>QXTE01000147.1:1813628-1913501 GCA_003942145.1 Platysternon megacephalum
CCCCCCCCCCCCCCCCCCCCCCCCGCAGAGGCCTGGGGCCAGCTCCCCCCCACAGAGGCCTGGGGCCAGCTCCCCTCCCCCCCGCAGAGGCCTGGAGCCCCACACAGCCCCCCTGCGGAGGGGCTGCATAGGGCACCAAAATGGCTACGGAGAACCCTGAAAGTAATATCTTTTATTGGATCAACTTCTGTTGATGAGAGTGACAAGCTTTTGATCCACACAGCGCTCTGCTTCAGGTCTGGGAAAGGTATATATGCTCTGTCTACACTACCACTTACGTTGGTATAACTTATGTCACTCAGGGGTGTGAAAAGCACACACCCCAGAGCGACATAAGTTACACCAACAGAAGCACCAGTGTGGACAGCGCCATGTTGACGGGCGAGCTCTCTCCCGTCGGCACAGAGCAGCTACACGGGAGACCTTACAGTGGCGCAGTTACATCGGTACAGCTGTGTGGCTGTAAGATCTCTAGTGTAGACATGCCCTTAGCATAGCGTGTCCCAGCTAAATACAAGATCGAACTGATAGTTTAACATAAGTAGTTAGCACATATTCTAAGGGACCATCCAAGGTGAAGTGGGCCGTTAACACCCTGTAGTCATAGGACAAAAAAGGGGGTTAGTGGGTAACAAGTTTGTTGTAATAAGCCAGACAGATCCAGTGTCTTTATTGAGACCATGGTTTTTAGTGGCTAGCAAAGTTATGAATTTAAGCTCCCAGGCTTGTCTTTTGAAAAGCTGGGTCAAATGTCTTTTCCAGATCAATGAATGCCATGTTGGTATTTTTCTGTTTCTCTCTACATTTTTCCACTAGTTGTCTACCTTCTTGGCACAAATCCATATGGATTATCTCTAGTATCTACTTCACTTCTCAGTCTCTTATCGATGACTCTCCCCCACAGTTTCACTGAATCACTCATCAGCTTTATACCTCTATAATTTGTGCGGTTCCCAGCATCACCTTTTCCTTTATATATAGGCACCAGGATTCTTTTCCTCCACGGGTTTGGTTTCTTTCCCGTTTCATGGCTGAACAGGGATGTCAGCAGATGGATGCCATCTCTTCCAAACTTGTCCATGCCTCAGTAGGGATTCTGTCTGAGCCTAGGGCTTTGTTCTTTTTAATTTCAGTTACAGCATTTGCCACTTCATCTGGTACGATAGGTTCCAAAGTTCATCATTTTGAAGTCGCATTGCTCTCTTCATTTAAAAGCTGCTGTGATTGGTTGTCTCACAGAAAATTCTTGTGGAAGGGCCTAGAAAACCCAGCTGAGACGGGAGCCCCATTGTGCAAGGCACTGTACTTACACACCCCTGCCCTAAAGTTCTTCCAATCAAAACAGACATGAGAGACAACAGGCAGAGGAGGAAACAGAGGCACAGAAGGGGGAAGTGACTTGCCCAGGGTTACACAGCAGGTCAGTGGCAGAGCTGGGAACAGACTTCAGGTCTCCACTTTGTTAGGGGATTAAGCTAAGCTGCACAAAGGCACTCTCAGCTCCCACCCACCCCCCATGGGGAGCTCTTGCAGAATATCTATGGCACATTAAATTCCAACCCTAGCTTATTTTGCTGCAGCTTCCTTGTGTAGACAAGCCCTTATGAGTGTATCACAAAATATCCGCGAGGGAGTCTGACCCGCATTGCAACTCACCCCATTTTAAGAGGAAGGATGGTGTTGTGGGTAAGACACTGGACTGAGGTTTATGGAAAGGTCGCACATCCACATACTGCCCAGGGGGTCCCATCCTACTCAGATGACAAGTCCTGCTATGATGACAGCAAAAGTGGTGAGGCAGAGGCTATACCGAGTAACAGCAACGTTGATGCATTTCCCAGGGTCAATTTGTTTTTTTGAGCTGTCCTGAAAATACCAGAGGGCCACTGATTACTGTAACCAAACTCTGCCTTCCTGCAACCTGGGATCTTCCCTCCAAGTTCCATGACCTCATTATCAGCACCAAACTCTGGCCGTAATCCACTCTGTTATTGCTTGATTGTTCTTTGCAATCAGTCGACTTGTTGTGATAGAGAAGAGACAGGCAGGACAATACAAGTTGCTTCCTCTTCTTCCAAGGTGATAAATACATATCAGGATGTTTATTACAGGGGAAGAGTGACAATAGCAGGGTGACCTCGTCTCCTTGCATCACGCAGGGATGTCCTTGAGCCATGTTGCAAGAAGGGGTGTCTGGAATGATGGGAAGATGATGCTCTTCAAGAAGCTCTTTGCAGTGTTGCCAGACCCAGTTGTTCAAAAATCATGAGTCACGTCCCCCAGAATCATGAGACTGGCTTAAAAATCAAAAGTGGATTTTTGTTTGTTTAAAAATAAAATGAATGTTGGGTTCTTTTTCTTTGCTTTCTGGTTTCTGAGACATTAGGTCACTCTCAGATCATGTTTTCAAGTCTTTCTCTGCAGCCACCAGGGTTAGAAACTTACTTTTTGTATTAAAATATAAGCTGACAACGCAAGGAGCTGGGGCCTTAAGAAAAACACAAGATTAAAATTGCTATAAGTTGGCAACACCGCTTTCCCTAATTCTTGGATCCCAGTTATTGGAGAGGCGCATAAACATTTTACCTGGATTTCTTTTTAAACAAACTTCTTCGTTGTGCTATTTATTCCTGATCCACACTGTGCGTTTTGGCAGCTTTTCTTGCTCTTCCCTGGGAATTCTGGATAATCTCCTTGTTGTATTTAATCAAAATAATACAGCTAGAATTCACTCTTTGGCCCAGTATCTGGTCACCCCACCCTATTGTCGCTCCGATTCCTTTTCCAAGCTTGCCTCTTCTGCAAAGAACTCAAACCTGTATCAGTAAGATGCATTTACAAGCTACTGCGTGCTGGGTAACACCATGAGAGGACTCCGTGTTTCCAAAAGAAAACTGGCTCGTTATGAAGAGAGCTATTTACAGAGTTGTTGCAACTGCAGCTAGCATTAGCCGTGTGCAGCACATGGAGACTGACTTCCTAGTGGCTCTTCCAAACTCCTCCCTCCTGCAACCTGTGCTCCTCCCTCTAACTTCCATGCAAACCAGATCAAGACATATATGCTACTTTCCTGGGGAGGGGGGCAGGGTGGAACTGCACGGTCCTGGGATGAGCCCCAGGGATTGTGCCTCTGGCAGGCCTCAGGCACTGTTCCAAGTGCACGGGAAGCAGGTTGAGCTACCCACTCCATCAGCCCCGCACTGGAGCACCCACTTTGGGGGCTGGTGCAAGGGAGTGGGGGGAAGAAAGTGTCCCCCTGCTTCCCAGCCCTCCTGTTCCCTTTGCATTGTGTTAATGACCAGGACGTGGGCAGTCACGCCCAGTGGTTGGAGCAAGAGTCAGGCGGGCCTAGGGGTTGGAGCAGGAGTCAGCAGCCAAGAATCGGAGCCAAGGGTCAGAACTGGGTTATCTGAGTGAGGCAAGGCTGGGCCAGTGCTTCCAGCCAATCAAGCGGCCTTGCCTGCTACTGGCCAGTTGTGCTGGTTAGGTTGCCCAGAGACTGGCTTGCTGGGAGCCCTGCTCCCTTGCCCCATTGTGAGGAGCAGGAGTGAGCACACCCTGTGCTCCTAGAGGTGGTTGTTGCAGGCAGCCTTTGCGCAGACATCCAGGGCAGCAGGAGTTTTCATGCACATCCCTCTGATGCTGCCGGGCCAAGTCTGGCTGGCTCTCACTCATCACCATCCTGGAGGGGCTGATCTTCACCTGCCCACTCAGATTATAAACTCCACAGGTCACGGGCTGTGCCTTGATTTCGCACAAGCAGAGCATCGCGTTGGGACTTGAAAAATAACAGCTGTTACCAGGAATAGCTTTATGTAGCAGGGGATAGGATAGTGGCCTGGGAGTCAGGAGAGCTGAGCTCTGTTTCCCAGCTCTGCCACCCATTCACTTAATATAATATAAAACTTCACCTCTCCATGCCTCAGTTTCTCCCATCATAAAATGGGAGCAAAGATATTTGTCCTTATTTCACCTCTTTAGATAATAGGTCCTTTGTAGGTGCCTAGGAATCAGTATTACTTTTATCTCAAAGAACATTACAAAACCTATCTGCATCTGAAGAAGTGAGGTTTTTTACCCACGAAAGCTTATGCCCAAATAAATCTGTTAGTCTTTAAGGTGCCACCGGACTCCTTGTTGTTTTTGTGGATACAGACTAACATGGCTACCCCCAATACAAAACCTATAGGAACCACTTCACCTAATGCTACAAGGCATCCACCTCTGGGGAGGCACATGGCAGCTGTTTAATAGTGCACAATAAGACTACACAATCAATTAGGGCAGGAAGTGAATAAGAATCCCATGTCCATTAGGAATGGCAAGGGGGTGTTTATTTCAAGTATCAGCATTTGCTCAGGAAGTTGGGGCTATTTATTTATTTTGTATTAATTTCTAGAGAGCCTAAGGCTGCAGCAGATCAATCCTTCACACACTCTGTTTTTGAATTAAAAGCTCAGATATTCCCTGCTGCAGAATATCAGCTGCTTTCCCTCCAGCCAATGATTGATGAGGGCACATGAAGTGACACCCACCAGGAAAAGAAAGGTGGCCATTTATCACTCATGCCCAGTGGGTGAAGCTCTGAGCGTGTTTGAATGAGACAGGGCACGGCCCTGACCCTGACCAAGAGTTATCGCAGGGATGCTGCATTTGCATGAAGTTTATCTTCGGGTTCCGGAAAAATGGTCATTACTTGGAACTAGTCCACAGTAGCTGCTGGGAGGGTTTCACCTGGCATAAAACCATCAGGGTCTGATGTTACGCACACACACCCACACACACACACACACACACACACACACACCAATGTAGCTCTGTTGATGTCTTTGCAGTTTCTCCTGATTTGCATCCGTGAGTTTTACAGGTGAATCAGGCATTAGTCGTCATGTGTGCGCAAAACAGTGCTAGGGCACTGAAATTCTCCAGTCACTTTGTGTACCTCTGTGCCGCTTAGGGTGACCAGACAGCAAGTGTGAAAAATCGGGACGGGGGTGGGGGGGTAATAGGAGCCTATATAAGAAAAAGCTCCAAATATCGGGACTGTCCCTATAAAATCGGGACATCTGGTCACCCTAGTGCCGCTGTGCGCTTTACGGGTGGGCTATGCAGCCATGTCACCTCTTGAGCCTGCAATGAGGTGCCGTCGGTTATAGAGCAGTCCAATACATTAGGAAAAGTGCTTTCATGCTGTGTTTTCAATATTATTCCTGCTCTCTTTGGCTTTGTCTGCATTGGGGAAAGGGGTCAGCGTCAACACAGCGAGCTAGCCCTGGTCTCACCGTAGCCTTCAGCTCGACGCAGGTTAACCATTTGTACCTTGATGTAACTGACTGAGCTCAACAGTAGGGGAAAGTTCTCACAGAGACAAGGTGAGAGGAGGAATGATTTTGTGGTTAAGGCAATGAACTGAGGCAACGTCTACATGACTAACTTTGGTCGACACCAGTTACGTCAGCGTATAGCCACCGCGGTTAGTATATTGCTCGGGCACATTGCGTCAGCACTACACCGACTCACCAGGAGTGCTTGTGTCGATGCACAGGAGGCATCCCAGTGAGCCGCTTGCCACCATCCGGCGCTCTGTCTTTTGGGAAATCTTCGCAACGCCTGGTGGGGCAGAAACGAGTCGTGCAGGGGTGACTGAGAGCAAGGGGTTAAGTTCCCATCATGCAGTTTTCTCCATCCCATAATGCCATCCAGATTCCATAATTTTCAGGCCTTTTTTTAAAACCCCCCAAGCCCATGTGGCATTTTCAAGTGTCTGCCTGAAGCACGGAGCCCCCACAGCTCTGCATTCTTGTCACGAATGCTGCAACCAGAGGACAAACGATTCTCTGGTATTTGCAACAAAGAACTGCAACAATGGGGGAACATGATGATCTTGTGGAGAACAGTTTGCTGAAGGACATAGTGAAAACCAATTCAAGGTTGGTGGTGGCGTTCCCAGAGCCACTGCAGAGGGTGGAGCACCACTTCTGGGCCTGAGAAACGAGCACTGACTGGTGGGGTGGCATCGTAATGCAGGTTTGGGATGACGAGCGGCGGCTGCAGAACTTTTGGCTACAAAAGGCCACATCCCTGGATCTGTGTGCTGAGCTCGCCCCAGCCCTCTCCAGCGCAGGGACACCAGAGTGAGAGCTGCACGGACAGTGGCCAAGCGAATGCGAGCGCACTATGGAAGCTTGCACTGTCGGATTGCTACTGGTCAGTGGGAAATCGTTCAGGAAAGCTGCGGTCAATTCCCTACTCTGCCACAGACTCCCCATGTGACCTTGGATAAGCCACTTAATCCCTCTGTCCTTAGGGCCCTCTCTGTAAAACAGGGGTAATAACACTTCCTTTCTCCCACCACTTGTGCGTCTTGGCTATTTGAACTGTAGGCAGGGACTGTCTCTCGCTGTTTGTGTCTAAAGTGCTTAGCACCACGGGGCCTGAACTCCCCTGGAACCTCCGGATGCTACTGCAATACAAATAATGAATCATGAGGTGCAGGCGAGGCTGCTGGCACCTCCCCTCATTTAACGAGCACTTCATTCATCCAAAAAATGTCATAAGGAAATACATCAAGTCCAAGCCATTTCAAACTATTCAGTAATAAGACCAACCCCTAGCTCTTATCATCAGTAGATCTCAGAGCACTTTACAGAGGAGATACGGATCAGTGTCCCTGTTCTATAGATGGGGAAGCAAGCCCACAGAGGTGAAATGACTCACCCAAAGTCATGTAGAAGCCAGGCTGGCAATGTGAACGCCGGTCTCCAGAGTCCCAGTCTAGTACTTGCCCCACTAGACTACACTGCTTTCACTAGTGGAGGTGTATTCTGGAAAGCAAGGGATCTTCAGAAGCAGTATTGCCAACCAAACACACATAGAAATGGTCAGGCAGATCCAAAACCCATGTTTTGTTTTTTTAATGTTGGGATTTTGTTTATTTATTTATTTAGCCTTCTGGTTTCTGAGCCTTTAGGTCACGTTTTCGAGCGTTCTCCCCACAGCCGGGAGAACTAGAAACCTTTTTTTAATGAAGGCTGAGAGTCCCCCATAATCCCATGACTCCAGCAGCTGGGGGCTTTAAGAAAAACTCCAAATAGCGTGAGAGTCAGCAACAATGCAAAACGTTTCCTAGCCAACTTCAGGGAACAATCCCAAAAGTCCCCAGGGTGCCTTTGGAATTTTGCAGAGCAAATTTAAAACTTGAAATGAGAAATGCGAACTTTTTTTTAAAAAAGAACTATTTGCTTTGAAATACAGTTTGTGAGAGGTCATTTGGATCTGAAGCATCTATTAATAAGAAAGGTCGGGGAAACAAGATAACTTTGAAACTTATGTAGCAAAGGGGCTATTTCCTAACACACAAACACATTGCTCTTTAATCTCATGTGACATCCCAACCCGGCACTTGAGCTTTGAGCCTGGCATCAGAAAAACCAGTAGATTCCTTAAGTTTCCCAGTAGAGCTGCAGAAAGAGCCGAAACCCAGTAGCCGACAGGTGCAAACAATAGACTTGTCACATCTGCATCTGTGAGTCAGTAGACCCCCCTGGGCCTGGTTCTCCATTGCATTGTACCTTGGGCAATCGTGCACCTCTGAGCAAAGCGGGGTCCAAGCAGTGCCACAGGTGGGAGTGGAGGATTCAGAACTGGTAGCATTTGATAACCACTTGTATCAATGGCTACACATGATGCAAAGGGATGAAGAGTCAAGCCCTAGGAGTTCAGGAAGCCAAGAAGCACTCTGGACTCAGCCATAATTCCTAGGGGAACCAGCCCCTCTCCACAGCTCTCTAGCCCATAGATCAGAGTACAGCTGAGGAAGGGGGAGCTATTTGTGTTGTTCTAAACTCTGCTGGCCCGAGCAGTCCTCAAGGGGCTGTTATGTGGGTGGGGATTGCTGGAGGGCAGCAGGAGCTGGCCCCATCCCTGCATGCCCCAGAAAGGCCCCTTATTCCATCTCTGCCCCAGTCCAGGGCTCCCCCATGTCAGGGAATCTTCAGCTGCTGTTGTGTCTTGTACATGCTCAGCGCCACCAACTCTCGCGAGTTCAACTGGGGCTAGTTTACACCTCCAGCCAATTGCATCCCTGCCTGGGGGGAAAACCCCTCTGATTGGCTGCCTTCCCCACCTCCCAGGGAAGAGCAGGGCTTCTGCAGGCAGAGCTCTCTCGCCCCTCACCAGCAACCCAAATTCTTGCAGGAAGGGAAGAGGGAGCAGAAAGAGACCAGCATCTCAGGGTAATGCTGGTCTCTCCTCTGGCCATCCCTCCTGTGAGTGACGGGACGGCTTCTCTGACCCCCTTCTTTACAACACCTGGCCTGGGAAGGGGCAGAGGGGACTCAACTGCTCTCCCCCCGACCCCGCAGATCTGGAGAGGGGAGTGAAGAGCCCCAGGAGCTACAGGAGGGGCGGAGATGAGGCTGGGGGGGGAGGCAAAGCCACATTAATACATTTGGGAGCGGTCAGAACATTAATTGTCCGAGGCGCCCACTGGGGATGGGCAGGGGGAGTTCAACAATCAAAAGGCAAACCAAAAAACCCCATTATAATCGTTTAAAAATCTCATGATTTTGGGGCCAATCTCGAGATTTTGGGGCCAGATGTCTGATTTTTTGCCAAAGCAACCCCACACAGGCATCCTGCATCCTGCCTAAAAGAATGCTGTATCCTGCCTAAAAAAACATTTAGGGTGAGAAATTACTATTTGTAACCTGTTTTTGAGTGTATTAAGTTTAGTTTGCAAGTTTTGTTTTATTTGCTCAGTAATCTGCTTTGTTCTGTTTGCTATCCCTTATAATCACTTAAAATTCACCTTTTGTAGTTAGTAAACTTATTTTTTGTTTATTTCAAAACCCAGTTTGTGCAATTCATATCGGGGGGAAGCTGTGCATATCTCCCTCCACATTGAGGGAGGGGGCGATTTTTATGAGCTTGCGTTGTACAGATCTCTCTGTACAGCCAAGACAATATTATTTTGGGTTTACACCCCAAAGGAGGTATGCACGTGAGTGCTGGGTAAATCCCCAAGCTGAATCCTCCCACACAGAGCTGATTTCAGGCTGTGTCTGCAGCTGGGTGTGGCCCTACCTGTCTGTGTGCTAGACAAGGCTTGAGGGCCTGGCAGAGCAAGGACAGGGTGAGGAAGCCCAGGCGTCCCAATACATCAGGTGGCATCCCGGAAGGGGGGGTCCAACCCATCACACTTATACACTACAGCTACCCACCCAGGGCAGCTTTATGACCTCCTTCCACCAGCAGCGTGGGCGCCAAGACCTAGCACAGGATCTCCCTAAGTCCTGGCCTGGAGTAATCCTGTAATAGGGTGGTCTGCACCTTTCAGGCCCAGGGGACTTGGGGCCAGCCAGCCCTGTTCTGAGGCAGAGACCCTTTGAGTACGTCTACACTGCAGCTGGGAGCGAGCCTCCCAGCCCAGGGAGACAGACTCGCCTTAGCGGGGTCGAGCCAGTGCCCCGTGTGCCTATTGCAGCTCAGGCTCTCAAGCCCACCCAATCCCGCTAGCCCTGAGAGCCTGAGCTCCAGCCCAAGCAGCAGCATCCACACAAAGCAGTTGCGGAAATGATTGCTATTATTGTTTGTAGCGCGTAAGAGCCCTAGTCACGGACCCATTGTGCTAGGTGCTGTACAAACACTCTTCATAGCCTCTGCTTCTCTAACCATTTCCTAATGGCCGAGTACTTATATATTTTGATTAGTGAGATCCAGATTGGATGGCAGCCGCCTGGCATTGGCTGTTTATTAGGGAAGAAAAGCACAGCGTTCGCATCTCACACAGAGGGAAATTGACTAGGGATAATCGGTGTCTCTCTGAATCCAGCTCTTAAAGCCAAAGAACTGCTGGCTGTAAAAGCAAACTGAGTGATCTAATGGACTACTACAGCTATTTAAGACGTTTTGGTTTAGAGCAGGGGTTTTCTACCTTTTTTCATTTGTGGACGCCTAAAACATTTCAAATGGCGGTGCAGACCCCTTTGGCAGTCTTAGACATAGTCTGCAGACCTCCAGTGATCCATAGTCCATAGGTTGAAAACCACTGTTCTATGGTAACGACAGCCTTTTATGGACCCCCTTAGACACAGTCTGCGGACCCCCAAGGGTTCACGGACCACAGGTTGGAAACCACTGGTTTAGAGCAAGTGATCCAGCATTTGGGTAGAGTCATGCTTCTTCCGGGGGAGGTGGCAGCATGTTTGTGTGTCAGTGTTGCCGGCTCTTGTGATTTTTATCATCTCTCGCTGCATTTGGTGTTTTTTTCTTAAAGCCTCAGCACCCCGAGTCCTGGAATTATGGGAGAATCTCAACTTTCATTTAAAAAAACATGAAGCACGGTTCTAGTCTTCGTGGCTGCAGAAAGAAGCTTGAACGTATAAAATGGGCCACCATAAAGGCAAAGCAAAACCCACCACCCAGAAGGCAAATAAAAAGAATCCAAAATGGCTTTTATATTCTCATGGTTTTTAAGCTAATCCCATGATTTTTGGAGCCTGACGCGTGACATTTTGCCATGTGGGATTGGCGGTGCTGCTCTATGCACCCCCAAATCTTACACCAATTGCAACGGGTGTTTATTTTCTACCTCTATGCTCTTCAGTGTTGCTGACCCCCAGTTCTCTGTGTGCTGTCTGCTGTGCATAGCATGGGGCTCCTCATAACACTCCCTCGCCCGTCAGCCAGATGGGACATGTTCTAAGGACATGCTTTTGTATTACCAAGAAAGAATGAACCTCCTGGAGTGAGTGGCTCCAGCTGGGGGTCTCTGGTTTGTACCTTGTTTCCCAGGGAACAATGCATTCCATGTGTTTATAAACTGCAAATGCTGCTTCTTTGCCAGCTAGGTCTGGTCGGTGCCTTGGTCTGTGACCAAAAAAAGAAAAATGAAAAAGCTGGGTCCCCAGCAAGGGGAAAATAAACTTAACCAGGGAGTTAAACTATCAAAATCAGCTCTCTCGGTTCTCCTTGTTTTATTCCTCTAGTCTTCCCTGCTATCAGCTGCTCACTTCCATTTCCTCTGACCTCTAGTAGATCTCCTTGTCTATTAATCCAGCGTGAGTAGGAGCCTATTGGCAGACACCAGAAGTCACTGTAACAAAAAGAACCAGCCTGGTCAGGTGGGGGCTTTGTGTCTGTGTGGTGTGGCAGCAAGTCCCACAAACGCCAAAATGTTTCTATCCCAAAGAGGGACATCATGACTATGGTATCTGAGGTTTACAAAAGGTCATGGACTCATCCAGTCTGGGTGAGCCAATGCACAACACTCGCTAAGTTTTCAGAGACCTCTGCCCATCATGCCTTAGGTCAGGGGTGGACATACTATGGCCCGCGGGCTGCATCCGGCCCGTCAGACCCTTTAATCCGGCCCTCGAGCTCCCGCCGGGGAGCGGGGCTGGGAGCTTTCCCTGCTCCATCCGGGGAGTGGGGTCGGGGTCTTGCCTTGCTCCTCTCTGCATGCAGCAGCTGCGCGCGGCTCCCGGAAGCAGGGGCAGCCAGGGGGCTCCACACGCTGCCCTCACCCCAAGCGCCAGCTCTGCAGCTCCCATTGGCCAGGAACCGCGGCCAATGGGAGCTGCGGGGGCGGTGCCTGCAGACGGGGCAGCACGCAGAGCGGCATGGCCCCGACTCCACGTGGGAGCCGGAGGAGGGATGGGCCGCTGTTTCCAGGAGCCACTTCAGGTAAGTGCCGCCCAGATCCTGCAGCCCTGAGGCCCCCCTCCCCCAGCCCTGATTGCCCTCCAAACCCTTTGATCCGAGCCCGGAGCACCCTCCTGCACCCCAAACCCTCATCCCCAGCCCCACCCCAGAGTCTGCACCCCCAGCTAGAGCCTCACCTCCCCATGCACCCCAATCCCCTGCTCCAGCCGATAGCCCCCTCTCGCCCTCCGAACCCCTCCATCCCAGCCCAGAGCACCCTCCTGCACCCCAAGCCCCTCATCCCCAGCCCCACCCCAGAGTCTGCACCCCCAGCCGGAGCCCTCATCCCCCTTGTGTGCCCCAATCCCCTGCCCCAGCTAGCCCTCCATACAATTTCCTTACTGAGATGTGGCCCTCAGGCCAAAAAGTTTGCCCACCCCTGCCTTAGGTCCTTGGGTTGGAGTCTTGACAGACGGTCTCTACTTCAGTTGTCCCAAAGTCCTGGTCATAATAGAATCATAAAAATGTCAGGCTGGAAAGGACCAGGAGAGGTCACCTAGTCCAGCCCCCTATGTTGAGGCAGGACCAAGTAAACCTAGACCATCCCTGACAGCTGTTTGTCTAACCTGCTCCTAATAATTGGGGGGAAGGAGAATCTTGCCAAGTCATTAGTGCTGCTATGGAAGCAAGGTGGCCCCCAGGCAATGTGGTTCAGTGGGTCTCTGGACTGGCTCTACTAATGACCAGCTGTGTGAACTTGGGCAAAATCATTCACTGCTTGATGCCTCAGTTTCCCCATCTACAAAATTGGGGTAATGAGCCTTGCTGTCCTCGAAAGGGCTTTGAGAGTGATGCATGAAAAGAACAACATGTTTTTCTTTAATTGCTGTGACTGGCACTGTATGAGACACAGCTCTATCTCTTGCCCCACTGCTGTGAGCACCTCACCATCTTTAACGGATTCACAACACCGCAATGAGGTCGGGCAGTGCTGTTAGCCCCATTTTACAGGTCATGCATTGAGGTGCAGAGAGACAAAGGGCAGGTCTACACTTAAAACGCTGCAGCGCCGCCGCTGTAGCCCTTCAGTGAAGACGCTACCTACACCGACAGGAGCGGTGCTCCCACCTCACCGAGAGGCGGGGTTGCTTTGTCGACGAGAGAATTCTCCCATCAACTTAGCGCTGTCTACACTGGGGGTTAGGTCGGTTTAACTATGTCGCTCGGGGGTGTGGACTTTTCACACCCCTGAGCGACATAGTTATACTGACCTAATTTCCTAGCGTAGACCTGGCCTATGGTTAGGCCAACCCTTAGAATGCTACAGTGGTAGTGCTGCAGGGTAGACACCACAGCGCCAGGAGGGATTCTCCCATCGCTATAGTTAATCCACGTCCCCAAGAGACAGCAGCTAGGTTGACGCTGTCTACACCATAGGTCGGCTTAACTATGGGTCGCATGGGTGTGGATTTTCCACACCCCTGAGAGAGGTAGCTGCGCCCACGTAACTGTTCATTGTAGACCAGCTCTAAGTGACTTGTGCAAGGTCACACAGGACGCTTGGGGTAGAGTAGGGAATTGAACCTCTGTCTCCTGAGGTCCAAGCACATGTCCTAAACACTGGACCATCCTTCCCCTCAAAAATAATCTCCCCTGCAAGCCAGAAGATGGACAAATATCAGGCAAGAATGCACGGAGATCCCCAGAGGACAGGGATAACATGGCAATGGACAGGAGGAAGTAGGTTTTTTCAGAGGGATTTAAATGAAGAGCCAAAGGAAGCCTGATGCATTGGGATTAATGCACTGCCCTGATCTGCATTAGCCAAACATGGCAAGTTTTAGCCAAGCCCTTCAATAATAATAATAATAATAAATTTAGTCATATTCTACGTTAAGCTCTAAAGGGTTAATAAATGAGCATTACCTGTGTTAATAAATAGTTAGTTGCTCTAGACTATTGTAACTAGGCTTGGCAGAATTTGATCTTTTCTCATTTTGACAGATAATATCGATGTGTCTTTTTAAGAATTTTTTTAGATTATCAATTTTGCATGTTCACAGTTCTGGTAAATTATGTGGGGGTCAGACAATTATTTGACGATAGTAGATGTTGAGATGCAAAAAGTTAAAGCTTTATACGCCATTAAAACACAAATTGTCAACATTACATGTCAAAATATACAAAGTAAATAGCCTCAAATCAACAAACCATACCTGTCTTTACTATTAATTCACTAGTGCATTTGTAACAAGCCTAATTGGAAAGTCGAAATCACTGGATTTCGATTCTAAGAAGTTCTCAAACAGCATTTTTCTTACTTTGCCTATCTATACATTTCTGTTATTATGGATGGAAGTAACTGTTCGTTGGTTTGTGTATGTATGATGACATTGACATTTACCGATAAAAATTGAATCCTTCCAAACCTGGCTTATAACCAGTTACAACACATATTACATGTTACGGACATGTAACATGCTTATAATATTAATGAATCGGTGTGTCAACCCTTTATAAATGTACCCTGATATAAAGTGTAGCCAGTAATTCTTTGTTCAGCATTAGCGCCTTCCATCAAAAGGATTTCAAAGCTCTTCAGAATATCTGTGACTGTATCCCCTTGGCATCCTGTCTTATGTCAAGCTGGCAGATGTGGGGGGAAGGGGATGGAGCAGAAATACACACAGTCACTTAGAGGCATGAATAGAACTCTGATCTCTTGACCTTTTTCTCCTGTACCCCAATCACAGGCCTGCCCCTCCTCTCCAAAGGACACAACAAAGCTGAGAACTTTCCCCTACAAATAGTGCTCTGGGAATGGCTGGAGTCCATAGTCCTAGTCCTTTTAGCTGCTTTGTATTAAAACATCTAACAAAACCCTAACAGGCCAGAAAGAGCCCCCATTTGCTTATTCCTTTGCATTCCTGGGTAGAGGCTGATTCTGGGGGGCAGGGGAGAGGGGTTCTGTGGCTGGCTGAATTTTGATATGTTCACTTGAAGGTCTGTTAACTAGGGCACCTTGATTTTCACTTGTTTCAAAGGAAGGGCAGATGGAATCCACAGGTAAGTCCCAAGGCCAAGTTCACCCTGTAGCTCTGCTTGGATGAGACTTGTTCCATTACAGAGCAGCAATAATTCTAGGCAGCTGACTGGGCGTGACTTTGGTGCTTCAGACCATGGGGGAGGAGGGGGGAGTCATGACCACGTGTTGCGGGGCATCGTGACCACCCTACTGTTCCCAGATTGCTAGCTGGGAGGGTGGGTCTTGGGGAGAGCCTGGCTAGTGGGGAAAGGGAATTTCTCCAGCTTTCTAAGACATTTAGAGAAGGATTGTTTTTAAACCCTCTGCAATGGTGTGTGTGAGGTCGCTCAGCATCCTCTACAGAGCAAGGCTCAGGGCTATCTTCAATTGAGCCTCTCCTTTGGTTACAACCTTGTGTTATCCCAAGTGGGTGAAAGGTGGCGTTGAAATGTGTGGAGTTATGGAGTAAACCTCTTGTTGAAAGAGAGCCCAGGACGGAGTCAAGGGAATGGTGAGAACTGGGTTTGTTTGGGCTGAAGGAATGACTGATTAGGGCTTTTCAAGGTTCTCCTTGAGGTAATAGAATTATTATAGCAACAGGCCTGAGTCCCTCCAAGACGAGAGGAAGTGCCCAGATATGGATTACGCCAGAGATGCCCAAACAGAGGACCTTGGGACACTGTGGGGCTGCAGAGCACGTGCTGGGTTCATGCTGCTAGCTCCATCCCCCTTATCGCTAGCTGCTAACGGCACTAATGTACCTAAACATCCATTTGAGACAAGCTTTTCGGAAGCAACTAATGATTTCGGTGCCTTAAAGGGGTCTGATTTTGAGAAAGGACTTTGAAAATCAGGCCTCTTTGAGGTGTCACCCAACATCACTGGAGGCTTCTAACAATCTTGGCTTAACTGAACGTTACCTTATCTCTCCACATCAGCGATTGCTGTAGCTGACACAGGGACGTTATCCGATTGAGACTGGGAAGGGAAATGTCTATTGATCTCCCTCTATTTAGATGTGGCCCATGCTATGAAAATGTTTGCGAACCCTTGGACTGTTATTATAGTAGTTCCTAGGGACGTCAGTCAGTGCTCAGGATCCATTGTGCTCGATGCTGTACACCAGGCATGTAACAAAACAGCTCCTGCCCCGGAGAGCTTAATGTCTATGACACAACAATGGATTAGGGAGGGGTGGGTTAGAATGAGCAGGGTTTGATGGAAGCCACAGCTATCGCAGCTGTCTATCATTTGTTTGGATTCCATCTAACACAGAAACATAAACATACAAACGTATAATATTCTGGTGTTCTCTAAGATCTGGAGTCAAGGAATGAATGGTAGTTCTCTAGCATGTTGTTAAATAGAGGCATGAGCAATGCATTTCCATTAGCCCAGCACACACGGTTGTGTTCAGTGGGTTAGAGCAGTGTATTACTGAGTTTAAGTATGATTTAGTAACAACAAGGATTACAGGGGCCTCCACTCTACCTGCTGCCTTGATCACTTAATCCTTATCTACTGAAGGTTTAAGAGCCCATTTTTCCGCCTGAGTAGCATTACCCCTCTGTCTAAACACTGCCTGATATGCTCGTTAATCCACAGCACACAAACAGTCAACACATTAGTGGTAAAGTTGAGCAATGCTTGACAGATTGTTCAATAAAGATAAACCTAGAAGTATAACCCTGTGTGTAGTGGTGGCTCCAGACACCAGCGCTCCAAGCGTGTGCCTGGGGCGGCAAGCCACGGGGGGCGCCCTGCCAGTCCCTGCAAGGGCGGCAGTCAGGCAGCCTTCGGTGGCTTGCCTGCGGGAGGTCCGTCGGTCCCGCAGATTCGGCGTCAATTCGGCGGAAGGTACGCCAAAACCGCGGGACTGGGGACCTCCTGCAGGCATGCCGCTGAATCCGCGGGACCGGGGACCTCCTGCAGGCACGCCACCGAATCCGTGGGACCGGGGACCTCCCGCAGGCATGCTGCCAAAGGCAGCCTGCCTGCCATGCTTGGGGCGGCAAAAAAGCTACAGCCGCCCCTGCCTGTGTGCAGACTTCGCAGGCAGACGGATCTGGTAGTAATTTCAGGGCTGGGTCTGGAATGGTCTCCAAAAGCCCTAGTCCTGTATGCAAACCATTGCCCTCTGCTGGATGTAATTGTGCTTGCTCAAGTGTGATAGAGTATTAATCCTGGGGGAATTCTGCACCACTGCACATGCGCAGAATTCATGTCCCTTGCAGATATCTTTGCTTCCCCACAGAAAAATGACTCTCTAGCAGTGTAGAAACATCATTTCAGAACAGTTTCACCCGGAGCAGCCGCCGGAGAGGTAAATCACTGTGGGTCTGGGGACATCCCAGCCAATGGCTCTTACCCTGAGCCGGGATCAGCTGCTAGTCCTGGCTGGGCTGGAGGCAGGAGAGGACAGGACTTCCTCTTCCCCTGAAAGGAGTCGCTGGGGCTGTGTCAGACCTACCCCCAGAAACCTCCTCCAGCTGCAGGAAGCTCAGCATCCTCCCCTGCTTCCTGCCCCTATCGCTCCTCAGCTGTGTGGGGAGGGGTCACTGTATGGGGAGCTGCTCCCCCATCCACTCAACCCCCATGCATCCGGACCTTCCATACTCAGACACCCCTGCCAAGCCTCACCCAGTACATCCAGAACCCCCCTAGCCCTTCATACTTGAATCCCACCCTACTGAACCTCAACCCCTGCATCAGGAGCTGCCCTGCACCCAGACTCCCTGCCTCCGGACCCCCACCCCTGTATCCCCACTGAGCTCCCTGCACTCAAATCCCCACCTGATGCCCCACCCTCTGCACCACCTTGAGCCCCCACATCCAGACCCCCACACCTCTGACCCCCAACTAGCTGCACCTAGACCCCCATCCCACCAATCCCCACTCCCCCAGAACCCAGACTGCCCTGCTGAGCCCCATAAGCAGACCCCTCCGCTGAGCGACAACCACTTTCAACAGGAAGCCCCTGCAGAGTCCCATTGCCCCTTCACCTGTAACCCTGCCCCCCCCATGAGCCTCTGAGCATCCAGATCCCCCCACACCTAGACCCCCACTGAGCTGCCTGCACCCAGATTGTCCCATACCTGGATCCCCCAACACTGAGCCTCTCCACATTTGAATCCTGCCTGGTTGAGTCTGCCTGCCCCACACCTGGTGTGCCTGGCACAGAGCGGCAGGGCCCCAGGGTGTTTCTGGGGCAGGCCCAGGCCTTGTGCTGTGTCAGGCTCGGGTGCAGCCTCACCGCTGAGTCCATGTCCCGGAGGAGGGGGTGGAGTGGGCTGCAGGATGATCTCCCACCTTCGTGCAGACAGTGACCTGTACTGCCCACTGCCATGCTGGAGCCTCTGCATTTATTAATTGATAAATAAAACTTGCAGAATTTTGCAGAAATTTAAAATATTGTGTGCAGAATTTTTTAATTTTTTGTGCAGAATGCCTTCAGGAGTAGAGTATATTGCCCTCTGGTATCTGGAGGACTACAAGGAAAATAAAAGCCATACTACTAGTGACGATTCTCTTTGACGGATGCCTGCGTCTTTGGAGTCAAAGGGCATGAGTGCTGTTCCCTGCTGCAGTGTGTAATAACCTGTATAATTAGGTTATTGTCTCCTTGTCAATCCCAGAGTTGCCCATCTGCTGTCCCAGGCCTTTCTGCTGTACTTTTCCTCTCTGTTCTCCCTGCTTTATAGCTGGGCATGGTTTCTTTATTGGTCACAGCTGGGAGGGGGTGCATGTCTCCACGACTGGCAGTTCAGGCAGCTGCTCAGGGGTGTGATCACCCTGATTAGTTGCCAGAAGAGAAGACTCTCCTCTCCCTTCTGCCTGTGCTCAGTGTGGGGTTTGTAAACCCCATTACAGTGCCCGAGTAGAGATGAACTCACTGGCAGAGTAAGTGATTAATACCTGGGAGAGCAAACAGCTGTGCATATCTCTCTAACAGTGTTATAGAGGGCGGAGAATTTATGAGTTTACCCTGTGTAAGCTTTATACAGAGTAAAATGGATTTATTTGGGGTTTGGATCCCATTGGGAACTGGGTGTCTGGGTGCTGGAGACAGGAGCATTTGCTGTGTGGTTTTCAGTTAAGTCTGCAGCTTTGGGGGCGTGGTTCAGACCCTGGGTCTGTGTTGCAGCCGGCTGGCGTGTCCGGTCCAACAAGGCAGGGTTCTGAAGTTCCAAGTTGGCAGAGAAAATGGGCTCAGAGGTAGTCTCAACACATCAGGTGACAGTCCCGAAGGAGTCTCTGTGACCGAACCCGTCACAAGAGAGTTCACAGTAGGGCCACAAATATGATCCAGGGGCTGGAAAACAAGCCTTACCATGCGAGGCTTCCAGTGTCTTAAAGTGGAAGTTAGACAAGTTCAACCTTGCCACAAGACACAATTTCCTAGCAGGGAGGGGAGTTGAACGCTAGAACAGTTTACCAGGGGACGTGATGGACTCATTGTTGCTTGGAGTCTTTAAAATGAGATGAGATCGCTTTCTGAAAGATATGCTTTGATCTTTAACCCAGCTTCTGGGAAAAGTGCTACAGCCTCCGTGTGTGTGGGGCGGGAGGGAATTAGGCTTGATGGTTGTGGTGGTCCCTTTTGGCGTTGGAGTCCACGAATCAATGAATTCCACTGTTCATTCCCTTCCTTTATGGGCCATGGGGAGAAGTTGTAGTTCTGCATCAGCCGCAACATGCTCAGAACACTTGCAGCTCTGCATTATAATCAAATCTCATGCTTCTGGACTTCTGCTGGTTGCCTGCAGGGGTCAGGAAGGATTTTTTTCTCCCAATGCACAATTTACCAGATTTATTCAGGGGGCGGAGCTGCCTTTCTCTGAAGCATCAGGTATTCACCACAGCTGGAGAAGGGACACTGAATGGGGTGGACAGGTGATCTAAGGTGGTACAGAGAATCGTCTTACTTCAATGCCAGCTAGTGTGTCATCCTCACAGGCTGAGGAGCTAACTGATTGCCAGATTTGGAGTCAGGAAGGAATTTCCCCCCAGGAAGACCTTCCCACAGTCCCAGGTTTCACAGGCCTATCCTGCCTTGACCGACAAAACCTCCCATCCCAGTTGAAGCAGTTCCTGGACCCCCAGGGCTGACTGGGCTCAAATCCCTGTTCTGGGTGTTGTGACCCGCTCCCCTTCCCATCCCTGCTCTCCAATTCGCTCCTTGTTCCCAGCTGTGCCCCGCCATGGGCCTTTCCCAGCCCTTCCTCGTCCTGAGTCTGGCACATGGTCCCTGCTCAGACTATTGGAGCTGAGCCCAGCCAGCCCTGTGGGACAGGTGCCGCTCCTGGGGATGAGTTTGGGAAGGGCTTGCTCTGCAACTCCTTCTCACCACCACCACCACCCCCGCCTGATCTTCCCAGTTCCCCTCCTCCCCCCAGCCTACTTTAGCCACCTGACATATTGGGAGATATGCCCAGGTCAGAATGGCAGGGACCTTGATGTGTTTCCACCTTGTGGCATGGAGCACTAGTCAGTCACCTGCTAGGATCATCTAGGCATATCCCACCTAATCAATTCCCTGACATTGCAGGAGCCTGGGGCATTGACAGCACCTTGGATTCTCCTGTTCTCTGCCTGAGCCACACAACAGTTTTGTCTCGTGAGGCCAGAATTGCTTTAGTCTGACCTAAGTTAATGGGCTTGGTACAGGTAATGGGGTGAAATGTAATGGCCTGTGCTATACAGGAGATCAGACTAGATGATCGATGGTCCCTTCTGGCCAC
Organism: Platysternon megacephalum; assembly: GCA_003942145.1. Lineage (NCBI taxonomy): Eukaryota > Metazoa > Chordata > Testudines > Platysternidae > Platysternon > Platysternon megacephalum. Next base: position 1,834,038 of record QXTE01000147.1, read on the forward strand.
AAATTCTATGAAATTAAGGCATTGGCTTAGGACACAAGGGATCTTGGTTCAGTTCTGCTCTGTCACTGATTGTCTCCTGCCCTTTGTTTGCGTTGTCTATGTCCACTGTAAGCCTTCAGGGCAGGGACCACCTTTTACTTAGGCTTGGCCGAATTCAATTGTTATTTTTTAAAATCATTTTGACGCATAGTACCAATGTATTTTTAAGCATTTTTTAACTGTCATCAATTTAACTTTTCACCGTTACAGGAAATTGGAGTCGGGAGGTCAGACAATGACAGTGGATGTTGAAATTCAAAAAGTTAAAACTCTATAACCGTTACAACACAAATTGCCTCTCGGTGTTATTGTAATAGAGATAATAATTACACCAGTGCCATTCACTGGAGCCAACCATGCTGGTCTGGTGTAAATAAAAGCAAAATTTGGTCTCCTGTGTCTTAGAATAGAAATTCAGGGGAAATGGAGACCTGAAAATAATGAGCCAAAAGGAAATGCTGCCAAAGGAATCTGTCAGCACAACAAATCTTATTAACTATACAAAAGTCATCATCCAGCTGGCCTGGCATCCTAACTCAGGAACAATGATGGAATTACAGTCAAAACTACTGGCTTTCCGCAAACTATTTAAAGGCCATTCTGAATAATACCTAGTAAAACAAACAAACGTTACTCATCTCGCATGGAAATAGAATTTTTTTCCTTATAAAAAGTACGGCATTGGGCAATCGTCTTCCATGCAGAGACAGGTAAGTGTCATGGAGCAAAGAGAGTGCAAGTTAGAGATGGAGGGAACCAACCCCACAAGGAGCCATAAGTCACTCCAGGGGTGTCTGAACCTGAGCCAAGTGTCTGGTTTCAATCCAAAAGTTTTGCAAACTCCACTAGCAAGAGTCAATGGCAATTTTGCTCTAGCTTGAGCAGACTTCAATCTCCTGTAGGTGCCTCTAATCTGGGCCTAGATGGTCCTGGGTTCTGTCCCCCGTGATGATCATCGGTGGTAGATAGAACCATAATTCTCCTGCACATTCATTCTGAGGACCACTCCATAAGAGTTTCTCTTGTTGAGCCACCTGCCTTCCCAGCCCCCGGCCTTGCATTGTTTGGTTCCCCAAAGCCTTGTCTACACTGTGCAAGAACACATTGAAGCAAACCATTGGCAAAAACGCCTGGAGCTTATGATTCACATACAGTGACCTGCAGCCACACTCAACAGTTGCACCAGCCTTTTGCAAACATGTCTGGCAAAAGATTGGTTTCTAGCTCATGCGGTGAGGTCTTTAGCTCAGATCCAGCTAAACTAGGGTCATCTACAATGGTTTCTCCCCAGTGCAGACAGGAAGTCCCAAGCATTGAAGTTGTACTGATCCGCCTAACTCCACTCCACGGCAGGTAAATGGAAAACTTAGAAATAAAAGAGAGGGAGTTACCCAATTCCCAGTCCAATGTTCTAATTGCTAGACCCTATTCCCTGCCTGTGTGCAGCTTCTATTAAGGTTTTCTGAAAGATATGATCAAAGGGGGGGGGGGGATTAAACCCCTCACAAGGGAGAGGGCAGTTAAAAGAATCTGCCAATCTGTGTGCTTCAAGAGAGTCATTCAATCTATCTTTGCATATTGTAGGATCTTGCTTATGGTGGTTGCATGGAACAAAACACATAATTTGGCGGAGGTAATAGATTTTGTGTTTGCTTTGGAGTAGGGCCATTCCTAGTGAGTCGTAAACTGTTTGCTGCAGGTTTAACTTCTTAATTCCTGTTCTATAGCAGCTCAAACAAGGAAGTTAACCTATAATCCACATCAATTACATGAAATCAACCGAGAAAAGACCAGTTTACAGTTAATACTGTCATACAAGCCATTGATTTGATCATGGCTGCAACATTTCTTAAGCAGGTTGATAATGTAACAAATCTGTGACCAGTTAGGACTTCATGGTCATCATGAGGCTACACATGGTGACTGTAGCAACGTGCATGGAACTCGGAGAGAAGAGCTCAGGTTGCAGGAGGGAAGAGCTTGGAGAAGGCACCCGGCAGTCAGTCTGTGTGCACATGGAGAGAATGCTTGCTGCAGTTGCTGCACCTTTGTAAATAGTTCTCTTAATAATGAGCCAGTTTAGTTCACAAGCATAGAGTCCTCTCATATGATTACCCAGCACACAGTACCTGAAAAAGTGACCGCTCAGTAACTCGCAGCAGCAGCAGGGCTGGAACTGCTCCAAAAGAATAGCCCCCTGCCACTTTGAGCTAAGGGGGAATCCCTATTAGTGGTTAGCAGATGTCACAACCCGGTCCAGTCCTCCTCTCTGGGCAGATGCTGGCCTGCTGTGAGTGGGCCCAACTGCTGGAACCCACTTCTAAGCCTCCTCGGTCTGGGAGTGACTAGTCACTGTCCTTGGCTCCGGGTCTGTCAGGTGCAGACTCCCCCTGCAGTCCTAGCCGTCTTAGATCCCAAACAGTGTGCCAGTCCTCCTGAGCCCTCACTTGCTTAGACACGTTTCTCCAGGTCCACCTGGCTGTGGAAGTTTTGGTTTCTAGTTAACCTCTTCATGGAAAATGCAACAGGAAAGCAAGGAACACAGGCTTAGGGAAGGAGTTTCGTATACACACAATCTTTCTCTTTGTCACGGAGTGTGGGGGAGTCAGGGCCCTGCACCCCCCACTTCCTGCGATTCACCGTGACTCCCAGCCAGCCAGTAAAACAGAAGGTTTATTAGATGACAGGAACACAGTCCAAAACAGAGCTTGTAGGTACAGAAAACAGGACCCATCAGTCAGGTCCATCTTGGGGGGTAGGGAGCCCAGACCCTGGTGCTGGGCCTCCCTCCGTTTCCCCAGCCAGCTCCAAACTGAGCCTCCCTCCAGCCCCTCCTATGGCCTTTGTCGCTTTCCCTGGGTCAGGAGGCCACCTGATCTCTTTGTTCTCCAACACCTTCAGTTGGCACCTTGCAGGGGAGGGGCCCAGGCCATCAGTTGCCAGGAGACAGGGTGTCAGCCATTCTCTGTGCAGACTGCATCACCCCTGCCCTCTGGGCTCTGCAACAATCACACACCCTTATCACACCACCTAGATACTTAAGAAATGCAGAGGGGAAACTGAGGCACACACACAGTATTCAGAGCAAACATTAAGAACAGTCCCACTTCATCACACGCTTCACAAAGCACACTGAAGGATGACAGATCTTTGAAAAACAACATCATCTTGAATGCAGGCTGCCAGGTCTGACCTCACCCCTCCTGTGAGTGCTGGGTTTGGTCAGCGTCCTTAGGCCAGGCAGCCATTCCTGTCTCCTTAGCCTGGTCTTCTTGCATGTGGTGGTGGATGAGCCTTTGTTTTAGCAGTCTCTGTCCCCCTTTTGCCCACATGTTTCTGATGGGGGTGTTCTGGGATCCAGCCCCACATCTGCTTCTGTGCAGAAGAGAGTCCTTCAAAGTCTGGGACCCTACCAGTAGAAAACCCATTGCTTCAGCAGGAGAGCATCTTTCAAAGTTGATGGCCTTTGATGGTTCTGTCATAGCTTTTTAGACATAGTCTTTCCACCAGTTGTCAAGCTCCTGCTACAAAAAGGATGCTCTAATCCACAAATATGTCTGTTCTGTATTTGGGGAAAAGCCAGATGATTCAGTCATATCATATCCCATTTACCCTTTTTAAATATTGCCATAACATTAACTTTCTTCCAACCTTCTGGAACTTCCCCAGTGTTCCAAGATATATTGAAAAGCAACATAAATGGTCCAGTGAGCTCCTCAGCCAGCTCTTTTAACACTCTCGAATGCCAGCTATCTGGACCTGCTGATTTAATATCTAATGTTAGTAGCTGCAATTTAACATCTTCTACTGGAATGGAAAGTGTGTCATCGTGGGATGACCCAGATAATTATAGGCCTGTCAGTCTGATATCAATCCCAGTCAAGATAATGGAACGGCTGATACAGGATTCGATTAATAAAGAATCAGAGGAGGGTAATATAATTAATGGCAATCATCATGGGTTTATGCAAGATAGATCCTGTCAAACTAACCCGATATATCTTTTGATGAACTTACATAGGTGAGTGAAAAAGGTAACAATTTTGCTGCAATATTCTGTGGACTTGCCTACAAGGCTCAGCAGTTCGGACTACAGGGGTGTGAATTGCAGCGTGCACTAGTGTTCTGCACTGTAACTCCTCCATGCGGATGCTTCGGGTACGAACAAAAAAGTACCTAGTTTGTGTTCCCCAAAATGGGGAATTGTCATTGAGCGGGTGTGTTTCTAGTAGGAATGTATAATAGTAAACGGTGAAACCATTAACCAGTAAGCATTAGTCTTGCCGGTTAACCCAGCCTAACCGTTAACCCCCAGCCCCAGCCCCGCCAGCCGGCCGACCCCAGCCCCGTGGACCGTGCCGGAGGGAGCCGGAGCCGCAGCCCCGAGCCGTGCCAGAGGGAGCCGCAGCCCCGAGCCGTGCCGGAGGAAGCCGGAGCCGCAGCTCCGAGCCGTGCCGGAGGGAGCCGGAGCCGCAGCTCCGAGCCGTGCCGGAGGGAGCCGGAGCCCCAGCCCCGAGCCGTGCCGGAGGGAACCGGAGCCGCAGCCCCGAGCCGTTCCGGAGGGAGCCGGAGCCGCAGCCCCGAGACGTGCCGGAGGGAGCCGGAGCCGCGTCCCCGAGCCGTGGCGGAGGGAGCCCCAGCCGCACCCCCGGGCCGGGCCGGAGGGAACCGGAGCCGCAGCCCCGAGCCGTTCCGGAGGGAGCCGGAGCCGCAGCCGCGAGCCGTGCCGGAGGGAGCCGGAGCAGCAGCTCCGAGCCGTGCCGGAGGGGGCCGGAGCCGCAGCCCCGAGCCGAGCCGGAGGGAGCCAGCGCCGCAGCCCCGAGCCGCGCCGGAGGAAGCCGGAGCCGCAGCCCCGAGCGGTGCCGGAGGGAGCCGGAGCCGCACCCCCGAGCCGTGCCAGGGGGAGCCAGAGCCGCAGCCCCGAGCCGCGCCGGAGGAAGCCGGAGCCGCAGCCCCGAGCGGTGCCGGAGGGAGCCGGAGCCGCACCCCCGCGCGGTGCCGGAGGGAGCCGGAGCCGCACCCCCGCGCGGTGCCGGAGGGAGCCGGAGCCGCGTCCCCGAGCCGTGGCGGAGGGAGCCCCAGCCGCACCCCCGGGCCGGGCCGGAGGGAACCGGAGCCGCAGCCCCGGGGCGTGCCGGAGGGAGCCGGAGCCGCGTCCCCGAGCCGTGGCGGAGGGAGCCCCAGCCGCACCCCCGGGCCGGGCCGGAGGGAACCGGAGCCGCAGCCCCGGGGCGTGCCGGAGGGAGCCGGAGCCGCACCTCCGAGCCGTGCCGGAGGGAGCCGGAGCCCCACAGGTCGCGCCAGACAGAGCCGCAGCCCCACGGGCTGTGACGGCTGGCCGGCCAACCCGAACTGCAGCCCTGGGCCATGCCGGCCGGAGCAGCAGCCCCGGGCGATGCCGGACAGACGGCTGATCCCAGCGCAGCCCTGGGCCCCGCCGGCCGCAGCAGCCCCAGCCCCTCTAGGGTGACCAGATGTCCCGATTTTATAGGGACAGTCCTGATATTTGGGGCTTTGTCTTATACAAGCGCCTATTACCCTCCACCCCGATTTTTCACACTTGCTGTCTGGTCACCCTAAGCCCCTCTCCCTTTAATCGTTTAACTGCTTAACTTTTTAAACGATATTTACATTCCTAGTTTGTAGTGGGATGGCTCCACTTTTCACCACAGGCTTCCCCGCCCCTCCTCTTCCCCCCCAAGGTCCCACCCCCCCTGTCCAGGCCGGCAGCTGGAGCCCAGGCTGCGTGGGGCTCCGCGCAGCCGACCCTCCTCATGCAGGGTGTAGGGGCCCCACAGCTGCACGGCTCTTACCAAGGCCCCGTCCCCCAGCCAGAGCCGGGTCGGGGACAGCCACACGGGCAGCTGTGGGGAGCCGCAAACCCTCCACCTGCCCTGGGCAGGGGGCCCACAGGCCAGGGACACGGGCTGAGGGCTCCTCTCAGCCCCCGCACCACGGACAGGTGGAGGGTCCATGGCTCCCAGCTCACTTCCGGCTTGGCCGGGGGCAGGGCCTCGGGCGGAAGTGGCAGGGACACGGGGGGGGTGGGGGGGGTGAGAGCCCCTGGACCCCCACTTTGGGGCAGGCTCCATCACCCCTGGCGGGCATGGATCTTTGTAATTGAAGTGGATGGCAGTATAGGGCACGATAAGGCACTGATCAGTGGACAAAGCAGAGCAAAAGTGAACGCTACATAACAATAGGCCTGCTTCGCCCCTGTGTTATTCTGGGTAATGTTGCGGCGAATCAGCCCTGCCTACAACAAACTTGACCGTGGTGAAGCAGCTGATGTGTTGTCTCATTGTACTCCCCCATCTACCTATCACCATCCGTTGTCTCTTGCCTTATACTTCAATTGTAAGCTCTTTGGAGCAGGGACTTTCATTTTGTTCTGTGTCTGTACAGTACCGGGCACAGTGGGGTCCTGATCCATCAGTCAGGCTCCTAAACAGTAAGGGTCGTCTACACAGCAACTAGACACCAACTCTGGCTTGCGGGGCTGTTTCCTTGCTGGGTAAAGTTTGGGACCCTCCCACCTCGCTGGGTCCTGGAGCCCAGGCTCCAGCTGAGCCCGGAAATCTACTCAGCAATGCAAGAGCCCCACAGCCTGAGCTCCACGAGCCTGGCAGACATACCCTAAGATAACACAACTAATAAATGATAAATCAACTTCAGCCTTGGTGTAAGTAGCTGGAACACCATGGGCTTCTTCAGTGGAGTGGCAACGCCAGCACTGAATCTGGCCAAATGAAACACAGATTAGTGTTCAAAATGTATCACATTAATGGATAAATGGGAGATTGGCTACTGGCCTCCCTGGGAGCAGGGTTTATAAGGAATATCATCCAGTTTTTTCTCTCTATTTTTATTGTAATTGTTTGTTACTGTTTAGTCTCTATTAAAAAAAATCCCAAGATCCAAGAATAGAGAATTATGTAAAATAATAATAGGGAGGAAGTAACAATTCCTAGGTTACTCGATGGGTTAGATTAAACATAACCCACAAGTTCTTTCTATTTATTCCAAAGCTGCTTTATTCAACCCAAATGTTCAGCTGTTAGGATAAGGCCCAGGAAGGAAGGATGGCCTGGTGATTAAGGTGCTGATTGGGAAACCGTCAGATACGATTCATTTCTCTGCTCTGCCACAGACTTCCTGTGTGACCTTGGGCAACTCACTTAAACTGCATCCACACTGCAAAATGACAGGGTTTGGACCTGAGTCAGTGCGGGCCTCAGGCTCTCTCCCACACCCCTAGCAGGGCCCTACGACCCAGGTCCTGAGTCCTTGCTGACCCCAGTCAGACTGATTTGTGTGTGGACAAAAGTGGGGCGTGGGCTCAAATCTGAACCAGAACCCAGGCTTAGTGTGCGGTGTAGACATACCCCCAGTCTCTCTCTGCTTCACTTCCCCATCTGTCTAATGATGATAATAGCACTGAGCTACCTCACAGGGGTGCTGTGAGGATAAATACATGAAAGATTATGAAGTGCCCAGATATTTCGGTGATGGGAGACATATAAGGACCGTAAATAGAAATTTATCGACTTGTCTATGCTTGAAATGCTACAGTGGCACAGCTGTGTGGCTAGAGCACTTTAGTGTAGACTCTACCTATGCTGATGGGAAGAGTTCTCATCCACCCCTCCAAGAGTTCATTCGTCGACTTAGTGCTGTCTACAGCAAGGGTTAGGTTAGCTTACCTACACCTCTCAGGGGGATGGGTTTTTCACACCCCTGAGTGACATAGTTAAGCCCACTTAATTTTCTAGTGTAGACCAGCCTTCATCTACGTTACTCAAGGGATGCTGTCAGATTAACAGTTATATCTGGGGGGGGTTTTAACATCTTTTCTCCCTTGTGTTAGCAATAACAATGCCAGTTACTAAAACTAAGAAAATGATTAAAAATCAGACTTTGTCCCTAGTTATTCTGTTTGTATTAGCCCCTGCCCCAAAGAGCTAACCAGCTAATGAAATAGTTTGTAAAAATGATTTATTTACTTTACAAAACCTAATCATCATAGACTATCAGGGTTGGAAGGGACCTCAGGAGGTCATCTAGTCCAACCCCCTGCTCAAAGCAGGACCAATTCCCAACTAAATCATCCCAGCCAGGGCTTTGTCAAGCCTGACCTTAAAAACCTCTAAGGAAAGAGATTCCACCACCTCCCTAGGTAACCCATTCCAGTGCTTCACCACCCTCCTAGTGAAAAAGTTTTTCCAAATATNCATGTTATTCTCCCAGGGGATCCTGCCCATCAGTTCCCTGAGGGAGTCAAAGTCTGCTTTTCTGAAGTCCAGGGTCCATATTCTGCTGCTCTCCTTTCTTCCTTGTGTCAGGATCCTGAACTCGACCATCTCATGGTCACTGCCTCCCAGGTTCCCATCCACTTTTGCTTCCCCTACTAATTCTTCCTGGTTTGTGAGCAGCAGGTCTAGAAGAGCTCTGCCCCTAGTTGGTTCCTCCAGCACTAGCACCAGGAAATTGTCCCCTACATTTTCCAAAAACTTCCTGGATTGTCTGTGCACCGCTGCATTGCTCTCCCAGCAGATATCAGGGTGATTAAAGTCTCCCATGAGAACCAGGGCCTGCGATCTAGTAACTTCTGCTAGTTGCCGGAAGAAAGCCTCGTCCACCTCATCCCCCTGGTCTGGTGGTCTATACCAGACTCCCACCACCACATCACCCTTGTTGCTCACACTTCTAAACTTAATCCAGAGACTCTCAGGTTTTTCTGCAGTTTCATACCGGAGCTCTGAGCAGTCATACTCCTCTCTTATATACAATGCAACTCCCCACCTTTTCTGCCCTGCCTGTCCTTCCTGAACAGTTTATATCCATCCTTGACAGTGCTCCAGTCATGTGAGTTATCCCACCAAGTCTCTGTTATTCCAATCACATCATAGTTCCTTGACTGTGCCAGGACTTCCAGTTCTCCCTGCTTGTTTCCCAGGCTTCTTGCATTTGTGTATAGACACTTAAGATAACTCGCTGATTGTCCCGCTAATGGATGGGCCTAACCTCTCTTGGGTTCATTTTTTGTTAAGGGTCACCTTTCTTGTGGAGAAAAGCAGAATGGCAAATGATACACTTTATAAAAGGTCACGTAGGTTGTAATTGGTTATGAAGACCTATGGTCAGTCACACACTGATAATACACTGTGGATCTGGGGGAGAGATTAGAGTAGTAGCTCATTCACAGATGTCAATTGGAATTGCATGCAGGGAAGGCCTTGCGGGAACAGGGCTGGTTTCTGCGATCTGCTGGGAACGAGACAGTCTCGTTTTGCAATGGAAACCCCCATGCCGAGAAATATTTTTTACAAACCATTTTAAACAAGATAGACTTGTTCCAACCTGCTTAGCTCGCAAGTATTGCAGGGCTGAAAAATGTGGACTCCACTCTCTCAATCTGAAGGCACATCATCTCCTGCCGAGAAGCCCAGGGGTAGGGCACAGGGCTTGACCCTGCAGAGTTCCCAACTAACGGGTGGGTGGGGCTTTGGCCCATATCCACAAAGGGACTTCAGTGCTGAAGTCCCAGTTGTAGGCACCACTGCGACCCACAAAACCCCTGCTCGGCTGCCAGGTAATCCTACAGGGGCCTCCATTTCCTCTGTAGAAGTCCCCAAGGCCTCTCAGCATGCGCGCTGCTGCCTGTCTCACCCTAAACCCCAGCGTGATCCTCAAACCTGGTGAAGATAGATCATCACGCCTGTGGGGCCCAATCCGACAGGTGTGCTTTGGGCACACCCAATTCCACACCAATGGCGGGATGGGTGGGAGGAGGGGGACTCTCTGGTAACCTTGAGCCCAATGGTTATATGTAGCGGGGTGGTCACCCCGCTCCTGCCCTGAAGGGCTTAAAACAGCCCTGGGAGAGGGCTGTGGCAGGGGAAAAACTGGGCAGGTAGAGCCCTCCCCTCCTTGTTGGAGGATCTTAAGCGGGAGGGTGTGTAGTGGGGTGGTCACCCTGCTCCAACCCTGAAGGGGGTAAAAGCAGCCCTGCAGAGGGCTGAGGCGGGGAAAAGCTGGGCTGATTGGCGGAAGCAGCCCCAGCTGGGGCCACGCCCCAATCAGGGCCCAGCTGGCCCTTATAAGAGGGATGTGGGCCACAAGCAGAACACACCCACTCTCTCTAGCTTCAGAGAGAAGGACCTGGCTGCCTGGGAGCTGGGACGGGTACCTAGGGTGGAGCAGTGCTGGGGAAGGGCAGAGGGAGCTGGGGAGCTCCAGCCTAGCAAAACCTCAGGCTGCAGGCCTAGTTAAAGGGGATGTCAGCTGGCGGCTCCTTCATGGGGCCGTGAGCACGGGCGTGTACTTGGCGCGGTTCACCCCTGTTCCTGACACCTGCCCCTTTTGCGGCGTGAGAGAGACCCTGGCGCACATTTACCTGGAGTGCACCAGGTTGCAGCCCCTATACCGGCTCCTCACAAACATTTTATTATGTTTCTGGCTGCACTTTTCTCCTCACCTCCTTCTCTACGCACTCCCTATCCGTGGCCCCACGAAGTCACGGGACCTCCTGGTCAACTTCCTCCTGGCCCTGGCTAAAACAGCCATCTATGCCACCAGGGTGAGGAGGTTGGCCAATGGAGACCCCTGTGACTGTGGGGCCTGTTTCCGATCCTCTGTCCGTTCACGTAGCCGGGCAGAGTTCCTCTGGGCGGCGTCCACTGGCTCCCTTGATGCCTTTGAGGAGCAGTGGGCGCTGTCCGGGGTTCTCTGCTCGGTGTCCCCGTCAGGTTCCCTTCTTTTGACCCTTTGACCTCACTCCTGTTCCTGTTTTTCATTAGTTGTCCCCCGGAATCATTTGGGTTCCCGGTCCTGTGGGTCCTCCCCTTAGGCTGGGGGGGGGAATCCTTTAGCAGTGGGCGGGCCCACTTCCCGGAAACCCAATAGGTAAAGGCCTACAAATAGGTACTGAGGCTGCAATGGGGCAGCCCAGAGATAGGCAAAGGCAGCAGGTCCTAACCCCTTTGCCGATGATGAGTGGTTTACAGACTGCAGTCGGCCCCAGTGAGCAGGGGCTAGATGGTGACTGGCAGTAGCCACTGAGGCAAGTTGGAGATAGAGGGTTGGGGGTTCCCCTGGGTGGGGAGACCCAGATTGTGGGTTACTGCTGGGGGCAGAACCCTGATGTAAAAGGGCACCTGGGTCCGGGAGGGACACAGGGGCCAGCGGCAGGTGAGACACTGGCCTGCAGAGGACGCTCCGGGCTGGAAGAGCTAATTCCCAGGACAACCAGCAGGAGGTGCCGGGCCGGTGAGTCGTTGCCCTGCCACATGAGGGTACTCAACTGGGATGTGGGAGACCCCATTTCAGTTCCCCCTCTGCTTAATGAGAGGGACTTTGAATGGGGGGCTCCCACCTCTCAGGGTAGTGCCCTAACCCCTGGGCTATAGAGTCATTCTCATGGTCCTGCGGGCCCAGGGCTTATTTCACTGTTATTTGTACACAGTGGAACAGCTTCAACAGGTGGGATTGAGCGAGCCCCACATCAGCCCAATGGTTAGAGAACTTTGTGGATTTAGGTCTTTGACCTCATGATCCTGGGGATTCGTGGAGGCCCACAGCTGTGAAGTCCTTCTGCACTGTCTGCTGGCTGAGTTCCCCTGCGGCCAGGAGGTAGCAGCCAGGGCGGGATGCAGGGGGGGAATCAGGCTGGCTCTCCTGCATATCAGCTGAGGCACAGGGGCGGCGGGTATAAGCCTCCCTGGCGCAGCCACCCTGCTGCCAGACGCCTGGGCCATGGTGGCCCCGCATCTTCCCCTCCTGCTGGGAGTGGGCTTCTGCGGGAAGTTTTTGCTTATTTATTATGTGCCAGGCAGGTTCCCGGGCGGCTGAGGAAGCGGTATCTGCGACTCAGCTTCCCGGGTCCCTTGGACTCCCCAGAGAGACTACTGATGAGCCCGGGAAGCTGAGTCGCAGATGCCGCCTCCTCAGCCACCCAGGAACCTGCATGGCACATAGAAAAGCTCAGCATTCTCCACCCGCCGCTGCCTGGCTGCTCCTCGCCAGCCCTCTCCACCCCCCTCTCTGGAGATAGGGTGACCAGATGTCCCGATTTTATAGGGACAGTCCCAATTGCTGGGTCTTTTTCTTATATAGGCTCCTATTACCCCTCACCCCCTGTCCTGATTTTTCACACTTCTTGTCTGGTCACCCTATCTGGAGATCACCACCGCCGGTTCCTCCTCTCCTCCCCACTGACCCGCCCCCCCCCGCCACCACTTGCCAGTCCCTCCTCCAGTGGGAGGAGGGATGCGGTGAGTGGCAGTGGGGGGCCGAGCAGGGAGGGAGGAGGAAAGGAGGGACCGCATGCAGCGAGGGGTGGCGGGGGGGACAAGGGGGGAGGAAAGGAGGGACCGCACGCAGTGAGGGGTTGCGGGGGGGAGGATGGGGGGGATGAGGGGGGAGGAAAGGAGGGACTGCACGCAGCGGGGGGGATGGGAGGGGGGAGGAAAGGAGGGACCGCACGCAGCGAGGGGTGGCGGGGGGGGACGAGTGGGGAGGAAAGGAGGGACCACATGCAGCAAGGAGTGGCGGGGGGGACAAGCGGGAAGGAAAGGAGGGACCACACGCAGCGAGGTGTGGCAGGGGGGAACGAGTGGGGAGGGGGGAGGAAAGGAGGGACCACATGCAGCAAGGAGTGGCGGGGGGGACAAGCGGGGAGGAAAGGAGGGACCACACGCAGCGAGGTGTCGCGGGGGGGAACGAGTGGAGAGGGGGGAGAAAAGGAGGGACCACATTCAGCAAGGGGTGGCGGGGGGGACAAGCGGGGAGGGGAGAAGGAGAGGAGGGACGCACGTGGCGAGCAGGGAGGGGGCCAAATAGGGGGAAGGGGAGGAGAGACAGGTGAGCGGTGGCGGGTGGGCCAAGAGGCGGGGAGGAGGGGGGAAGGAGAGGAGGGATGCCCGCTCTGAGCGGGGAGGGGGTGGAGTGGGGTTGGAGCGGGGGCAGGGCCTGGAGCGGAGCGGGGATGGCGTGTGGGCGGGGCCGGAGGCGGGAGCTAGCCTCCCCGGGGAAACTTCACCCACCGCCCATGCTGAGGCGCCTGGATTTTTCACACCCCTGAGCACCGTCGCTACGTTGTCCTACCTTTCAAGTGTAGAGCAGGCCTTAGACTTGTGACTATTTCTGCGAGTGCCCTTGCCGGAAAGGGAGTGCCCAGCGTGAGCCTGCAGCTCTGTCTGTGCAAATGGTTAGAAACTGGCTGGTCCTGGCAAGCAGCCCTGAGAGAAAAGTACTGTGCCCTCCTTCTGTAACACCTTCCATCAGAAGAGCTCTACGAACTTTACAATCATTAATTAATTTAGCCCTGCCGCATGCTTGGAAGCTGGGGAGCTTCCCCGTTTTACAGAGGGGGAAACTCGGCACAGACCGCTTAAGGTTGCCTGTGCCTGACCCTCCTCTCTCCACCAAGGGCATTTTCCTTTCTTTTCCTCCATAATTTGAGTCCATGCTGAAGCAGAGGGACAGGTGTGGTAATTGGGAATAGCCCATTATCAATCCCTAGCTTTTACTCAGTGCTTTTAATCCAGAGATCTCAAAGCAGGTCAGCATCACTACCCCCATTTTACACAGGCCCAGCGGGGAGAAGAACTGGCTTCTGTCATTGGCTCTGCCACTGGTCTGCTGGGTGACCTTGGGCAAGTCACTTCACTGCTCCATGCCTCAGTCTCCTCATCTGTAAAATAGGGTTAATGACACTGACCTTCTTTGTGAAGCTCTGTGAGATCTCTGGATTAAAAGCTCTATGAACAGTGTTTTTGAGATCTACTGATGAAAAGGGTGCTCTAAGAGCTAGGTATTATTAAACTGGGGAAAAGGTGCTTTTTAAATTGAATTAGCTGACATGATTTGAAACCCCCAGTGCAGATAGGCTGGTGGTGCTGTAACCTAACAGGAAGCCTGGGGTTACAGCACCCCCATCTTATACTGTTTTATAGGAGTTAGGCTGTGTCTGAGCTGGGATGAAATCCTGCCCCAATTGAAGTCAATGGCAAAACTCCCATTGAGTTCAGTGGGGCCAGGATTTCACCTCTGGTGTTTCAAATCATATTAGCTGATGATTTTAAAAAGCTCCATTTCCCTTCGTCTAGAGAGATCCTCGGTTGTTGCAGGGCCTGATTCTCCATTACCCTCACCTTGCGTCATCATTCACCCCAGGGCAAGGTGCGTGTACAACGTTACCAAGAGCAGAAAGGTAGCATTTCACACCCAGCTCTGCACTGGTGTGAATGACTGTACAAGGTACAGGTGAGTCAGGCCCTCTGAGTTCTCCTCTTCAAGGGCTCAATCCCACATGGGGCCAACCACTCTGCCCCTGATCCACCAAGGCACCTGCTTAGCTTTACTCCCACAAGTAGTGACACTGAAGTCAATGGCCCAGAGTGCACCGCACCTTACGCTGCTAAGCGGGGAGGTCACACCGGACAGCAGAGTTTGTCCTGTTCAGCAGACAGACAGATTCCAAATTCTGCAAGGGCTTGTAGACACAGAATTTTAGCAACTCCATTATTTCACAACCATGGCTTAGCACCGGAGCTGCTGTCAAAGGAGATTAGTTTTCCTGCCCATTGATGGATGCTTAGCAAACCACCTTTATATTTAATGTGTGGGAGAGGATGACAGCGCAAGAGAAGCCATCAAGCCGTTCCTTATGAACTGCTGTTTGTTTTAAATAAACAAGAACACAGGAAAAGGGTATTTACCAACTGAGCAGCACTTGTCTCCAAGCCAAGGCCTGTCAAGAGGCAGCCCTGAGCCTAGACAAGGCAAATTTCAAAGACGTTAGCAGAGAGACCAAACATGTCATAAGAACATGAGAACGGTCATTCTGGGTCAGACCAATGGCCCATCTAGCGCAGTATCCTGTCTTCCGACAGTGCCCGGTGCCAGACGCTTCAGAGGGAATGAACAGAACAGGGCAATTTCAAGTGATCCGTCCCCTGTCATCCAGTTCCAGCTTCTGGCAGTCAGAGGTTTAGGGACACCCAGAGCATGGGGTTGTGCCCCTGACCATCTTGGCTAATAGCCAGTGATGGACCGATCCTCCATGAACTGATCTAGTTCTTTTTTGAACCCAGTTATACTTTTGCCCTTCACAACGTCCCTTGGCAATGAGCTCCACAGGTTGACTGTGCGTCATAGGCACTGACTTCTAGTTTTCTCTGGGGATGCTCCACCCTGCTCTGCTCCAAAGCCCCGCACCCACTCAGCTCCCTCCCCCGAGGCCCTGCCCTTGCTCTGCCTCTTCCCACCCTCCCCCAGCCCCTCCGCAAGCCGCCAAACAGCTGTTTGGCAGTGGCCTCCGATCAGCTATTTGGTGGCACCCCCGATTAGCTCATCCAGGGCACTGCCAAACAGCTGATCAGCAGCAGCAGCAAACAGCTGTGGCTGGTGGGTGCTGAGCACCCACTATTTCCCCCCCACCCCACCCCCCATGGGTGCTGCAGCCCAGTCGTCCGTTCTCTAAGCTGACCAGTCCCGGTGTTTTTAATCACGCCCAACAGAGCCAGACTTGCCCTGGAACTTCCCGCAGTTAGGTGCACTGAGGAGTCCAGAGACTCTTCTCTCCCTGCTGGATTGTTAGCTCTTGGTCACGGGCAGGTGTGGTGGATCTGTCTATACGCAGAGGAATTGCCGGGCTCATGCTCCATCCAGCCCACTACCCTGTCCCCGAAAGTGGCCAGGTCCAGATGCTCCAAGGACAGTACAAGAAACCCAGCAGCAGACAGATGTGCGATAATCTGGCCACAGGGGAGTCTCACCTAGTACTTAGCAGCGAGGTTTCATATCCCATCCTAACCTCTCTTTGAAGTATTTAACACACCTGGGAATCTAGGGAAGATTAGAGCCAGGGCCATTGGCTGCTCAGGCCCCAAACTTCCTACCAAGCTCATATTTTCCAGTAGCCTAGAATCACCTGAAGGAATTCTTTATTTTTAAGGAAAGAAGCATCCAGTGTTGGTTGTTCTTTATTGACTCTCCTTTGGAAGTTAATTTGGCCCTTATCATTGGAGCTATTTGTCTAAGTGGGTATAGCGCTGGTGCAAGGTCTCTTTAGCCAGACAACAAGTGCAGCAAAAGCAGCACAAGCTTCCCCTAATACCGGCCTTACCTGACCAGCAGGAACTACCTCTGGGAGTGGAACTTGCCCATTCTGCAGGAGAGAGGCTATTCCGCTCTCCAGGCCGGTTCAATCTCCATTGAGACTGTTGACAAGCGTGCAGCGGTGATATGAGTTAGCTGGATGGCACTAGAGCAGGGGTAGGCACCCTATGGCACGTGTGCCGAAGGCGGCACGCGAGCTGATTTTCAGTGGCACTCCAACTGCCCAGGTCCTGGCCTGGGGGGCTCTTCATTTTAATTTAGGTTTTAGTGTAACCTCTTAAACATTTTAAAAACCTTATTTACTTTACATACAACAATAGTCTAGCTATATATTATAGACTTTTAGAAAGAGACCTTCTAAAAATGTTAAAATGTGTTACTATCACGCGAAACCGTAAATTAGAGTGAATAAATGAAGACTCGGCACAGCACTTCTGAAAGGTTGCCAACCCCTGCACTAGAGGTTACTGATGGGTGGTGGTGCTAATGGGGCTGTTTGGAGGATAATGCTGGTTGGTCTGAAATTCTTAGAACGAAGTAGAGCAGTCAGGTCTAAGGTGCAGTAGCTGCGTTCCTAGTACAGGTATTTCACCAGTGCCAGCCGCAATGGATTCTCTCCAGCCAGCTCTGTGCTTCCTACTTTTGTTTACGCAGATCGTGTTTCTCTGCCGCCTTAGCCAGACCTCACGCTAGGGTGCACACCCTGATCGACAGCTCTGGTTAGGGAGAAATTTCCCCGATAACGCAACAAAGTGCATAATGTGCATTTTACACTGAACCCTGACGCACATAACATTGGCCACTGCTGGAGGCAGGATACCGGATCAGATGGATCATTGGTCTGCCAGGAAGCACTTAATGCTGATGAGAAAAGCGAGCTGTGCCAGGTTCAAAGTGGGTGGGGCACCTGGCAAGCACAGAGCTGGGAGGAGATGTCCACAAGAATTGATAGGTGCCCCGATACCATAGTGATGGCAGCCAGATGCATACCTAGATTTGTCATCCCCTCCTGCTCTTACCACATGGCTCTGTCAATGTAAAACACTGGTGAGCATACATGTCAAGTCCCCCTCTGTGCCCATCCATAGAGGATAGGAGTTGTTACAGCCCCTAATTACAGAGGCTTGGTTCTTTAATTAACATAGAGGAACGTATGCTTTTAGCTCTGGGGGTCTCTGGTTCAATCCCCAGCTTGTCATCCAAGAAGGCAGCCATCACGTCAGTAAAGCTGGAGAAATAAAGCCATGGATGGTGTTCGTACTGTAATCAGTGATGCACAGCATTAGCCAATGCACAGTGACATTTGTGGAACCTGATGAGACCCAAAGGGCAGCTGTGTTCATAATACTGCTCCCCCGCCCCCAGACATTACATCCTATCTATCTCAGAGCTGGAAGGGACCAGCTTCACTAGCAGGACCAAGTACTGATTTTGCCCCAAATTTCTAAGTGACTCCCTCAAGGATTGAACTCACAACCCTGGGTTTAGTAGGCCAATGCTTGAACCACTGAGCTATCCCTCCCAAGCCTGTCCAGTAGGCTACAGTGCAATACTCACAAAGTCAGGTGTTTGTTCAGCCACATCCATTGTCACACGAACATATGTGGGCTCTCTCAGTCCCATGATGTGTTTTGTCCCGTTGGATACAGTGTGGTACAGACTAGGAGCATTTTGTGGGCTGCAAACCAGGTCATGTCATAACCGCCCCAAGTCCCTCCTCAGCAAGCTGGATGCAAGTTCTTCTCCACTGTGTTTGTACAGCACCGGGCACGGTGGGGCCCTGGTCCATGACAACAATACAAATAATAATAATCAGTTAATTTAGGCACGGTTTGGGGTGCCAGCATTGTAGCCACTGGGACGTCTCACCTGAGTAAAATCACTCATGTGTGTAAATATGTGTAACTCGTGACTGGGCTCTGGGTTCTGCATCTGCCTCTGCATGATCTAAAATGGATAGGAGCCTGCTACAGCCACCCATTAGGTGGATTCATCCTCAGACTGTAGACGCTTCTGCTCTTAACATTGGAGCTCCTGGGTTTGACTCCTGATGACAACCATTGGGAGGGTTGTTCTGTTCAAAGGCTTGGGAGCAAAGTGACCGGATACAAACTGGCTAGGTCTGGAAACTGAAGCCATGCCAACCAGGTTTTAAGCTACCTGGCAGTTAAGAGTCATCTGTCAACAGGATCTGAGCTCTCCGTATTATGAACGAGCTTGTTTGCTCAATTACTGCAATATTTGTATTAAAGAAAGAAGCCTGGCATTGTTGCTCTTTTCCGTATTTGCTGTCGAAAGCCCAGGCTAACAAGGGGCTGCCACAGACCCGCTGCCCCATGACTCAACAGTGAGTGAATCACAATTCACTGCCCAAAAACTTCACTGATGCAAAGATCAGGTTGAGCAGCAGGAGCGGCGGAAGCTCCTTTAAAATGGGGGTCCACCGGCGCCTGAACTGTGGCCACGCCCCCACGCCACCCCTTCCCCCCCCCCGAGGCCTTGACCCTGCACCGCCCCTTCTCCCTGAGGCCCCTCCCCCACGCCGCCTCTTCCTCAAAGCCCCGCCCCCTCATTCCTCTCCACCCCCTCATCACTCACCCCTATGGCTGCTAAAAAGCTATGCCCTCCCACTTTTAAAAGTGATGGGGCCATGGCCCCCTGTCCCATCCCCCCACATTCCGGCGCCCCTACTCTGCAGACTAGGGAATACAGAGTTAAGATACGCACCAGCCCCACAACCTTAACACTGCCCCCTGGGGCTGGCAAGGGGATATACGGCACGTATGTTCCAACCAAGCCTACCCCATAATAAGCAGCCAGGAGAAAGGGTTACGGAAATGTGCCATTTTATGTTTTGGGTTGTGTCCGACAGAACTGTATTCTCTCAGTCATCGTGCATTGACTGTCCTCCACCCTTTGATCAAACAACCCTGTATTTACACCACTAACTCTGCCCCAGCCTTGCTGTGGCACACCACTTTGACGGGCTCTCTGTGCATGTGGGGCTTAGAGCAGTCTGAATGTTAGTTATTGGAGGGGCTGTATCAAAGGAACCACTTGGCCAAAGGAGCCCCCAACTAGCAGAGAAAGGCAGAACAAGAACCAATGGCAAATTCAAATTAAAAATAAGGCACAAATGTTTAACAGTGCGGGTGGTTAACCATTGCAATAAACTACCCAGGGAAGTGGTGGATTCTCCATCTCTTGATGTCTTCAGATCAAGACCAGATGCCTTTCATAGAATCATAAAATCATAGGACTGGAAGGGACCTCGAGAGGTCATCTAGTCCAGTCCCCTGCACTCATGGCAGGACTAAGTATTATCTAGACCATCCCTGACCTGTCTAACCTGCTCTTAAAAATCTCCAATGATGGAGATTCCAAATCCTCCCTAGGCAATTTATTCCAGTGCTTAACCACCCTGACAGTTAGGAAGTTTTTCCTAATGTCCAACCTAAACCTCCCTTGCTGCAATTTATGCCCATTGCTTCTTGTCCTATCCTCAGAGGTTAAGAACAACAATTTGTCTCCCTCCTCCTTGTAACAACAATTTTCTGCAAGATCTGCTTTAACCAGACACAAGTCGTTGGGCTCCATATAGGAATCACCAGATGAAATTTAATGGCCTGTGCTCTACAGCTCAGGCTTGATAATCAAATGGTCTCTTCTGGCCTTAAACTCTAGGACTCTATTTGCACCACTAGCTGTACCCCTGGCTCTGATGAGACACAGCAGTTTTCAAAGTAATCTGAATACACGTGAGGATTTTAGAGCACCTTCAAATATTGGTTCTCACTGGAAAAGTTCTGCTATTGGGGCAAAAGTTTCAAAAGCCCCTTTGCAGCTCCCCTCTACTGGAGCCCAATGCAGGCAAACAGTAAGAACATGCACAGCAGACACACTCAGCAATGTGCCAGAGGCAGGACTTGAACTCAGAATCAACAAGCATAGCTCCTGCTTGATGGCTACAGCACATTGTCCTGAGAGCCTCGGATATTGGATGTGCCTGCTGCCCATCACCGAGCAGCAGTCCTGCAGCATGCGCAAAAATCACTGACTCGAGCTGCCTTGGAGAGGCCCCTGTCACCAGAAGTAACTTTTGAACTAGAGTTTCCCCAAAGGGACAGTGGGTGCCAGACACTAGCTGAGTTGAAAGGTGAGAGGGACGTACCACTTTGAGGAGGATCAGTGCAATGCTTTGAGCCTCAGGTGCTTGTAAAACAAGTGACAAGAACCACAAGGCTTTGATGCCATGTGATTTTTTTTTGGCGGGGGGGGGGGCGGGAGGCTGTATCTTGCTCAAATGATCTCAAGTTAAACCACTGACCCCATCCTGAGCCCTGTGAAGTACAGCACATTTCAAGGTGTATTTTAGAGCACTGAGAAACTGGCTATTAAAGATCCAACCTGTCTCTGCCTTAACCATAGCGATGCTACTGCCCCACCACTGTAATGAAGGGTTGACCTAACCCTACCCTCTCTGCAGCTAGTGGCCAAAGTCCCATTACTTCAATGGGAGCAGAATCAAGCCATATGTTCTTGTGCTACTTGGCGCTGTCTTGGGACTTTCATCTTGACCCTTCCCCGCATACATTGTTCTGAATTTGTTTCATAAACATAAGGGGAAACTGTCCTGTTGGGGCTCTGGGACAACCAGACCATTCTTGCGGTGCCTTACATACAAGTGCAGAACTGTCCCTGGGAGACAATCAGACCCCCAGTAACAAGGCTCAGACAACAAACGCCAGATCATCCTGGTTAGGTCCCTTGGCTTTGGGTTAGAAGGGACCGCAAGGGTCATCTAGTCCAACCTCCTGCCAAGATGCAGGAGTCTGACCGCCCAGATAGTAACTGTATGACTCTCACAGACTGCGTTTGTCCCAGATCCCATGTGGAGGCTGGTCTGTGTTGTCCAAACTCAGGGAACGACTCCCAGAACTCTTTCCATTCTACTAGTCCCAGTCTGCAATCTCTAATGGAGCCGTTCATGTCGTCTGCGCCCAGGCACATGTTCCCCAGCAATAAAGGCAGACAGCAGCTTAGCTCTGTTGCGCGGGGAGCAAACTTTAGCCCTCTTTCAGCCAACCAATGAGCAGGATCTAGCCACCCTGTCAACATAGCATCTGTTGAATAGCATCTGATGGGTAAATTCATAGATTTTAAGTCCAGAATGAAGGGACCACTAGATCTAGTTTGACCTCCTGTATAACACCGGCTAGACAACCTCCCCCAGTTACTCCTCTACTGAGCCCATCACTTATCTGCGACTAAAATGTATCTCCTAGAAAGGCTTCCAGTCCTGATCTGAAGACTTTAAGACATGGAGGATCCACACTTCTGACTTTCTCTGCTAAATTAAAAAGCCCTTTACTACTCTGTATTTTCTCCCTGTGAAGGTACTTATACATCATAATGAGGCCACCTCTCAACTTTCTTTTTGATAAGCTAAGCAGATTGAGCTCCTGAAGTCTCTCCCGGGAAGGCTTTTTTCCCAGCCGGGGGTCATTCTCACGGCTCTTCTCTGCGCCCTCTCAACTTTCCAACAATCGGTGTAATCAAGTCTAACAGGGCCAATTCCTGGTCCCACTGAAATCTAGGAGAGTTTTGCCACAGACTGGTGGGAGCAGAAATTTGATCTGCTGAGCGTGACTGTGTAACTTACACGCCAAGATGCCATGGTGAAAAGCTCTGTATAAAAAACCTTTATCAGAGTGAGGTGAGGTGGAAACCCAAAGAAGATGTACGTCACCCCAGCTTGGACTCCTTCCGGTTCCCCTCTGAGTTTGGCTGCCTGGGCTGCATGTCGGGGCAGAATCTGAACCATCATCTTCCCATTAGAGCTGCGAAAAGGAGCCGTGCAGTCGGTCTGCACCATAGGTTGTTTAGATCCCTGCTTGAAAAGAAAATACCAACGCTGCTGTTTACCTCTGAGACGTTTAAGACAAATCAAAGAATCTGACTGAAGCCACAGTCCCAACACCTGTTAGCATGTCACTGAAAGTCAAAGCTTCTGAATAGAGAGTGGAACAAAGGCGCCTTGCCTGAATGCACCTAGCCAGTCAATAGCGGTGACCCACAGGGACTGGACTCTCCCCTGTTATGGTTTCAGCTCTTTGTTTGTGGAACTATTGAAATCTTTGCAATTTAAGCATGAGAAATCTGGGCATCGCTGCTATTTATTGACTTGTTTACAAGATGCTGCCAAGGCTACTGGGGTTACGTCCTGGCCAGTGAGTGTGTGTTCCAGTCGTGTGGCAAAAATAGAGACGCCATCCTGGAAGGATGTCTGCCCATTACCCTGCAGGCTTGGTCCTCAGATCTGGCCAAACGCTCGCTGCTATTTATTATTTCTGTCTCTCTTGGGGTTTTATACTGCTGTCCATCTCCTGTAGTATCTGGGCGCCTTCCATGTAAATCAATAGCAAAGTACCTAGTGGACTTAATGGAGTCTAAAGATATGTCTACACTGTGTACTAAGCCCAGGCTCTGACTCTGGTTTGAGCCCACCCACCCGCTTTCCGTCCACACACATCAGTCTGACTTGGGAGAGCAAGCAAGCACCCAGGTCCTAGGACCTGCTAGGGGGGTAGGTCACAGCTTGAGTCCCACTGTGACTTGGGTCCAAGCCCTGTCATTTTGCAGTGTGGACACTGGTCAAGCCAGAGACCCGAGTCAGAAGGTCTGCATAGTGCAGTAAGGATGCATTAGCATGGCTGTGAGACCCGGGTCCAGCAATGGTAAACCCATGGGTTGGATACACTGAATCCACAAGCCTGAGTCCCACAAACCCGGGCTTAGTGTGCAGTGTAGACACACCCTTCAGGCTCTTCTCCCTTATTTGGAGGTGTAGCGCCTAGAGGCTGCAACTAAGATTGAGTCCCCACTGTGCTTGGCATTATAAAAAACTCACAGCTGGATGGTGCCTGCCTGAAGATCTTAGTCTAAATAGGCAGACAAAGGGTGGGAGAAAGGAAGGAGCATTATCCCCATTTTATAGGTGGGGAATTGAGGGGTGGACAGATCAAGGGACTTGCCCAAGATTACCCCAGTGTGTGCTCCTGCCACATCTTACAAGCTGTGTTGGGGAGGCCTGGGTCAGAACTTAGGCATTCCGTGAGCATCTCCTATCTAGGTAGTGGAAGAATTGGTAATGGTGGTTTAGTAGCAGCAGCACCCTTCCCCCGAGTCAGTACTGAACCAACATACCAGCGTGGCCGTATGTTGTCGGAAGAGGTCTTAACCACATGGGATCATCAAAGAGACACTGTTCATAAGAGCAGGGGCATTATTCCCGTGTCCTGGCCAAATTCCAAACCCCGAATCTGGCAAGTACATGCTGTCCTCCTGCAGCTTCCCCCGGATCTCGTCTTCGTCCTCACTTCCTGCCCTGTGTGAATGCACAGCCTTGCTGTGTGGTGTTAGACAGTGGGTGTGTCTGTGGCAGGAAAGTGATCCCTGTACACTCCTTGCCTAAACCGCCGGGGTGCAACGAACTCAAATTAGTTAACGTTTGCAAAGCACTGTGGCATCCTCAAATGAAAAGCACCATGGAAGACCATCGTTTTATTACTCCTTACTCACTTCCCAGGGTGGTTGTGAGGGAAAATGGATGCTTGTCAGGGTCTTTAAGAACCTCAAATGGAAGACAAGTGCAAATTGTTATGATCATATTGAATTCCGCTTAACGAGCAGAACTCACCCTTAGGAACCTGGAGACTGGGTACCAACCCTAAGGAAATTTATGCCCTTCAGGTTATTTTTTAAGCCTAATGAACACAACAGCGAATTAATCTTTTTTATTCACCACTATAAGATGTAGCAGAGAAGACTGCCTGTGTTTCAGTGGTTCTGAACCTTTGGAGCTAATCCCATAGAAAGAAAAAGGCAAATTCCTTGAATGACCTGACCTGCCTTCTGTTTTCCCCCTCTTCCAGTGTACTTCTGAAAAGCAGAACAGAAATACAGAAGCAACGTTACGTGGCCACCGTCCCATGACAACTAGGCCCAGAGTTGGGGGGGGGAGACATGACACAATGCTTTAGGGAGGGGTTAAGTCTTAAATTAGAAGTGGAGCGTGATCTAGTTAGCTTGCATTGCTAGATCAGGATACATGGGTTCTACTCCCAGTTCTGTTATTTGCTAGCTGTGGGACACATAACCTCTTCATCTAGCTATGAAATGATAACTGTTTCCTGAGTGGTTTAATTCATTCAGTTTTATAAAATGCTCTGAGACTCTTGAATGGAAACCACAGGTGCCTGACTCAGCTAGGGAGGTAGATGCTTATTTGTAATACAGGGGCTTACAAAGCAGGGCAAAATTCCTGCCCATATTGGTGGAGCATTAGCTACCACGCAACCTCTGTGTTGCCTTAGGGGGCAGCTACTTCTGTTGCTTGTTTATTCTCCTTGTACAATAAATGTAAAAGCCCCATAAAAGCAGGTTTTCTTTTTTTCTTCTGGATCAGACCCTTGTGTGATTTGTGCTGGGGAGCAGGGAATCTGGGCCTGTCCATAGAATCGTTTGATGGTCTCTCAATAAAGATCTATTTTAGGAGTTCTGGAAGCGCCACCTATTATTAAGGTTGCCTGACACTTCCCATTATAAGACCCTGTTTTCAGTTGCTTATTACTTTGCCAAACTTTAACCGTTTGGGCTGAAATTTTCCATGCCAGGTGTCAGCCTCAGGCTGAAGTTTAATGAAAAATTTCACCAAAAACAGTTCAGCCATTTCTGAGAACAAGGCTAGGGAAACACACATTGTTT
Organism: Platysternon megacephalum; assembly: GCA_003942145.1. Lineage (NCBI taxonomy): Eukaryota > Metazoa > Chordata > Testudines > Platysternidae > Platysternon > Platysternon megacephalum. The sequence continues at coordinate 1,858,965 of QXTE01000147.1, forward strand.
TGCTCATCTTTCAAAAAATGCTGATGCGCTAGCGCAGTGGTTTTCAAACTTTTTTTCTGGGGGCCCAGTTGAAGAAAATTGTTGATGCCCACGACCCAATGGAGCTGGGGATGAGGGGTTTGGGGTGTGGGAGAGGCTCATGGCTGGGGCAGAGGGTTGGGGTATGGGAGTGAGGGCTGTGGGGTGGGGCCAGGAATGAGGGGTTGAGGGGGGGGGAGGGGGCTCGGGGCGGGGGCGGGGGTTGGGGGGGCGCTGAGGCCTGGGGTAAGGGGGTGGGGTGCAGGAGGGGCTCTGGGATTGGGGGATTTCAAGGCTGGGCAGGGAGTTGGGGTGTGGGAGGGGGTCAGGGCTCTGGGTGCAGGCTCTGGGCTGGGGCCGGCGATGAGGGGTTTGGGGTGCAGGAGGGGCTCCAGGTTGGGGGGGCGCTTAGGCCTGGGGTAAGGGGTTGGGGTGCAGTAGTGAGGGCTGTGGGGTGGGGCTGGAAATGAGGGGTTCAGGGTGTGGGAGGGGCTCTGGGCCTGGGCAGGAGGTTGGGGTGCGGGAGGGGGTCAGGGCTCTGGGGTGGGGCCAGGGATGAGGGTTTGGGGTGCAGGAGGGGCTCTGGGATTGGGGGATTTCAAGGCTGGGCAGGGAGTTGGGGTGCAAGAAGGGGTCAGGGCTCTGGGCTGGGGGTGCAGGCTCTGGGCTGGGGCCAGCGATGAGGGGTTTGGGGTGCAGGAGGGGCTCCAGGTTGGGGGGGCGCTTAGGCCTGGGGTAGGGGGTTGGAGTGCAGGGGTGAGGGCTGCGGGGTGGGGCTGGGAATGAGGGGTTCAGGGTGTGGGAGAGGGCTCTGGGCTGGTGCAGGGGTTTGGGGTGCAGGAGGGGGTTAGAGCTGTGGGCGGGGCATGCAGGCTCTGGGCTGGGGCCGGCGATGAGGGGTTTGGGGTGGAGGAAGGGGTTCTGGGTTGGGGGGGCTCAGGGCTGGGGCAGGGGATTGGGGCGCAGGGTTGGGACACAGACCCACCTCCAGCGGCTCCCGGTCAGCGGCGCAGCTGGGGTGCAGAGGCAGGCTTCCCGCCTGTCCTGGCACTGCGGACCACGCTGCGCCCCAGAAGCAGCCAGCAGCAGGTCCTGCTCCTAGGCAGAGGTGCGCAAGCAGCTCCACGCGGCTCTTGCTCACAGGCACTGCCCCACCCCCAGCTCCCATTGGCTAGTTCCCGGCCAATGGGAGTGCGGAGTCGGTGCTTGGGGCACGGGCAACACACCGGACCCACTGCCTTAGCCGGGCAGCACCACTGATGGGACTTTTAACGTCCCTGTCGGCGGTACTGACCAGAGCCACTAGGGTTCCTGGGTGCTGAGTAAGGTGACCCAGTGTCTTACATGCTGCGACCTAGTACTAGGTCGTGACCCGAACTTTGAAAAACACTGCTCTAGCGCCCCTATGCTTTGGGGCAGGGACTTGACATTTGGGCAGGAGGTGGCCTGTGTGTCAGGGAAGTGCAGTTTGCTGTCCCTGGGGAAATCCACCCAAATTTGGCCAAATTATAAGCCTTTGAAAAATGGCAGTTTGCACATGCTTGGTAGAGACTTGCTCGAGCGTTAGAGTGTAATTCCCCCAAGATTCTGTCTGCACTGAGCATGCTCCAGCCCAGGGGTGAACAGGACTTTCCCTGTAATTACATTTTTGGGCTGTATTAGGTGAGGAGCAGGACCAGGTCCAGGCACCTGAACGGAGAGCAGGAAGCCTGTCTCTTCTGTGCGCTCAGTGCCCCTGCCCACCTGCCTGGGCCCCGGCAGCGTGGAGGAGGAAGCTGCCTGGCTTGAATCCAGACCTGGGGAGAAGGGGGAGTAGACTGGGACACAAGGAGGCCGGGGCTGGAGGGGACTGGGACTGGGAATTGAGAGGTGGAGATTGGGACTGGTTGAGTGAGGAGACAGGGAGAGAAAAACAAACAGTATGTGATCACGTACTTAAAAGACTTTATCATAATGTATATGCACAAGGGGGCCACATTAAGGCTGCAAGGCAACCTTGATTCTGAGATTTCCTAGCATCTGAGTACTTGACTTTGCAACCTCAATAATGTTCTTTTAACATAGCTTTTTGTGCGTCTAACACTGCAAATAGACTGGAGCAATGATTCAAACAACAAAGCAGACATTCTCTGGACAGTGCTGCACTAATTCCAGCCCATACACGTCTCCAATGAAAAAGCTGGGACAATGAACTACTGGTATCTGTTGCCAGCTTCGAATCCTGGGTGGCACAGGAAAGGCCTGGCCGTGAATAAAAGAAGTTAGAGTTTAAACGTTTGCTGGTGTTGCAGGGCGTGATGCATCTACCTGATGATGACACACCTGGTCCAGGAAATGTCAGAAGAGGCTGTTGCCCAATCACCTAAGCATTCCTGGAAGGTAACATTAATCCCTTTGTTCTACAAGTCAGGATTTTTAATTCCTAGTGAATCTGAGTCCAGGTGAAAGGCACTGGATACAGAGGTTCCTCTATGCACAGAACAGATACGTTGTTATTATCATTTGTATTGCAGAAGTGGCTAGAGGTCCCATCTGAGATCAGCCCCCCGTGCTAGGCGCTGTACAGACATATAGTGAAAGACTGTCCCTAGCCCCAAAGCTTGCAGTCTAAATAGACAAGACATGCCAAGGGTGGGACGAAGGAGGTATTATCACCCCCATTTTACAGATGGGGCACTGACACCCAGAGAGCGATATGCCCGGGTCAGACATGGAGAACTGAGCCCAGAACTTGTCAGTCCCAGTCCAGCGCTCTAACCACAAGGCTATTCTTCCTCTCTGTGTTGATTGGTGGGGCCTTTGGTGCTCTGGGGCTAGCACAGAACTCTACTTTGCCATCATTTGCATTGTTAGTGCCTGGCAGTTTGATATAAAGCAAAGGGACGCCTGTGGTTGTCAAGAGAGAAGGAAATCATGTAGCCCTATTAGATCAATTAACAACAACATGCAGATACGCTGCCTGCCAGTGGCCGGCTGCTGCATCTCAGGGTTTGTGGAATGCTGGTGTTCTGCTCCCCTTGCAAATATTCTGCCCATGGCTAGGTGGAAAAACCTACTCGTTTCTTTAATCCAGTGTAAGGATCCCACTGGGGCATGTAATTGGTTTTACTCTTCCATCGTGGGATGGAATTTAATTGAGTCTAATCTGACACAAGATGAGGTGATGGTGGGAGAGAGAGAGGGTGGGAATGTTGCTGCTTCTAACTCCTAGGCCGTCTGGGAGCTCTGTGCTAAGTGACCCCGACCAACGTGAGCATCATTTGTGGGATTAGAGCAGGGTCCCTGAGAAGGACTTGATAGAGCAGTGGCCCCTGTTCATTTCACATTTGCCAGGCTCTCCCTTGAATTGTACAGCACCTAGCACAAAGGGCTCCTGATACGTGACTGAGGCCCCTGGGCACTACCATCATACCGATAATCAATATTTACCACTTTGCGTGGGTTCACAAAAGAATGAGAGAAGTTCGTGGAGGATGGAGGCTGTTAGCCAAGATGGCCATGGATACAACCTCACTCCAGGTGTTCCTAAACCTTCAACTGTCAAAAGCTGGGACTGGACAACAGCATCACTCAAAATTTCCCTGTTCTGTTCATTCCCTATGAAGCACCTGGCATCGGCCCCTGTCGGAAGACAGAATACTGGGCTAGATGGACCTTTGGTCTGACCCAGTATGGCTGTTCTTATGTTCTTACAATCATATTAATTCTGGTTCCCACCTCTAACTCACATCCCAGTGTCAAAACCTGACTTACATAAAATATACACATTCTCTATGTCAATCAGTAATTCTGTGTATGATGCTAATAATTCTCAGCATCTAAATCTCATCGTGGTTGTCCCCAGCCCCTTGTACTCTGTATTTGTAATAATCACCCTTGCTCCATGATTGTAATGGATGAAATATCCATATTTTTTAATATATGGAGATATACCTATCTCCTAGAGCTGGAAGGGACCCCGAAGGGTCATCGAGTCCAGCCCCCTGCCTTCACTAGCAGGACCAATTTTGCCCAAGATCCCTAAGTGGCCCCCTCAAGGATTGAACTCACAACTCTGGGTTTAGCAGGCCAATGCTCAAACCACTGAGCTATCCCTCCCCCATATATATTCACACACTCTCCCCTCTTCGGAAACACCCACTCACAACCCTGACTACCCACAGCCATTACTATGCTGTCCTTGTGAGCTGGTGCCAGGATGACTCATGTTTCCTGGGAGATAACTGCAGAGCATGTTCTCTCCTGCATCCCCAAGAATTCCTGTTCCAGTTCTGACCCAAATCCCACCCCATCAGGTCAAGCAAAAAACTCTGCTTTAGAAAACCCCAGCAAAAGAATCAGTGTGATCCATTTTGTGCTGCTATCAAAGGCATCTGCTAATCAAAGAGTTACAGCTGTTCCATTTAGTTGTACAAAACACATCTATTTAAATGACCCCTAGTCCCATTGTGATGAGGTCCTCGCCTCTTTTGCCAACTGATACAGCTTCCACCACCTCTTCCCAGCAGCCACATAACTAGCTTGGTCACAGCATAACAAAACCCCCACTGTTCTCCAAACTAAACTCTGCTCCCTATGGGGAGCCCTCTGCATTACTTAAGCCCAGCAATGGGGCTGTGCCAAGGTGGGGGTTTATACTGAGGGCAAAGCAGCTGCTGCCAATAGAAAAGGGGTCTCCACGCTGCTCCCAAAGAGGCGGGTGCAAAGCAGCAGCTAGGGGACGGGCACAGGATCCACACTGACGGCCCTAAACCTCTACATAGGTATATCAGCCACTATTGCAGCCCGTGGGCTGTAAGAGAGAGGAGGATAGGAAGGACACCCCAGTGGTGAGGGTGCTAGCCTCAGCTCTCTGAGACCTGCGTGCAATTCCCTGGTTTGCTACAGGCTTCCTGGGTGACGTCGGGCAAGGCTCAGCTCCCATCTGTCAGAGCGGGATGGTAGCCCTGGCCTTCTGCACTGGTGTGTTCTGAGGATAAATACATTAAAGATTTGAGAAGCTCAGATTCTATGGTGATAAGAACCATAGACAGAAAGAAAGTGAGCAAAGGGCTGAGTCTGAAAAATACATTTCTAGCCGTGACACCCAATGGCTGGTGAATAGGCTCCCCAGGGGAGTGCTGGAAGCTTGATTGCTTGAGATACATCTCTGCAGCAGGGAATAATCCTGCCTTGGGGCCTGAACCAAAGCCCGCTGAAGTCAGGGGGAGTCTTTCTATTCACTCCAGCAGGCTTTGGGTCAGGCTCAAGGCCTCGTCCTTCTCTAATGTCTACAAGTGCCACTCGGATCTCTACAGTGACTGCAAAACTCAGAGCCGCCTGCTTCAACGGCACTTGAACTAAGGGAGCATAGAGCCTATGACACTCACTAGAGCAGTTCTGGTTCCATCCAGTAGAGGGCAGTGGTATTTACACACCCGCCAACTTCAATACATGATAGGCCAAACCACAAGCTTAATGGCAAGATGGATTTCCCCCAACGTTACCCTGCTTTCTAAATTTGTAGGCACTATCTTCTGTGTCTCCTGCACTCAATAACATACCTTTATCCCAGCAAACATCTTTGTTTATTGACGATCGGATCCTTCTTCTCTTTGTCCATATAATCAGCTGGCCTGAACATTCCTGACAAGAGGGATGTGACAGGAAAGCGTCTATCTTCAGGAGAGGGTTGTGTCCACAGCTGCCTTCTCAAGCGCACAGACACTTAGGCTGGGGCCCCTAAGCTTTGATGGATCTGGATTGTAGGCTGGCCAGAGCAGGACCTTTTTCTTTATACCTGCCTGTAAAGTGCCCAGCAGCGCTCAGTCCATCACAATAATTGCCTTCTGACACCGCCCTCCCCAAGAATAACAGCTTATTGGCAGCTGTTCCTTGCTCTGCTGGGAGCTCAGGAAAAACGTACAAGCCAGGATAGCTGCAGGGTTAAAAGTCCCCCTCCTAATTTCTCAAAATGCCGCTAAGACCAGGTCTTTCTGACCTGCCCATTGATTTTCCTTCCTCTTCACCTGCTCTCAATCTAATGAAGGCCCCCTGGTCCTCATTAAACCTTCGACTATTGCTCTGCACTCATCTGGGACTGGGCTAATGCTTCCTCAACCAATTTAGGTGGCATGGATCCAGCCAAGCTTGTGATCAAACCAAGGCTTATTATGCCCTCCTGTGCTTCCTTTCACCTATATATTTTCAAAGCACCGCACATATAGCAGCTAATTAACCCTCCCATTGCTGCAGCGAGGTTGGGAATCATGATGCGCCACACCTGACAGACAGAGAAAATGAGTCACGGAGCTACATCTGCCCCCTCCAGTGAAAACATCCATTCCAGCTTCCCCTCAGGTGGAAGGGCTTGGGGTGGCTCCAGCTCCCAACCCCGTGGACTCAGGGTGGATGTGGAAAGGCAATGAAGGATCCTCACGCAGATGCTCCCAGGACCAAGGTTGTGGAAATGTTGTCTCCTTTGTTTTTTTTCATTCACCTTTTTTTATTCCTTTCCTGCTTTCCCCAGTGTCCCCACCCCTTATTCCCTCGCGTCTCTATTCTCTTTCAAGAGAGACCAGCTCAAGGCAATCTGGAGTCCTAGCCGCAACTCATATATCAGCCCCATCCCCACTGCACCGTGCCCCCACCCCTCCTTGAGGTAGCAGCAAGTGTTAAAGTTAAGAAGAATGGGGCAGTTCACACCTCTTGGAGCTATTGTGTCAGGCTCTCTGCAGACTCAAGCAGGTCTGAGTTACACCCATGTCACGCCTTCAAGCTTTTCTTTTCATCCATGAGTGCTAGAAACAAAGGTTTTAAAAAAAATAACAAGAGCTGCAGTTCTGATTTCATCACGTGACTCCAAGAGCTGGCGCTCTAGACATGGCGCTCTAGTGCCTGTACCTGAAGCCAGCCCTGGACTAGATAACACACCCTCCTCACTTCCAGTTGCAGGTGATGGCTTGAGGGTGCTGCCTTGGCATGTAGGTAAGCTCCCAGCCCTGCAGGGATGATAGCAGCAGCAGCAGCTTCCTCCACATTACCCCACTTTGTGCCTCACCCTGCTTGGGGTGAGAAAGTCATTCGCTCCCCAAGGCCATTCGCTCCTTGCACCTGCAGCAGAGAGGGCCAGTTGCAGTGGTTGTGGGCCTCCATGGCTGAAGCAGGCAGGATAGGAGCTGAGGACTTTAGTGGCGAAGGGCTCCATGTCCACCTACCAACCCTTCCCGCACCATCCCAGGAGAATGGCTCTCTAGCAGTGTGCCAGCATCTGCCTCTGCTACTGAAGAATGCTTAGCCTCTTCGTTACACGCTCTCCTGAGTTAGGCAAGTCCTCTGCCAGCTCAAACCTCTCCCCGGAGCACTCGCTATCCCTTAGGGGCTGTAGAGCATGCACTCTCATCCGCGGGCTGAGCGACAGACACAGGGCACTGGCTAACGTGTTCGCTCTCTCGGCTCCATACTGATGTGCTACCCTGTGCATCCTTCTCTCAGGCTTCATTTCATGCTATCTTAATAGTAACACGTTCCACCTCTCTAGCACCTGTTAATTATTTGTGTTTCCATAGTACTGAGAGGTCCCACCTGAGCGCCTGGCCCCATTGTGCTAGGCACTGCATGGATACGTACTAAGAAACCGGCTCTGCCCTGAATAGCTTCCAATCTAAGTAGACAAGAGGGACAAAGGGTAGAAGGAAGGACTACTAACCCCATTTATAGATGGGGAACTGAAGCACACAGAGACTGTAACCTACCAAAATCACACTCAGTGTCTGTGTCAACGCCAGGAATTGAACCAGATCCCCAGCCCAGGGCCATGAGGTCCAAGCTGAGAGTAGAACTCCGGCCTCCTAACCGGTAGATCAAGCTATTCCTCTGATTGCTGCCGTGACCCTTTGGCCCCAGGATGGAGCAGGCAGTGGTTACCTCCTGGCTATGACTTGGGAGCAGTTACCGTGCAATAGGAAAAATCTGGGCCACTGGAGATACGGTTCTGGGGATTTAGCCAAAGACAACAAACGATTGAGGAAATAGTAATGAGTGGCCTGGAAGTTATTTTAAATCTTTCCTTGGCTGGAAACACAGAAAACAATATAGAAGGCACCTGCAGAACGTGACCACTTTAAACCCCAGGGAGGCTGGGAAACGGGCTGGAAAAATAGACCGGTCGGGGGTGAGTAGCTGAAGTGGCATCGTTTAACTTCCCTCTGCATTGAGGGACTCCAGTGCGCTGTGGGTATGGCTGGGGAGAGGTGTGGCATCATACTCCTTCAGAGCCATGGGGACTGTCCTGCAGGAGATCATGCTGATGCTGTCCACGTTAGCTTCCTCTGGATACCCCTCCCCACTGATAACACGCCATCCGGAGCTGGCTCTGGAGCAGCCACTACTGAGGAGCTGAGGGTTCTGCTCCGGGAGGCCAGATCTATAGGAGTGTGGGCTGTTGGAGAGGGAGACACTAAATCCATACGTCTCCCAGCCACCGTGGCCCCATCACATCCCGGGCCAGTTCTGCGGACTCCGGAGGCCTTGCAGGAAGCTGCGTTGTTGCACCCCAGTTCCTGAAAAAGTCGAGTGCTCTAAGGCAGGGTTATCCTGGCAAATTAGTCGAAACAATAGTTAAGAATAAAATTGTCAGACACATAGAAAAACATAAACTGTTGAGCAATAGTCAACATGGTTTCTGTAAAGGGAAATTGTGTCTTACTAATCTATTAGAGTTCTTTGAAGGGGTCAACAAACATGTGGACAAGGGGGATCCAGTGGACATAGTGTACTTAGATTTCCAGAAAGCCTTTGACAAGGTCCCTCACCAAAGGCTCTTACGTAAATTAAGCTGTCATGGGATAAAAGGGAAGGTCCTTTCATGGATTGAGAACTGGTTAAAAGACAGGGAACAAAGGGTAGGAATTAATGGTAAATTCTCAGAATGGAGAGGGGTAACTAGTGGTGTTCCCCAAGGGTCAGTCCTCGGACCAATCCTATTCAACTTATTCATAAATGATCTGGAGAAAGGGGTAAACAGTGAGGTGGCAAAGTTTGCAGATGATACTAAACTGCTCAAGATAGTTAAGACCAAAGCAGACTGTGAAGAACTTCAAAAAGATCTCACAAAACTAAGTGATTGGGCAACAAAATGGCAAATGAAATTTAATGTGGATAAATGTAAAGTAATGCACATTGGAAAAAATAACCCCAACTATACATACAATATGATGGGGGCTAATTTAGCTACAACGAATCAGGAAAAAGATCTTGGAGTCATCGTGGATAGTTCTCTGAAGATGTCCACGCAGTGTGCAGAGGCGGTCAAAAAAGCAAACAGGATGTTAGGAATCATTAAAAAGGGGATAGAGAATAAGACTGAGAATATATTATTGCCCTTATATAAATCGATGGTACGCCCACATCTCGAATACTGTGTACAGATGTGGTCTCCTCATCTCAAAAAAGATATACTGGCACTAGAAAAGGTTCAGAAAAGGGCAACTAAAATGATTAGGGGTTTGGAACGGGTCCCATATGAGGAGAGATTAAAGAGGCTAGGACTCTTCAGCTGGGAAAAGAGGAGACTAAGGGGGGATATGATAGGGGTATATAAAATCATGAGTGATGTGGAGAAAGTGGATAAGGAAAAGTTACTTACTTATTCCCATAATACAAGAACTAGGAGTCACCAAATGAAATTAATAGGCAGAAGGTTTAAAACAAATAAAAGGAAGTTCTTCTTCACGCAGCGCACAGTCAACTTGTGGAACTCCTTGCCTGAGGAGGTTGTGAAGGCTAGGACTATAACAGCGTTTAAAAGAGAACTGGATAAATTCATGGTGGTTAAGTCCATTCATGGCTATTAGCCAGGATGGGTAAGGAATGGTGTCCCTAGCCTCTGTTTGTCAGAGGGTGGAGATGGATGGCAGGAAAGAGATTACTTGATCATTGCCTGTTAGGTTCAGTCCCTCTGGGACACCTGGCATTGGCCACTGTTGGTAGACAGGATACTGGGCTAGATGGACCTTTGGTCTGACCCGGTATGGCCGTTCTTATGTTCTTATGTTCTTATCCTCCAATTGTCCCAGTGAGAGTCTAAACCCTTGGGGGCAGGGACTGTGCCTGGACGGTGCCTGGCATATTCCTGGGTGCGGGCTCACAGGNTTGCCTGTTAGGTTCAGTCCCTCTGGGGCACCTGGCATTGGCCACTGTTGGTAGACAGGATACTGGGCTAGATGGACCTTTGGTCTGACCCGGTACGGCCGTTCTTATTTTCTTATGTTCTTATCCTCCAATTGTTCCAGTGAGAGTCTAAACCCTTGGGAGCAGGGACTGTGCCTGGACGGTGCCTGGCATATTCCTGGGTGCGGGCTCACAGGAGCCCAGGGTTCATGCACTGACTGGCTGTATGAATGAACAGTGCGTGGAAATGAGATGGTGAGTGAGGGAAAGGTCAGAGAACCTAGCTCTGTGCATGGGGAGGGTGACACACGGCAGGGGAGCCTCATCTAAACAGGGAGGGAGGACGAATCCATCGTTTTATGTTACAAAACCAGATATGCATGAGAGAGTGTGTAATTTGCGTTGTAGGGCTGCGCCAGGCAGGCTTCCAGGTCCCACATGGTGCTGGGGGAGGTCATGGCAGCTGGGAACGGATGGGAGCGCATCAGTGTTCTAGCAGGTGAGGAGAGCAATCAGCGTGCGCGGGGTGGAGCTGGGAGGGTTCTTGGCTGTCTGGATAGGGGAGATAAGAAGCTGACAACTCAGGGTATGTCTACACTGCACTCAGAGGTGTGAGTGGAGCCCGGGTAGATAGATCCGAGCCAGCTTTGATCTAGCTAGCTCCGGGACTGATAGCAGGAAGTTGCAGCTGTCTGGACGTCAGCATGAGCAAGCTGCCCAGGCTCCTGCATGGGTTTGCACAGCCAGTGCTGCTGCAGCTTCATGCTATTGTTACTCACGCTAGCTAGATAAAACTAGCTCAGGTACTTCTAAGCACCTCTGACTGCAGTGTGGACGTACCCTGAGACGCTGCAGGGGGAGGGAAGGGGCGTATTGGGGGGGCGTTGCTCTTTGTTGTTGCAGCCCCAGCTGTCTGAAATTCTCTCCCCCTCCGAACCACTCAATCCTGCTAGGCCAAATTCAGATCTGGCACAAGCAGCTGCAACTCCACTGAAGTCAATTCTCCTCCTGTCACCAGGCCCTTCCTGTCTTTGAATCCCACTTCAGGGAACGTTGCCGCTACATGTTTCCATGTAGTCACAGCTTTCAGCAGAACTGGGGTAATAAATCATTGGAGGCTCAGATTCACAGACTAGCTCAGTCACTTTTGTTCACCCACAACAAATTCCCCTCTACTGGCAGTGTGGCTAGAATGCTAGACCAGGAGAGCTGGGTTCTATCCAGTGCTGCCACTGCCCGGCTGGGTGATCTTGGGCAAGTCACTTCACTGCTCCGTGCCTCAGTTTATCCATCTGTGAAATGGGGATAATGATATTGACCTCCTTTGTAAAGCACTTTGAGATCTATGGATGATAAGAATGAGGTATTTATATTTTTATACCCACGGGCAACCACTGGATTCCATAGCTCAGGGGCTGCATTCCCAGGAGCTAAGATGCTGCAGAGTCCAAAGTGACACATGGGACAACACACGTTGCTAGCAAACTTGCAGCTATTCCAGTGCTTGGAGAGGGGTAGGATTCCTCTCACCTGCAGGGCTCCAGTTGCACCTTGGCCGAATGTTTTAGTGGATCATGTCAGCTCGGAGCAGGTGACCTATTCAATGTGCTTTGAGTCACTTTTCAGGCTATTCTTTGGGTGCACTTGCTCTGGGGAGTTTATCCTGTAGGAGTTTTGTTATCACACGGCCTAAAAGAACTAAATTAAATTGTGTGGACGGGGAGGAGGCTTGTAGTCTGGAAAGGCTAGAGCTGACTAACATGGAACAATGATTTAGTTGGGGATTGGTCCTGCTTTGAGCAGGGGGTGGGACTAGATGACCTCCTGAGGTCCCTTCCAACCCTGATATTCTATGATGCTATGAATCGCCCTGGGGGATTGGAAATAGGACATCACGAAGAATGGCTCTAGGTTAGTTAGGTGCCTAAATATCTTTGGGGATCTAGGCCTAAGTGACTTGCCCAGATCACACAGGAAGTCTGTGGCAGAGAAGGGAACTGGACCCAGGTCTCTAGAGTTCCAGGTTCATGCCCTAATCACTGAACCATGTTTCCTCCCTACTAGGGACAGATTCGCTCCTGCTGGCACATGGAGTTACCTCTCCTGTCACAGCCGGGCTTGCTGGGCCCCAGCACGGCTCACCCAAAACAGGCAGGCAGCAAACCTGCCTCCTGCTCCCGGGATTCCTGATGGGGCTCGGGGCAGGTTTAATCTCTGCCAGGGGCTCTAGCCGAGGCTGCCGAAGGACTGTGCTGACTCTGTCCATGCCCAACGCCACCCTAACAGGACAGTGCCACGCACTTTGGGGCCGGGCTCATGAGCAGCAGAGCCCCTGACAAAGGGGGGTGCTGCAGAGGTCTTCAAACCCCCCTCCCCCATCTCTCTTAGAATCTAGTATTAGGGGACCAGATTCAAAGGCAGGGGAAGACTTTCCATTGACTTGACTGGGCTCAGGGACAGGCCCTCCTTTGGGGGCCAGAAATAGGAGGGGAAGAGGCGGAGCCATGCTGGGCAGATCGTGGGAGGCCATGTTGCCTAAAGATAGAAATGACACACACAAGCTGGCCCCCGGAGCGGCGAAGATTTAATTTTGGACTGAAGTAAATCCTGGAAACAGCAGTGAAATCTGAGCAAAGGAAATGGCTCTGCACATCCAGAAGGCAGATCAGGAAGTGGCTGTGTGGCTAGAGGAAGCCTGTGAAAAGACAAGCGCGTTAATCATGTTTGTGTTTGGGGAGGGGGTGGAGTTTTGGAGGCCCCGTCCTCCGCTGGTGACAGCCGTTCACAGTGCTGGACTCTTTAAGAAGGAAGGTTTGAGAGGCCCCTGCCTGGTACACAGGGTCCGTCTGCCCCCCAGCATCTGAGATCAGAATAAAAAATGGTGAACGTTTAGGGCAGAGGGCTGCAATGCAATATCCAAGCTAGTCAGCGCTGCGTCTAGCTACCACCAAGGGGACTTTGCTAAGAGAAAAAGGGAAGGTCTTAAATAAATTCTAAACGAATAACGAACCATCAGGCCCAAATCTGTCATCTTGGCAGGCTGGCATTGCAGGAAGAGGATGTGAGAAATGAGCTTTACTGAGATGATAAAGTCCTGCTTAGATTAGATGTAATTTTGGTTTGAGATGCTAGCACGCCTGTGAGCAGAATTTTCAAACGTGGGTGTCTAAAGCTGGGGTTGGCAGCACTGTCTCGCAGACAGGGCACTGGACTGGGAGTCAGGAGACCTATTCCTAGCTCTGCCACTGAGTTGCTAAATGACCTTGGGCAACTCACCTCACTGCTTTGTGCCTCTGTCTCTCTTCCTACCCTTTATCTGTCTTGTCAAATTAGACTGTAAACACTATGTGGCTGGGAGTGTCTCTCACTAGGTGTCTGGACAGCGCCTAGCACAACAGGGCCTGGATCTTGCTGGGGGGCCTCTCGGCATTGCTGTAAGACAAGTAATAATAAAGTTGGGCACCTAAATAAGAGTGGCCTGGTTTTCAAAGGAGCCGCACACCCGACTCTCCTCAGGAAGTGGGAGCTGCAGGTGTCCTGAAAGTCCAACCATTTATTCAGATGCCTAACCAGGGAAGTCACATGCCTAGCTTTAGGCACCTAAGCTTGGAAATGTTCACCTAGATAAATAGTAATACACGTCCCCTCCCTCCCCCATCCCCGCTGGCGGTGCCTAGGGGACAGAATTAAAATACGTTTGTAACAATAGACTAGAACTGACCTTACCTCTGCTTGGAATGTCTCCTGTGTTTGGCCTGGGCTGCGAATTTCCTTTGCCACAGCCTGTCTCATCAGGTTTGCTCCTGTTGAGACAAATGCCAGCGTCCCGCCCATTGATGGAAATACTGAAACAGTGGCAGGTGTTTAAGTGTTCTGAGAATTCAGTTTCCCAGGCTGAACATTTCACTAGTGATCTAAAACGAGAACAAACCTCTGCCGTTTTCCTGCAAAAACAATCCGGAGATATGGGGCTGAATGGTGTGTAAGCGTGACCAGGGCTACTGAAGGCAACAGCCTGTGCTTGTTTACTCTTTGATTTGCTATTTGTAGGATGCTAGTGTCTATTGGCTAGGGTGCTGTACAGCTGGGTTCTGTTCTCAGATCTTCCACGGGTCTGCTGGCTGACCTTGGGCAAGTCGCTGCTCCATGCCTCAGTTTCCCCTCTCACATTCTTTCTGTCTTGTCTAGTTAAGAACGTGTGCGCTTCAGGGCAGGAACTGTATCTCACTGTGTTTATACAGTGCCCAGCATAACGGCACCGTAATCTCAGTTAGGGCCTTCAGATGCTACTGTAATACAAATAAATAATAATAGGAGGATGGGGAGCCCAGAAGGTGTTTAGACACATAGCACAATAAGATCCCTCTCCCAAGAGAGAAATCCCAGAAACAGTGTGTAACTACCACTCAGACACTGCAGAAATACAAAAGAACCCTGTGGAAATGATAGCTATACTAGAAACAGAACAGGAGACGAATGGCATAATTCACATGCCTTGTGCGTGGCAAAATGGATTTATTTCAAATACCTCCCCCTGGGCAAGCTTATAGACCAGGAGTGGTGCATGTTCTGAAGCTGCAGCTTCTTTAAAACGTTACCTAACCAGGAACCAGCATGGATATGAATCTCCTCCCGTTTTCACTGGCGCTATATCCAAGTGTCTGCGTTGAACTCAGTGACTGGAGTTCTCCTGGTATAAATCTGGCCTGTGAGACCTATTCTCAGTATCAGAATTAAAGGAGCAATTAACCATCTTCCAACACTGATGTGATGAAACAATCACCATTGTGGCCACGTTCAATATCAACATTAAAAAAAATAAAACAAACCCCACCCATTATAAAATAAACTGCAGCTGTACAAAGTGAGCCTAGGGAAGTATCATGTGAAGCAGGATGCATTATCAAACCCTAAGGCAAACAGGCTTAGCTCACAGTGGCCAAAGAGCCTATGATCCTTGGTAATACAATTATAGAAAATATAGTGCCAAATGCACAGAAAATAAAGCAGATACAAAGTCTCACAAGGCCAAATTCATCCACTGCAGTCAATGTACTCACCCCAGGGATTAATTTAATTCATTAGTGGCCTCCTGGTCGACAAAACAAAAGCCTAAGATATTGGGTCCAGATTCTCAAAGGGAGTTAGGCACCTAACTCAATTGATTTCAATGGGAGTTAGGCACCTAAATACCTCTGAAAGTCTGGGCTTTGGTCTTTAACTTTATCCAATCACCTCTCCCCAGAAAGTCATTCGCCACTCTGTGCCTCAGTTTCCCCATCCGTGAAATGGGGATAATAATACTGACCTTCTTTGTAAAGCACTTTGAGACCTACTGATGCAAAGTGCTAGAGAAGAGCAAGGTATTATTCGTAACTCTTTCGGGCCCCATTGCTTGCGAAAGGGAGGGGTCACTGAGATGACCTATTTTAACCACTGTAAAGCAATGGACCAATGGAGCCTTCAAACTCTCCCCTACACGACTAGCCTTTAGCAGTTGAATATTCCCATTGACTGGTTGCGTGTGAGTAAGGGTGTGCAGAGCCAGGATCTGTCAGCCACTGCAGTGCCTCCAGATTCACTCTTGTGTAGCTGTGTAGAATCTGGCCCACGTTCTCCAGTCTCAGTTAGGGTCTGTCTTCACTGCAGAGTTAACTGAGTCATCTCCATTCGAGTTAGCCTAGCTCGAGCGAAAGCAGCCACGCTACGAAATAACACTCCATCTGCTGTGTCCTCACGGGCGTTCGCTCACTCGTGCGAGTTGCTAGGACTTCCAGGGGCGCATCCCCTGGTTCCGTGCAGTGCGGTAAACGGAGATGCTCTATGAATTCTTTCCCAGTGAATTGTGGGAGAACTTTGTTGTCCTTCTGGGGAACTGTGGGAAGGCATTGGAGGACTAGCAGCACTTGAGTGGAGCCAGCGTGCATCTGCACTACAGAGCAGTCGTGCTAGCTGATGACAAGCTGTGCTAACTTGGGCTTTAGCCAGCCAATCTGAGGTAAAAGCACCATCACACGCGCACTAAGGGTATGTGTGTGTGGATGGGACTTGAATTAGGGGCAACACTCCAGTTGTAACTTGAGTTAAATTTGCAGTCAGGTCAAGCCCTTGGTACCACAATCTAGATAGCAAAATAACAAAGCCACCACATGCACATTACAATCAGTGATGGGTCAAGGAGGCAGAGTTTAGATCCAGATAGGGTTTGGGGTTCAACCAGTGTTAACATTATACAATAGCACCTAGCAGCCCCAGTTGAGATTGGGGTCCCAGTCTACTGGGCACTGCACATATACATACTGAGAGACAATCTCTGCCCTCAAGATCTACAATCTACGAAATAACACTCCATCTGCTGTGTCCGCACGGGTGCTCGCTCACTCGTGCGAGTTGCTAGGACTTCCAGGGGCGCATCCCCTGGTTCCGTGCAGTGCGGTAAATCTTACAATCTAGATCAGGGGTAGGCAACCTATGGCACGGGTGCCAAAGGCGGCACGGGAGCTGATTTTCAGTGGCACTCACACTGCCCGGGTCCTGGCCACCGGTCCGGGGGACTGTGCATTTTAATTTAATTTTAAATGAAGCTTCTTAAACATTTTAAAAACTTTATTTACTTTACATACAACAGTAGTTTAGTTATATATTATAGACTTATAGAAAGAGACCTTCTAAAAACGTTAAAATGTATGACTGGCACGCGAAACCTTAAAGTAGAGTGAATAAATGAAGACTCGGCACACCACTTCTGAAAGGTTGCTGACCCCTGATCTAGATAGACAAGATAGACAAAGGGTGGGAGGAAGGGAGCATTATCCCTATTTTACAGATGGAGAACTGAGGCATAAAGAGACTAAGTGATTTGCCCAAGATCACACAGGGAATCTGCTGCAGAGCTGGGAATTGAACCCTGATCTCCTGCTTCCCAGCCCAGTGCCTTACCTATAACAACATAATTTGGGGGTTTAGCTGTGACCAGGGCCGGCGCTCCCATTAGGCGACCTAGGCGGTCGCCTAGGGCGCTGCTCTTTTGGGGGCGCCGGCGCCCCCGCCGCCCGTAGAAATTTGGGGGCGGGGCCTTCCGCCGCCGCTGTTGGGGGCGGGATTTCGGGGGCGGGACCTGCCGCCGCCTAGGGCGCCGGCGAAGCTGGCGCCGCTACTGGCTGTGACTACACTGAAGTAGCTCAAGCTGTTTTCAAAGATTCGGGCCTCATCCAAACCGGACCCACGGGCCCCTGTATAGTTTTGGATCCTACACAGAACCAATGTGGTTCAGATCTGGGGATTCCTAACTCTTGAAACAAACAAACAAATAAACAACAGTTCTGGAATTAGAAGGGGGTTGGGCTGGGTTCAAAGTCCTGGTCAGTGCCCGTCTGTAATTACAAATGGAATCTGGAAGAGGAAATTTCTTTTGATTATCCAAAGTGCTGCCTGGGCTGCCAAGTGACCTGTGTAAACTATAATATAATAAAAAGGAGAACGCTTGGGATCAAGGATTAAGCCCTTGTTTGATTGAATTCCAAACATCAGCCTAAATAATCCGTCTAAGACTTGGATTTCTTCTTCAAAGGAAGCAGGAAACACGGAGAAATTCCCCAAGCTTTGGACTTTTTTCAAAGGATACAAAGATAAGACATTGGGTCCAGCTTTATACTGTAGTAACTGCTGTCCCGTTAAATAATCGAACTTGAATGCTAACAACTTTGGACTTGATTTTCAAAAATGTGGGAATTTGAAGCACTGAGGCCATTAGACTCTCCATGCAACTTGTGCTCCTTAGGAGCTTTTTGATAATCTCCCCCTTTATTTCTGTAGTTATCCAATCATTGTCGATTAAAAATATCAATGTCCCAACAACTTTAAGCAATCTTCCATTTGTACTCATGTCAGGGCTGTGAAAAAAAGTTTGTTGGTTTGTTTTTTCTATCAAGAAACCCAACCTAGTGGTATTTTGGGTATTTTACTGGGATTTTCAGGTTTTATTAACGTTATTATTTTGAAGTTCTGTGAAGAATGTACATGTCCCTTTTACTTATATATATATATATATATACACACACACATACACTACTAGAAATATTCAATCTGTGAATGAAAATTTTAATTATTCTGATGGAAACATCAATGTTCTTGTCAGGCCTATTGGGAAACAATAAGGAATGTACAGAACTGTGTAAAAGCCTAAAGGGGAAGGAGACTGGGTGGAGTCATTTGGTGACTGGGAAAAGGGGAGTGATTAGTAGTTAGAATCCACTGTCATTGCGTGTGGACGAGATGGAAGTGTGAGCTCTTGGGGGGCTTGGTTTGCTGGAATTTAGAAACTTCTGGAAGGTGGGAAGGGCACCTGATAATGAGGTCCTATAAAAAGCTATTTAGCTAATCTTACTTTTAGTCTTTAGCCTGCAGAGTGTTGAACTAACTAGGTGATTGTTTCTCATTCCAGCAGCGGTAACTGTGAAAGCTGCTGATCAATAATACAAATAGGTGATTAGTGTTCAGTAATTTACTAAACATCAGTGTATGAATTTCTTAGCCAGCACAAAAGAGGTAATTAGTCTGTTCTTAAATTGAGAGACTGATTCATAGTCTAAAAGATATTATCCCTGTTATCAAGTTTTCCCTGATTTTCTAAATTATCTTTAATCATTTTTCCTTTAAACACTTAAATATTTCCTTTTCCTCCTTGGTATTTATACTTTTCAACTATCTGTCCCCTCTTGGCCATCTCTTTGGCTACACAAAGAAATTAATTCAGATTAAAGGTAGGGTATGAATTGAAAGCAGAATACATATGCCTGATTAACTTCCTGTGTGGATGCTCTTATTCTGGAATAAGCGTGTTTTATTGTGAATTAGCTTAATCCCTGGATTAATCCACTGGAATAAACTAAAGTAAACTAAAGTAATGCACATTGGAAAAAATAACCCCAACTATACATACAATATGATGGGGGCTAATTTAGCTACAACTAATCAGGAAAGATCTTGGAGTCATCGTGGATAGTTCTCTGAAGACGTCCACGCAGTGTGCAGCGGCAGTCAAAAAAGCAAACAGGATGTTAGGAATAATTAAAAAAGGGATAGAGAATAAGATGGAGAATATTTTATTGCCCTTATATAAATCCATGGTATGCCCTCATCTTGAATACTGCGTACAGATGTGGTCTCCTCATCTCAAAAAAGATATACTGGCATTAGAAAAGGTTCACAGAAGGGCAAATAAAATGATTACTGGTTTGGAATGGGTCCCATATGAGGAGAGATTAAAGAGGCTAGGACTTTTCAGCTTGGAAAAGAGGAGAAAAGGGGGGATATGATAGAGGTATATAAAATCATGAGTGATGTGGAGAAAGTGAATTAGGAAAAGTTATTTACTTCTTCCCATAATATAAGAACTAGGGGCCACCAAATTAAATTAATGGGCAGCAGGTTTAAAACAAATAAAAGGAAGTTCTTCTTCACACAGCACACAGTCTACCTGTGGAACTCCTTGCCTGAGGAGGTTGTGAAGGCTAGGACTATAACAGGGTTTAAAAGAAAGCTAGATAAATTCATGGACGTTAAATCCATTAATGGCTATTAGCCAGGATGGGTAAAGAATGGTGTCCCTAGCCTCTGTTTGTCAGAGGGTGGAGATGGATGGCAGGAGAGAGATCACTTGATCATTACCTGTTAGGTTCACTCCCTCTGGGACACCTGGCATTGGTCACTGTTGGTAGTCAGGATACTGGGCTGGATGGACCTTTGGTCTGACCCAGTATGGCCATTCTTATGTTCTAATTCAGAATAAGGCACTCTTATTCCAGAATAAGAGCATCCACACAGGAAGTTAATCAGAAACAGCTATTCTGGAATAACTCCCTGGGCAGACAAACCCTGAGATAAATAATAGATATTTAGTTCTTTTCATCTTTCTATAAATAAATGAATGACCTTAGTCCCCAGATAATTTTTGATGTTTTAACTCCCTCTAATTTTTCACATCTTTCTGCTTATAAGGAGGCCGGGACCAGAGATGAAAGTAAGCCGGTATGGTCCGGTACAGCGTACCGGCAAGAGCTGCGGGGAGCCCCGGGCCCTTTAAATCCCCGCCGGAGCTCCGGCAGCCGGGCTCGGGTGGGGATTTAAAGGGCCCGGAGCTCCGCGGCAGCCGGAGCCCCGGGCCCTTTAATTCGCCCTTGAGCCCCGGGGCTCCCAGCCACCTCTGCAGCTGGGAGCTTCGGGGTGATTTAAAGGCCCAGGGTCTCCCAGCCGCAGCCAGAGCCCCAGGGCCTTTAAATCTTGAAAGGTCCCGCCTCTTCCGGTTGAGATCACGCCTCTTCCGGTTGAGGCCACGCCCCCGCTCAGGACTCTGGCGTACCGGTAAGTCCTTAAGTTACTTTCACCCCTGGCTGGGACTCAACATGTTATTCCAGCTGTTATGTCACCAACATCTGAAAGCTTCCTGGCAGCAAGACAAGATGTTTCTGTGAGTAGAGCCCTCAGTCACATTGGCCTTTCTGGTTGGTATATTGCCAGGTTTCTCCCTCCCATTGGATATCTGCATTTCAGATTCTTTTTCCACAAATGGAATAGTTGCATTTTCCCAAGCTCGACCTCATGTTGCTATTTCCTGCCCATATTTCTAACCTGTTATTTCTTTGTGCTTCCTGATATTATAAACATCTCCCCAGCTTATCATTATTAGCTAACTGAGGGCCAGATTCTGCGACCCTTATTCATTGTGAGTAGTGCTTTACTCCTTAAGTAGTCCCATTGAAATCAGAACTGCTCCTTCATTATCATGCTGCTTTAGCCTTCTTTCAGATAGTTAATACCGATGGATCAATAGGTAAGGCTATAAGAAAATGGCGGGCTGTGATTTTGTTGCAGGAACCGGAAGTTCTATGGTTTGTGTTACACAGGAAGTCAGACTAGGTGATCATAATGATCCCTTCTGACCTTAAACTCTATGAATCTATGAACCGTTAACACACACCACAACTTTTTATAGTCACCGTAAACTTGAGTGGGGTTGCGACCCGGCGGGCCAGGTCGCAATGCGACTTACTCAGATTTGTCTGGGACACCCCGCTGTCACACTTGCCTTTGAAAGCCCAGCGAGACACACTGCGTCTCTTCTGTGCTGCTGCCCTGCTTTGGAAGGCAGGCTGCATGCCTGGAACTGCAACTTTAACCATCGATGGCCGCAACTTTTGAATAAAAAAAATAAATCAGAACTGTCTTAGAACATAACGGCCATATTGGGTCAGACCAAAGGTCCATCTAGCCCAGTATCCTGTGTTCTGACAGTGGCCAATGCCAGGTGCTTCAGAGGGAATGAACAGAACAGATAATCATCAAGTGATCCATCCCCTGTCGCCCATTCCCAGCTTCTGGCAAACAGAGGGTAGGGACACTCAGAGCATGGGGTTCCGTCCCTGACTATCCTGGCTAATAGCCATTGATGGGCCTATCCTCCATGAACTTATCTAGTTCTTTTTTGAACCCTGTTACTGTCTTGGCCATCACAACATCCTCTGGCAAAGAGTTCCAGAGACTGACTGTGCTTTGTGTGGAAAAATACTTCCTTTTGTTTGTTTTAAACCTGCTGCCGATTAATTTCATTTGGTGGCCCCTAGTTCTTGTGTTATGAGGAGTAAATAACACTTCCTTATTTACTTTCTCCACACCAGTCATGATTTTATAGATCTCTATCATATCGCCCTTAGTCATCTCTTTTCCAAGCTGAAAAGTCCCAGTCTTATTAAGCTTTTCTCATATGGAAGCTGTTTCATACCTCTTACAGTCTTGCAGCCTTATCAATAGGTCACTTCCATCTCTAACTCATAGGATCAATCAAATGTAACTAGGGACTGGAACTAGCTCGGGGGCTTCTCCTTAGACCCCTCTCCTGCTTGATACCTGCTGTCCGTCGCCACTCTCCCTGTTTGCTTTCCGTCAGCAGGTTTTCAATCCAGGAAACCAATTTCAATCCAGGCCAATTTGATTTAATTTTGCAAGAGAGGAGACGCTATCAAATGCTTTACTGAAATCCAAATGTAATTTCACCTCCATTTCCTGTGTCATTCATTTTAAATCAAGGGGCAGACTTTATGCTGACACACAGAAAGGCACAGCCCAGAGGGAGGGGAAGGAAAGGTGACTTGAAGCCACCCATGTTCTGGGCTGCTGCAGGAGCCACATATAGCCGGCATAAATCAGAGCAGCCCCAGGAATTGCTCTAATTTATGACAGCCTCCCTGCTGCAGTCTAGAATTCCCATAATGCTAAGGTGCATCCCTTTAGGGTTGTCACTTTTCTAACTGCTGGTAACTGGACCCCGAGGCCCCGCCCCCTTCTCCACCTCTCCACCCTCAGGCCCCGCCCCTGTCACTCGCTCCTCTCTCCCCCTCCCCCAGTCATTCACTGAATCATCTCCCCTTCCCCCCTCCCCACCCCCCAGCTGGGCTACCTCTGCTCTGGGGCTGGAGCAGGAGCTGCTAGAGCCTGACAAGGAGTCTGCCTGCAGATAGGAGGCGGCCCTGGCTGAGCAGGGGCTGGCCTGGGTTAATGACCCGGTGCTTCCCCCTGCCCCATGATAACCAGTCTTTTGGTGTCCAGTCTGTACATCTGACCGGACACAGCTGGAATCAGTCTGGCTCTGTGCGTTAAAACAGGTATCAGAATGATAAGAATGTGTTTAGACTTCATTGAATGCTTGTGAGTTGCTGCCTGCATTAATCTCACTTGTAATCTCTGTATCCCATATTGTAAGGTAACATTTGAGCGGTTGTATTGTGAGCCTCTTTTACCGCGTAAATCACCAGACAGGAGAGAGCCAACTAGTGGGAAGTGCCGATCTGCAACAGAAGGTGTTACGTCCTGCCCAACAGGAATGGTCCATCGATGCCAGAAGGACTATAATGAGATGTTAAAGGGGACAAAAGACTTTGTTGCTCTGCTCTGCTCCCCCATGAAGATGAGTCATGCAAGTGGTTTCCCCCATCATCTGAGTTTTGCTGCACAGAGCACATGGCAGGAGGGGGTAAAAACCCCAAACAGAAGGAACTGAGTATTTCTGTGCTGCTTGGACTCTGGAGGGCAAGGTTTTCTAGGCATAAGCAAGAGATCTGCAGCTGTTTCATCTGGGTTAACCCTAAAGGACATATGGAGTTTGCTTATTATAGAGGTTTCTATTACCTGTTGAAACTTAACTCATTTGAATATCTATGTTTCCTTGCTTTAACCTTGTAAATAATTCTCATTTCCTTTTCCTATTAATAAATCTGTATATAGTTTATTATAGGATTGATTACAAGCATTGTCTTTGGTGTGAGATCTAAGGTGCAATTGACCTGGGATAAGTGACTGGACCTTTAGGACTCAGAGTAACCTGAATATTGCTAAAAGTGACAAAAAGTCCTGTGGCACCTTATAGACTAACAGACGTATATTGCTGTGATTCTTGATGTAAGGGACCATCTATCACAAAGGTTTGTTTGCCTGGGTGGCGAGACAGATCGGAGTCTGTAACTCCATGTTAAGGGGACTGTCTGTAACTCCATGTTAAGGATGTTATAGTGCCTGAGGAGTTTACAATTGATAATTGGTGGGGGAAATCTAAGTATAGAACTCACCACCAATTTGGGTTTTGTGCCCTGGTTCTTA
This sequence comes from Platysternon megacephalum, assembly GCA_003942145.1. Lineage (NCBI taxonomy): Eukaryota > Metazoa > Chordata > Testudines > Platysternidae > Platysternon > Platysternon megacephalum. The sequence goes on from QXTE01000147.1 coordinate 1,882,782, forward strand.
ACATTGTTGTAGGCAGTATCGTAGCCGGTACTCAGGATATTAGAAAGTCAGTCTCAGGATATTAGAGAGAGAAGGTGGGGGAGGTAATATTATTTATTGGACCAACTTCTGATGGTGAGAGAGACAAGCTTTCGAGCCACACAGAGCTCTTCTTCGGGTCTGGGAAAGGTGCTCCGAGTGTCACAGCCAAATACAAGCTGGAACGGAGTGTTTCATAGAATCATAGGATGGGAATTGACCTCGAGAGGTCATCTAGTCCAGTGCCCTGCACTCATGGCAGGACTAAGTATTATCTAGACCATCCCTGACAGGGGTTTGTCCAACCTGCTCTTAAAAATCTCCACTGATGGAGATTTCACAACCTCCCTAGGCAATTTATTCTAATGCTTAACCGCCCTGACAGGGAGTTTTTCCTAATGTTCAACCTAAAACTCCCTTGCTGCAATTTAAGCCCATTGCTTCTTGTCCTACCCTCAGAGGTTAAGAAGAACAATTTTTCTCCTTCCTCCTTGTAACAACCTTTTATGTCCTTGAAAACTGTTTCCCCCCCCCCTCAGTCTTCTCTTTTCCAGACTAAACAAACCCAATTTTTTCAATCTGCCCAAATAAGTCATGTTTTCTAGACCTTTAATCATTTTTGTTGCTGTTCTCTGGACTTTCTCCAATTTGTCCACATATTTCCTGAAATGTGGCACCCAAAACTGGACACAATACTCCAGTTGAGGCCTAATCAGCGCAGGGTAGAGTGGAAGAATTACTTCTTGTGTCTTGCTTACAACACTCCTGTTAATACATCCCAGAATGATGTTCGCTTTTCTTGCAACAGCGATACACTGTTTAGCAATAAACAATCATTATAACCCACTAACAACCCTCCCCACAGCTACCTTCCCCTCCCCTTATTTTCCCCCTATGACTGGAGGGGTGTTAACGGGCCACTTCACCTTAAATGGTCCCTTGAAATATAATATGCATTAACTACTTATGCTAAACAATCTGCTCCACCTTGTATTTGGCTGTGACACTCGGAGTACCTTTTCCAGACCAGAAGAAGAGCTCTGGGTAAGCTTGAAAGCTCCTCTCTCTCACCAGCGGAAGTTGGTCCATTAAATGATATTGCCTCCCGCACCTTGTCTCTCTGGTTCAGATTCAATCTGCCCTGAGGTTGGTACTCACGCTTTTGAGTCACTGCAGGCCGCTAGCCAAAGGGTTTGCTCTAACTGCCACTGAAGTCAACAGACAGACTCCTTTAGACATCAGTGGGAATTGGATCAGGCACCCACACAAACTTGCTGCTTAGTAGTAGGCATTCTTCAGTCTCGAGAGACATGGGGTATGCGCCCTTGAGAGGTAAAGAATTTACTCAAGCTGGTTTTGTGGCAGCTGCAAACGTGGCGGAAGAGACCCACTCGCGAGAGACAATCTCTGACTCTGCCGCATCTGTCACGTTCCCCGCATGGGGCTCGAGCCACGAGCACCAGCTCGCCGGGGTGCCAGAAGTCCAGTCGGTTCTGCGCAGCTCCTGGCATGTCCCTGTGGCCCCTAGGAGCAGGGGCAATCAGGGAAGCTCCGTGCGCTGCCCCCGCCCTCAGTGCCGGCTTCGCGGCCAATGGGAGCTGCGGGGGCAGTGCCTGCGGGTGCGGGCAACACGCACAGCGCAGAGCTCCCTGGCCTCTCTGCCTAGGGGCCGGAAATGGTGGCAGCTTCTAGGAGCAGCGCAGAGCCCCAGCAGGCAGGAAGCCTGCCTTAGCCCTGCTGCACCACCGACCGGGAGCCGCCTGAGGTAAGCACCGCCCAGCCTGAGCCCGCACTCACTGCCCCAGGTCAGAACCCCCTCCCACCCCCTACCTCCCTCCTGCAGCCCACAACCCCACCCGCCCCCCACCTCCCTGCCCCAGCCCTGAGCCCCTCTCACACCCCAACTCCCTCCTGGAGCCCATACCCTGAACCTCCTCCCACACCCCAACTCCCTGCCCCAGCCCTGAGCCCCTCTCACACCCCAACTCCCTCCTGGAGCCCACACCCTGAACCTCCTCCCACACCCCACCTCCCTGCCCCAGCCCTGAGCCCCTCTCACACCCCAACTCCCTCCTGGAGCCCATACCCTGAACCTCCTCCCACACCCCAACTCCCTGCCCCAGCCCCGAGCCCCTCCCACACCCCAACTCCCTCCTGGCGCCCACACCCTGAACCCCCCCCCACACCCCAACTCCCTGCCCCAGCCCTGAGCACCTCCCACACCCAAACTCCCTCCTGGAGCCCACACCCTGAACCTCCTCCCACACCCCAACCCTCTGCCCCAGCCTGGAGCCCCCTCCTGCACTCCAAACTCCTCAGCCCCAGCCCCACACCAGAGCCCGCACCCCCAGCCAGAGCCCTCACCTCCTCCCGCACCACAACCCTCTGCCCCAGCCCAGAGCCCCCTCCTGCACCCTGAACCCCTCATTTCTGGCCCCACCCCAGAGCCTAAGGGAAGCCCTGAGCCTTTGCACACACACCCTGCAGGGCTGGAACCACGAGCGCTGGCTCACCCCCCTGCGGGGGAAGCCACAAGCCTCCGCCCCCACGGGGCTGTGTGTGGCCTGCGACTATTTTTTTCTGTGGGCCCCTGATAGAAAAAAGGTTCCCCACCCATGGTCTACTAGATACTTAGGCACAAATCTCCAGAGGTATTTAGGTGCCTAACTTCCATTGATTTTAATAGCAGGTAAGTGACTAAATATTTGGGCCATAATGATTTTTCTCTTACCATTTGTTCTGTTCTGTTATTAAAGCTTGAAGTTAGATTTACAAAACAACAATTGCCAGGATCTCCTCTACTTTCCTTCTCTGAAAATCAGTAGCACGTTTACCCAGTCCTAGAGCCTCCATGACTTTTCAGAAGTAGTTGTCTGCTGTTTGGTAAGTTTGTCGGCTGGCTCCCTATTTAAAACAAACAGAAGGAAGTACTTCTTCACGCAACGCACAGTCAACCTGTGGAACTCGTTGCATGGATGTTGTGAAGGCCAAAACTCTAACAGGGTTTTGAAAAAAAAAAACCTAGGTAAGTTCATGGAGGATAGGTCCATCAGTGGCTATTAGCCAAGATGGTCAGGGATGCAACCCCATGCTCTGGGTGTCCCTAGCCTCTGATTGCCAGAAGCTGGGAGGACGACAGGGGATGGATCACTTGATGATTGTCTGCTCTGTTCATTTCCTCGGGGAACCTGGAATTGGCCACTGTTTTTTTTGTTTTGTTTTTGTTTTTTTTGGTTTTNCATGCTCTGGGTGTCCCTAGCCTCTGATTGCCAGAAGCTGGGAGGACGACAGGGGATGGATCACTTGACGATTGTCTGCTCTGTTCATTCCCTCGGGGAACCTGGAATTGGCCACTGTTGGAAGACAGGATGCTGGGTTAGGTGGAACATTGGTCTGAGCCAGTATGTCCCTTTTCATGTCCTTAACACCTGTGGATGCATGTCATTTGGAGTTGCTGATTTGTTTGTACTGACATTTCCAAGGGTTCCCGTATTTGATCTTTACCAATAGCTGTTTTTACAAGGTGTGTGTTACTTCCTAACTGCCAAACTTCTGATTTTAAAACATACTTTCAGTATCTCAGCTATTTAACAGGGCCTCAGTGATTTCATCACCCTCCTCCTGTATCACCCTTTGCCTCGCTGTTATTTCTTTTGCCCGTGCTTCGTTTGCTAACCTCTTTGGCTGCATTACTTCACTCTGCATCTTGGCTGCCCTCCTCTTTCCCTGCAGCATTGACTGACTCTGTATATTCTCCTTTGGCTGCTTCCCCATCTGTCTCCTTTACAAATTTGCTTTTCACTCAGGTTTCCAATCAGTCCTTAGGAAGCCAGACTGAGCTACGGCATTAAAGGGCCAGATTCAATTCCACAGGAGGAGCACACGGTCCTTTCCTCTGTGCACTGGAGCCTGTTGCATCACGGGAGGCAGTCGGCTACAGGGGTGGGCTGGCCGCAGCACAGCCGCCACCACAACTCCCAGCGCTTCTACCACTGGGAAGCAGCTTTAAGTTCCATCCACTGGCAGAAGATGTCCGAGAGGGGCACAGAATCAGCACGTCCTCTTCCTGCCCCACCCATGGCTGCACAGCCAGCTCTGGGCACCCCAGCGGAGCAGGGATGGCAGGGGGCTTGTGCAGGGCCATCCCTAGCCATTTGGGTGCCCTATGCAGCCCCCCCTGTGGGGGGGGGCTGTGGGGGGCCCCAGGCCTCCCCCCAGGGTCTGGGAGGCAGGAACTTGGGGGGCCACTTTTGGGGGCCCCACAGGCCCAGAGTGGCCCGGGGGATTAGCGGGGGGTCCGGGAGCAGCCCGCTCCACTTCCCTCGCCCCGGCCCCAGCCGTGTCGCTCGGGGGAGGGGGCTTGGGGGAAGAGATCCCCCCCCCCACTCACCGGCAGTGGCGGGAAGTGGAGCAGCCCGGCCCCAGCCCTCTCTACTCCGCCAGCTCCCAGCCCCGGCGCTCCGCTTCCCACCGCTGGTGAGTGCGGGGGTCACTGGGGGAAGAGATGGAATGGGGGCGGGCTGGGGGCGGAGCAGGGGGGAAGGCTAAGAGGTGGGGCGGAGGGAGTTGTCCAGGGCCCCACACCCTCCTAGGGACGGCCCTGCCCCTTGCAGTGGGTGCAGCCCGCGGGGGGGGACGGCCACTGGGCCAAGGGTTAGGGCTGGTCGCCGGGGCTGGTGCTGCCGCGTATGCAGCACGCAGCTGCCTAGGGCACCATGAAATTTGGGGCAATTTGGTGCCCCAGATTTCATGGTGCCCTGCACAGCTGTGTATGCCCAAGGACGGCCCTGGGCTTGTGCTGCAGTTACACTCCGCTCTGCTCCCTCTCCCACCAGGGGCCGCATCGTTCCAGCCTGGGCTGGTGGAACCCAAGAGAATCTGGCCACTAACCAGTTCTCTCCCCACCTCCCTTCTTCCCCTGGGTCATCTTTTCAGACAGCAGCCCCATGCTCAGACGAAGAAGGGTTTTATTCCTGGCTAGCTGCAAACATGCTGAACATGAGGCTACTGCTGCTGGCTGACGGCCCCAGATGGTGCAGCTGCCCCAGATGGTGCAGCTGCTGGCTGACGGCCCCAGGTGGTGCCTTGCTGAGTACTGAATAGGAGAGGGGCCTATGCTGGCATGGCTGGGTACAATACAGAGTGGCTATCCCCATAGCAGAATGGCAGGGCGCAGCATGTCCACAATGAACAAGCACCTTGGGGGAAAGGTCCCCAAAGAGGTGAGGAGCCATAATGGCTGGAGAGTTGGGTGCTGCATTAGTGCTGGAAGGTGAGGGGATGGGTGCTAATGTAACCCACTGGGGAGGGTGTGTTACAGGTCCCCCCTCTGCCGAGACACAGAGGATATGAGTCTGTTACCGCCGCTAGTTCAAGTTGTAACAGCTTATGCTCCGAGGCTCTGGGGGTCCCTGGTTCAGTCCTTGGTGTGTCAGCCTAGCGGGGGCAAAGCCCTGGCTGCAGGCGCTGAATGACTTTCTGCAGCTCAGTGTGGGCAGCTGGCAGGTCTGGAGGCATTGAGCTCTCTACCGGGGCCTGGGCTGAGCAGAGAGGGCCCCGGACTTCGTGACAACTTGACAATGGTGGGTAATAATGTGTTTTTAAAGAGTGCATTTCCCACATGCATGGAGTCTGAGAAGAGGAGCGTCGGATACACAGAAATCAATAAACTACAGACTAGACAGAAATTGATCCCTACAGAGACCAACTGGAGAAAGCTGTTTAAATTAAGCTCCTGTTTCTATTGTTTCATTGCACAAAGCTTTTAATGAAAAGGGACACGCTCCAGGCCGACTTCCTGGGCTTAAACAATGTACAGTTAGGGTCCTTGGCCCCGATTCTCTCACTGACTTTGTGTTTACACCGGTCGAACCCCCCCGAGCTCAGTGAAGTTGTTCCTGGTTTGCACTGCATTCAGGCGCCTGCCCCAGAAGGTGTTTCTCTCTATTTCAGTGCCGGTGTTGTGCTGAGTTACACAGGGTGTGTTTTCTGGTATGTACACATCCCGGCATGGTGTGTTTGACTGCACCCCAGCGGATGCTTGTGATCAGGGTCAGTCTCGGAGTTTCCCTGCTGCCCCGGGCTGCTAACCGGGGCAGCCTGAAGCCAGAGGCTGCATTCGGCTTCACATCTTTGCTGCCTGCGAGTTTCACAAGGATTTTAAAAAGCTTGGCACCTGGGGAGTACAATTCACTCTTGTAGCGTTGACAGATAAGGTGACAACCAGCACCACCATTACGGTGAGCTGATGCTGCGCGTGCACTGGTGTGCTTCTTCTCTGCCTCATCCGTAAAGACTGCCTTGGAGGCACAGTCTGTCTGGGTTCAATCCCAGCTTTTATTGTATTTCGGCTCTTTGTCAATCTGGCTCTGCACCGTCTTCAGTCACAGCGTCCAACCAGTGTCATCCGACCCAGCTACCGACTCACGGCATAGTCCCCACCCACCTCCAATTCTCTCACGCTGCCTTACTCCGAGATTGACACCTGGGGTATCACACGATTTGACAGAATAAATCTAACTGGACATTTCCCTAATATCTGACTGGTCTCTTCCCCCAGTCCAAGAAGGGAGGATCATATATTATAAAGTGAGAACAGATCCATGGGCTAGTCTGTCCTTCTGCATAACACCCATTGCTGGTGGCATGCGGGTCCCAGGATATTAGCGAGACAAGGTGGGTGAGTTAATATCTTTTATTGGATCAGCTTCTGTACAGAAATAGGTCCAATAAAAGATATTACCTCACCCACCTTGTCTCTCCTGCAGATCACGCAGGCCAGAGGATTTCAACCATTGATTCTTGAATCAAGCCCAGAACTTGTGGTTGTGCGAGTCCGCATCTCTTAGAAAGACAGCCAGTCATGATGTAGGGACTTCAAGTGATGGAGAATCCATCACATCCCTGGGCAAATTCTTCCAAACGTTTGAGGAGCCGAATTCCCACTTCCTCTTAGAAGAAGTTTGTCTCAGCTGTGTTTAGTGCTGCCCATGTCACCTGTACGTATGGCTGTTAATGGTCACAGATATCAAGGCCAGAAGGGACCATTGGGGTCATCTAATCTATTCTTCTGCATAGCATTTCACCCAGTTATTGCAGCCAGGCATAGCACTTCACCCAGTTATTGCAGCCAGGCATAGCATTTCACCCAGTTATTGCAGCCCGGTAATGCGTCTCTTCCCGGCTGTGATTTGCATGATCCTTGGTTGACTATGTTGTCTCACGCTAGCCTATTTACCTCCCGTCGCCACTTGCAGGTATGTGTGTGTCCCCCTCCAGGCATTTCACAACTGAGTCACAAAGGACAGCTGGCTCCCAGTCCCTCAGCCTCCCAGCAATTACAATCTGTGCCCAGGCTTGCCAAAGGCTGTGTCTCCACTCATCTTGGAAAAATAACTAGTGGGTACATAGTCTGTATACTCTCCAGCCCCGTGTGAGAGAGATGAGCTGCATATAAGCCTCTTGGGGGAGGGAAGCCAGGCTGTCAGGAAGAACTTCCTGACAGAGAGATGTATGGAATAGTTTCCCAAGGGAACTGGTTAGAAACACCATCCCTGGAGTTGTGTAAAACCCGACTCTAGGGAACAGCCAGCAGGAAAGATCTAATAGGTCTTTCCCATCGCTGTCATCCGACGATTTAATTGTGCATTTACTGCCTTGTGCCTTTATTAATTATTGTGCCTTTAGGGGGCATTTAGTTATTGCAGATTTAATGGTGCATTTGATAAAACACAAACATTTAATAAAACTGTAACGCAGTGGTCGCTCCCCTCCTCTCCCTTTCCCCTGGTAAAATCCAGCTGTTTTGCAAATGAACTGCTTCTTTCCACCCCTTCCTGGTACAATGCAGTTAGTTTATAGAAGCACTGCTCCCTGTCGCCAATTACCAGTAAACTCCAGCTGTTTTATAGATGGATTGTCACACCTACCCCCTGCCCCCCCACCAAAAAAACCCAGCTGCTTTGCAGGTGCATTGTCACACCTACCCCCTGCACCCTCCCCCCAGCTGCTTTGCAGGTGCATTGACACACCTACCCCCCCCGCACCCCCCAACCCAGCTGCTTTGCAGGTGCATTGTCACAACTGCCCCCCAAAACCCAGCTGCGTTGCAGGTGCATTGTCACAACTGCACCCCAAACCCCAGCTGCTTTGCAGGTGCATTGTCACACCTACCCCCTGCACCCCCCAACCCAGCTGCGTTGCAGGTGCATTGTCACACCTACCCCCTGCACCCCCACCCAGCTGCGTTGCAGGTGCATTGTCACACCTACCCCCTGCACCCCCACCCAGCTGCGTTGCAGGTGCATTGTCACACCTACCCCCTGCACCCCCACCCAGCTGTTTTGCAGGTGCATTGTCACACCTACCCCCTGCACCCCCCAACCCAGCTGCTTTGCAGGTGCATTGTCACAACTGCCCCCCAAAACCCAGCTGCGTTGCAGGTGCATTGCCCCTTCCTCTCCTTTGCGGCTCCCCTCCTAGACCCGCTGCGGGCTGTCGCGCTGCCCCTGCGCCGAGAGCGAGCCCCGCGCTCCCCGCCGCTCCGCGCCCAGGTGGGTGCGAGGGAAGGAGCCGCCTGGCAGCGCCCCAAGGGGGTGGGGTCGGGGCAGCGGGGCCGGGGCAGGCGAGCGGAGGCGGCTGCCGCTGAGAGCGGGGCAGGCGCCGCGCGGAGCGGCCGAGCAGAGCGATCCCCGCGCCAGTGCGGGATCCCCGGCCCCTCGCCCCAGCGCCTGCCCAGGCTTCCCCTCCGCAGGCGGGGCCCCCGCGAGCCAGAGGACGGAGCAGCCGGTGAGTGCCCCAGCCCCTCTTGCCGCCTCTCCCCGGGGAGCTGGTCTGTCCGCGGGACTTGCTGTGGGGGTTCACGCACGGGCGGGCTCCCCGGGGCAGCGTGGGGCTCGGGCTGCTCCAGGCGATCGCAGCATTAAATCACCAGCCTCACCTCCTGCAAAGATGGATGCGGGGGCTTTAACTTTAAGCAGCTGAGTCGCGCCACTCGCATGCTTCAGGTTATTGCGAGCTTGGGCAACTGTCTTTGGGTTCTGGGTTTGCACAGTTGCATATGCTTAGGAGACAGCACCTGGCACAGAGGGGTCCTGGTGGGTACCTGTCCTAGGTATAGTGTTCGTACAAATAATCCACAGTAATAACCACATAAGCTTTTGCAGGCTCAGGGCTACTGTTCATACAATTTGCCTCTGTCCTGAACTTGAAGGGGTTGGTGACGGTAGGAGTGTTTTGTGTTGATCTGTAAAAAGGAACAGGAGTACTTGTGGCACCTTAGAGACTAACAAAGAGAAGGACAATGAACAGTTTTTAAGTCCTGTTTTATTCAGCTAACCTTCATTTGTGGTTCATATGCATCAGTATGTTATCGGTTTTCCCTGCTTTTTCTCTGATGCAGTTGGCCGGGTTTGCTTTCCTCTTTGCCCATCCAATGGGGGAGCTATTCTGAGGGTAGATATTTAGTGTTGCTGTTTGTAAGAGCATAGGGCTGGAAGGGACCTCCTGGGTCACAAGTCCAGTGCTGGCCATCGCAGGCAACCCCGTCATGTAATCTCGTTCATAAATTGATCAAACTTCATCTTAAAATCAGTTTGGTTGTTTGCCCCCACTGCTCCTAGTGGGAGCCTGTTGCAGGTCCTCATTCCTCGGGTGGTTAGAATTCCTCATCTCATCTTCTAATTTCTCATCTAAATTTACTCATGGCCAGGTTCATACTCATTGTTTCTTGTGCCAACGTATTCCTTTAGCGAAAGTAGCTCTCCTCCCTCCCTGGTGTTTTACCCCCCTGATTGACCCATTCCATGAATGGGAACAAATATTTCCAAGAATCTACCTGTCTTCAGGATCCTGATCAGTTTCGTGCCGTCAGATCACGTACATGAGCGTTTGTTAATAATGCTTGCCTCTTACGTAGCACTTTTCAAAGTGCTTTTAAAATATTAATTGTCTGTTTATTTTCAATATCTGCACTTAAGATTGCTTGCTTCGGCAGGACATATACTAAAATTGGAACGATACAGAGAAGATTAGCATGGCCCCTGCACAAGGATGACACGCAAATTCGTGAAGCTTTCCATATTTTCAGGGAGGGATATCTCAGTGGTTGTTGCTGGAATCCATCTAATAAGTTGGAAGCATTTTCCTATCAGACTATTTTTACTGACAGTCTTTTTGAAATGGATTTTACTGACTGGCTCTTTCTGTGATTTAACTCTCTCTCGCTTTCTCAAACCGATAGTGAATTTGTTGACGCCCTTTGTGTGTGTGATGGCCTGGTCAGATTTTGGCAGGCACTCAAGTTGTTTGGCTCAGTGTTACATTGCTATCAGGATGGGGTCTTCTCTGCTAGAGGCAATTCACTGCCGGGGACCTGTCCAGAAAAGTTAGGTTGGCTTGACAAGCATCTGTGTCCTTAGGGGAAGATTGGACTAGTCAGTGTCTTGTAGCCGTGCTGGAAAAAATGAAGTTATTGCCCTTACATTTAATTATTGCAAATGGGGCTTAAATGTGATGGTCTCAGTTCTAGCTGCAGAGCCAAGAGCCCTGCAAATCCGCGGACCATGTTTGCGGATCACGGGTTGGATGCAGATACAAATTTTGCATCTGCGCAGGGCTCTATGCAGAGCTCAGACTGAGTAACTGGCCTGTGCATTGGGACCTCCGTTGGGATGTACCCCACAGGTATCTTGGCTGCAGTAGTCCACAATGACTTCTGCAAACCCCTTCCCTGATGTAGGCAGGACTGAATAGCGCAGGGGTTCTCAGGCTTTTGTACTGGTGACCCCTTTCACACAGCAAGCCTCTGAGTGCGACCCCCCCTTATACATTCAAAACACTTTTTAATATAGTTAATACCATTATAAATGCTGGAGGCAAAGCAGGGTTTGGGGTGGAGGCTGACAGCTCGCAACCCCCCATGTAATAACCTCGCAACCCCCTGAGGGGTCCCGACCCCCAGTTTGAGAACCCTTGGAATAGCGTGAGGCAGATGGGAGCAGCTGGGTGCTGAGCTCCTTTGAAAATCTGCCCAGCACTCATGGACCCATCTGCTTTCCTCCTGCACGCTGGAGAGAGGTGTGGAGTGGTGTGTAGGGGATTTGGCGCCAAGGCACAACGTCCCAACACCCCTGTAACAAGGGGGCTGGCCTATTCCATGAAACTGGGCTCAGAGCACCTGTGCGGTCCAGGTACTCCCTGTTTGTGCCAGTTAAGCGGGCGGGGCAGAACCTGCGGGGGCTATAAGGGGCCTGTGAGAAGGAAACCCAGCGTGTTAGCGATGGCGCAGGCAGGCAGGAGAAGAGAGCTGCTACAGAGACGGGGGGAATGCAGGAGAGGAGCAAGAGGGGTTTGCTGGCTGCTGTCCCCCAGCCGGAGAGCCAGGGCTGGAGAGGGCTGAAGGCAGCAGCAGCCGCAACAGAAGCAGAGGGAGATGCCAGCTGGCTCTGAGCTAGAGAGCTGTAGCCAAGGGCCTGAGAGGACTGAAGGGAGGGGGAGCAGATGAGGAGTGGGGAGTTACCTGCTGCTGTCTCCTTGCTGGAGTGCTGCACCCCCAGGAGCAGTGAAGGAAGGATGCTCCCAGCAGAGAGGCGGGGGCTGTCCCCTTGGGAAGGGTAGGGTTACGTCCTAGAGCAGAGGCGGGTCAGGGGGCCATGGCCCCACCACTTTTTAACCAGACGTAAGGGCAAGCAACAGGGGTGAGGGGGCAGAGAGGAGCGAGTGGTGGGCGGAGTCTTGGGGGGAAGGGGCAGCGGGGGGTGGGGGGACGGGGTCACAGTTTTGGGCGCCTGTGGCTCCCCCGCGTTTAGGGTGCTTCTGCCGCTCCTGCTAGAAGGAGGACTAATAACGAATCCAGGTACGGCGGAAGACACCAGGAGGGGAGACCGAAGCCGTGATTTCAGAGACTTCTTGCAGTGGGGTGATGTGGCCCATGCGGTGGGACGTCTGCACTGTGTTTGGTTAACAGTCATGTTGATGGACTTGAGACCTTGCTTCCATGCAGTTACTGGGGCCTCAAACGGGAAACTGAGGTGAGGGGCAATTTGCAGGGTCGCTGTGAGGGGGTGCCGGGGAGCAGGGCAACGTGTTTAGAAGACTACTACGCACGTGCTCTTTAGGAGCATACTGGGTCAGGGCGCTCCATGGCCACAGTATATGCTGGGGTGGGGACCTATATTTGCCCCTCTGAGTGTAAACCATGAAGGGATTGTACTTCAAGTGACTGCATTTCCCAGGGATTGCATCACAAAAATAGGTCATCTAGTCCAGTCCCCCGCCTGTGGCAGGACTAAGTATTATCTAGACCATCCCTGACAGGTGTTTGTCTAACCTGTTCTTAAAAACCTCCCACGACAGAGATTCCACAACCTCCCTGGATAATTTGTTCCGTTGCTTAGCTACCTTTACAGTTAGGAATTGAATGATAAAACGCTGTGCACTGGCCAACTGTTATTTCTTGTTAATTGATAAAGGCAGAGGGGAGCTAAGGGCCTGATCCTGTGCTCCTTAGACAGGCAGAAGCTTTGCATTTTGTCTAAGCAAGAAGTGCAGAATTGGGTGCTGATACTGTAAGAAGCCAGCTATAATTATGTAAAGAGATGCATGGAAAGAATGAGATGCTACAGACGTTAGCCACCTAGGGTGAGTCTGCAACCTGGACAACAGTGGTGTTCATAGAAGTCAGTAAGATCCAGATGGTGATTGTCAATTGTATAAATTTGTTCTGCTGTTTAGACCCATATTTGGAAATATTAATGTAATAATACCTAGCTCTTATATGGCACTTCACAAAGGAGCTCAGTATCATTATCTCCATTATACAAATGGGGAAACTGAGGCACGGGAAGATGAAGTGACTTGTCCTAGGTCAGCCTGCAGGCTAGTGGCAGAGGCAGGAATAGAATCTAGGGCTCTTCTGTCCTAGTCCAGTGCCCTGTCCGCTAGATGGTATATGAATGGAATCTGGTCAGTGCTCCTTGCTTATGGGAAGGTCCTGTTTCAAAATGAACACTGCTGGTTTTCCAGGGCCTGGCATTGTGGAATGCCAAGGGGTAGATCAACTTGAAAACCAAACCGCCGACAGAGGCCCTGATCCTGCGAGCTCACGTGCCTGGGCAGACACTGGTATTCCCGCAGAGCCCCACTGAAGTCAGTGGCTCTGTGCAAGTGCAAAAGTCGGCCATGCACAGGAGTTTGCAGGCTCCAGTAAACTTGTCTTGGGTCTTTCCTGGTCAGTGGATGCAGGGCAGTGGGGCTGCTTCACCAGGATGACTTGAATCCTGCTCCCTTCTGAGCACGATTGGCCTCTGACCTGGTTGATGATGGGCCCGTGTTTGCTCCAGTGATACACACATGCAAATCCCAACCTGATCAGTGATTGTGGGCGCACAAGCTTTTACACTGTCTATTGACTTTAAAAATCCAGCAATCCTGCAGCTAGACTAGGGTGACCAGATGTCCTGATTTTATAGGGACAGTCCCGATTTTGGGTCTTTTTCTTATATAGGCTTCTATTACCCCCCACCTCCTGTCCCGATTTTTCACACTTGCTGTCTGGTCACCCTAAGCTAGACAGTAGTTTAGGGCCTAATCCCGCAAAGTCCAGAGCACTTTCTGGTGCGAAGTGCCTTCCGCTCCCTCTAAAGCAGCTGGTCCTGCACTACTGAAGTCAATGGGTGTTTGCCGTTGGCTTCCGTGAGCTCAGGATTGGGCCTGAAAGTTAACAAGAGTTGTCGCTGCTCAGCATCTTGCAGGATCAAGCCCTGAGATACCTAGACAAGTGAATGCATAAGCCAAGTAAAGTCATAGAGTCCTGTCATTTTCCTCCTTGTTTCTTTGTGCCGGGGAGGGCGGGGGGTGACAGGCCTTCTCTTCTTCCACACCCTGCACAAACAGCGCCATTCTCCGTCAGTCCCAAGTCTTTTGGAAAACTGCCCTGCTGAATGGGGACTGTTGGGAGTGGTGGGGGCCAAGCTGGGAGATGGTCTCTCTGCATCAGACCATCTGTTAGCGTTGTTAAAACAGATGTTAAGTTTATGAGAATGTGTCTAGTGTTTAGACTTTATGAAATGCTTGGAAATTGCTCCACGTATTAATCTCATAACATCTGTACCCGGCGTTGTAAGGTTATATTGAGTGTTTGCATTGTAAACCTCTGACTGTGTAACTCACCAAACAAGAAAGAAGCATTAATGAATGTAAAATGCTGGCTTGCTACAGAAGGTGTTAGATCCTGCCCACCAAGAAGGCCCGTTGAAACCCAACGAGCTGTGGTGAAACAAAGAACAAAAGATTTTGTTAATTGCTCTCCCCATGAAGAGGAGATGCGCACGAGGACTCGTCCCATCAGCTTGAACTCTGGGGGAAGGGAATAAAAATCCCTGACAAGAAGAAACTATCTCTATGCTGTTTGGACTTTGAGAGGGCAAGATTTCTAAGCATAAGCAATAGGTCCTCAGCTGCTTAGCCTGGGTTAGCCCTAGGGGACATATAGCTACCTTTTGGAACCTAATACTGAACTCATTTGCGTGTGTCTGTTTACCTGCTTTAACCTTATAAATAACTCATTTCTTTTTCTTAATTAATCTTTAGTTAGTTTACAATTGGATTGGCTACAAGCCTTGTCTTTGGTGTAGGATCTAAGGTGTAAGTGACATGGGGTAAGTGACTGGGAGTAACCTGAATATTATTGTGATTTTTGGTGTAAGGGACCAGCTATCACAAAGGCAAGCTTACCTGGGTGGCAAGATGTACTGGTTTCAGAGTGGTAGCCGTGTTAGTCTGTATCAGCAAAAACAATGAGGGACACCATCATAGGACCTAACCACATCAGCCACACCATCAGGGACTCGTTCACCTGCACATCTACCAATGTGATATATGCCATCATGTGCCAGCAATGCCCCTCTGCCATGTACATTGGCCAAACCAGACAGTCTCTACACAAAAGAATAAATGGACACAAATCAGACATCAAGAATTGTAACATTCAAAAACCAGTAGGAGAGCACTTCAGTCTCCCTGAACACTCAATAACAGACTTAAAAGTGGCAATTCTTCAACAAAAAAACCTTCAAAAACAGACTTCAACGAGAAACTGCAGAACTGGAATGAATTTGCAAATTGGACACCATCAAATTAGGCCTGAATAAAGACTGGGAGTGGATGGGTCACTACAAAAAGTAATTTTCCTTCTGCTGATACACCTTGTCAACTGTTAAGAATAGGCCTCTTCCACCTTAATTGAATTGGCCTTGTTAGCACTGACCCCCACCTTGGTAAGGCAACTCCCATCTTTTCATGTGCTGTAATATATACTGCTTACTGTATTTTTCACTCCATGCATCTGACGAAGTGGGGTTTAGCCCACGAAAGCTTATGCCCAAATAAATATGTTAGTCTCTAAGATGTACTGGAGTACCCAAGGGGACTATCTGTGACTCCATGTTCAGGCTGTTGTAGTGCTTGAGGAGTTCACACTTGATACTTGGTTGGTGAAATCTAAGTCTAGAATTCACAACTAGTTTGGGGTTTGTGCCCTGCTTCTTAACAGGAGCACCAGCATCACGGCAGACTGAGTGTGAGCCACTCCCGCCAGCTTGACATCTCACAGATGTCCAGAGATGCATTCTGACGGCAGAGTATCTACTTCATTGGTGGAGCCCTTGACCTCTGTCCTCCCAGGAACTCACTGCAAATTTACAAGCATTATTTCCTGGAATTACTTACTGGGGAGGGGAGGAAATGGGATGGCTTGAAACACAGACAACAAAGCACAGATACTTAATGACTACAGGGAGAATACAAAAAGGAAAGGGGGATCCTCTTATTAACTTCCTATTGTCCAAGTGCAGGGTTATCTAATAACAATATCTAGCTCTTACATAGCATGATGCATCGGTAGCTATCAAAGCTCTTTAAAAAGAAGGTCACTATCATTTTACCAATGGGGAAACTGAGGCACAGAGCGATAGACTCATAGAACCATAGGATTAGAAGGGACCGCAAGGGTCATCTAGTCTAACCCCCTGCCAAAATGCAGGATTTGTTGTGTCTAAACCATGCAAAACAAGTAGCTATCCAGCCTCCTTTTGAAAACCTGCAATGAAGAAGCTTCAGCAAGTGATTTAACCAAGCTCACCCAGCAGGTCAGTAATAGAACCCAGATCTCCTGAGTGGTGCTTGAGTGCTCTGTCCACTCAGCAATACTGTCTCCCGATGCAATTGTTCATCCAGTACAATCAAAACAAAGACACTAAACTTGATTCAGGAGCCTTTAGTGCTAGAGGAGCTTTATAAATAGTGGCTGGCTATTGTCAACTAAACCAGCAAGGAAATGTATGTTCTCCCACATTCGAAGAACAATACAAACTTTAGAGGCTGTATTTTACCGGAAATGCCAAATTTCGGTGTATCTGAATCTGTTTTCCAGTAAAATCCTATTTGTACAGCTGGGGTTGGGGGTTGAGGCTGAGGGAGGGCAATATAATTCTTAATTTTTTAAATCTAATACCAAGTCTAAGGTGGTGGATGAATTCTAGAAAATAGTAATGTGCAAGTCTATGTGTGTGGTTCACTCCAGTGGGTCTGGCCCGAACACCTGGATTACAATGCCATCCAAATACAGGTCTGTCGCATCTTAGGCGCATTTAACATGTGCGATTTCAGCTTTACACGGTCGGCAAAAACAACAACAAAAAAGAGAAAAATAACAATTTATGTACTGTTTCTGTAGTGCGGGCGATTCCGCCCGCCATTACACTCAATGTAATTTTGACTATAGGCGATTTTCGCTTTAGGCGCTGACTGCGGAACGTAACCCCAGCGTAAGATGAGACAGACCTGTACAGTTAGATGCAGTTTGTTGTACATTTCAATTAACCTGAGCGTTGTAGGGTTTTGTCAACCTTTATTTAAAGGTGACCAGGAAAGGAAAATAAAATTGGGTTCTCATTTTCTGCTGCTTTTGATTATATAAGAAAGTCTTGACTTTATTAATAGAAAAAGCTTATTTTTCTGTCTAAGGTACTTTAGTGGGCCTCCGTTACTGTAGTGTTGGAGCACCTCCCAATCTCTTAATGCGTTTATCCTGGCAACACCCCTACAAGATACAGAAGCGCTGTGATCTCCATATACAGATGGGGACTTGCGGCCCAGAGAGACTGTGACTTGCCTGAGTCACATAGGAAGCCTATGGTAGAGCAGGGAATTGAACTGAGGTCTTGCAGTCCCAGCCTAGTACCCTACCCACTGGACCCTCCTTCCTTTTCTGCTTGTTTTTTTTATATCATTTTATTTTCCTTATAAATATCAGGAATATTGAGTTTTATCTTCCCCATATCCACTGGAGGTCTCCTTGGTGACCAGCCCTCTGTGGAGAAAGAAGTGATTCAGGACTATTTAGACAAGCTGGACGAGCACAAGTCCATGGGGCCGGATGCACTGCATCCTAGGGTGCTAAAGGAGTTGGCAGATGTGATTGCAGAGCTGTTGGCCATTATCTTTGAAAATTCATGGCGATCGGGGGAGGTCCCGGATGACTGGGAAAAGGCTAATGTAGTGTCCATCTTTAAAAAAGGGAAGAAGGAGAATCCAGGGAACTACAGGCCAGTCAGCCTCACCTCAGTCCCTGGAAAAATCATGGAGCAGGTTCTCAAGGAATCAATTCTGAAGCACTTAGACGAGAGGAAAGTGATCAGGAACAGTCAGCATGGATTCACCAAGGGCAAGTCATGCCTGACTAACCTAATTGCCTTCTATGACGAGATAACTGGCTCTGTGGATGAGGGGAAAGCAGTGGATGTGTTATTCCTTGACTTTAGCAAAGCTTTTGATACGGTTGTGACAGGTTGGATCACAGAAAACCCCTTGGGAGCTGCCACCTGATGTGCCAAGACTACTTCTGCCCCTGCCTTCCTGCCCCGTCAGCTTAGGACTTCAGTGCCCTGCCTGGTTTGAGCCAGACTCACTAGCCTGCTGCAAACCCAGACCCAGGTCTGAATCACGTCCCCTAACAGCTATAGGCTTAACTGAAAGCAGCTAACAGAAGTGTTCTCGTCTTTAGCACTCAGATGCCCAACTCCCAATGGCGTCTAAACCTAAATCCATTTTACCCTGTATAAAGCTTATACAGAGTAAACTCATAAATTGTTCGCCCTCTATAACACTGATAGAGAGATATGCACAGCTGTTTGCCCCCGCCCCCCAAGTATGAATACATACTCTGGGTTAATTAATAAGTAAAAAGTGATTTTATTAAATACAGAAAGTAGGATTTAAGTGGTTTCAAGTAGTAACAGACAGAACAAAGTGAAGTACCAAGCAAAGAACACGCAAGTCTAATACAGTAAGAAACTGAATACAGATAAGATCTCACCCTCAGAGATGTTTCAATACGTTTCTTTCACAGACTGGACGCCTTACTAGTCTGGGCACAGTACTTTCCCCAGGTTCAGCCCTTGTTCCAGCTCAGGTGGTAGCTAGGGGATTCCTCATGATGGCTCTCCCCTTTGTTCTGATCCACCAATTTATATATCTTTTGCATAAGGTGGAAATCCTTTGTCCCTCTTGGTTCCCACCCCTCCTCACTGGAAAAGCACCAGGTTAAAGATGGATTCCAGTTCAGGTGACACGATCACATGTCACTGTAAGACCCCAAGCCTTCATTCCTCCCAGCCTGACTCACAGGAAGGCTTGCCTGCAAACAGAGCCATCCACAGTCAATTGTCCTGGTTGATGGGAGCCATCAAGATTCCAAACCACCATTAATTGCCCACACTTTGCATAATTGCAATAGGCCCTCAGAGTTATATTTCATATTTCTAGTTTTAGATACATTTATAGAAATAGGATGAACACACTCAGTAGATTATAAGCTTTGTAATGATACCTTACAAGAGACCTTTTGCATGAAGCATATTCCAGTTACATTATATTCACTCATTAGCATATTTTTATAAAATCATATAGACTGCAACGTCACAACGGTCTCCCACAGTATTCTTGCCAGCAAGTTGAAGAGGTATGAGCTGGATGAATGGACTATAAAGTGGATAGAAAGCTGGCTAGATCGTCGGGCTCAACGGGTAGTGATCAATGGCTCCATGTCTAGTTGGCAGCTGGTATCAAGCAGAGTGCCCCAAGGGTCAGTCCTGGGGCCAGTTTTGTTCAATATCTTCATTAATGATCTGGAGGATGGCATGGACTGCACCCTCAGCAAATTTGCAGATGACACTAAACTGGGAGGAGTGGTAGATACGCTGGAGGGTAGGGATAGGATACAGAGGGACCTAGACAAATTAGAGGATTGGGCCAAAAGAAATCTGACGAGGTTCAACAAGGACAAGTGCAGAGTCCTGTACTTAGGAAGGAAGAATCCCATGCACTGCTACAGACTAGGGACCGAGTGGCTAGGCAGCAGTTCTGCAGAAAAGGACCTAGGGGTTACAGTGGACAAGAAGCTGGATATGAGTTAACAGTGTGCCCTTGTTGCCAAGAACGCTAACAGCATTTTGGGCTGTATAAGTAGGAGCATTGCCAGCAGATCGAGGGACGTGATCATTCCCCTTTATTCGGCATTGGTGAGGCCTCATCTGGAGTACTGTGTCCAGTTTTGGGCCCCACACTACAAGAAGGATGTGGAAAAATTGGAAAGAGTCCAGCGGAGGGCAACAAAAATGATTAGGTGGCTGGAGCACATGATTTATGAGGAGAGGCTGAGGGAACTGGGATTGTTTAGTCTGCAGAAGAGAAGAATAAGGGGGGATTTGATAGCTGCTTTCAACTACCTGAAAGGGGGTTCCAAAGAGGATGGATCTAGACCAGGGGTCGGCAACCTTTCAGAAGTGGTGTGCCGAGTCTTCATTTATTCACTCTAATTTAAGATTTCGTGTGCCGTAATACATTTGATCACTTTTAGAAGGTCTCTTTCTCTAAGTCTATAATATATAACTAAACTATTGTTGTATGTAAAGTAAATAAGGTTTTTAAAATGTTTAAGAAGCTTCATTTAAAATTAAATTAAAATGCAGAGCCCCCTGGACCGGTGGCCAGGACCTAGGCAGTGTGAGTGCCACTGAAAATCAGCTCATGTGCCGCCTTCGGCACACGTGCCATAGGTTGCCTACCCCTGATCTAGACTGTTCTCAGTGGTAGCAGATGACAGAACAAGGAGTAATGGTCTCAAGTTGCAGTGGGGGAGGTTTAGGTTGGATATTAGGAAAAGCTTTTTCACTGGGAGGGTGGTAAAGCACTGGAATGGGTTACCTAGGGAGGTGGTGGAATCTCCTTCCTTAGAGGTTTTTAAGGTCAGGCTTGACAAAGCCCTGGCTGTGATGATTTAGTTGGGAATTGGTCCTGCTTTGAGCAGGGGGTTGGACTAGATGACCTCCTGAGGTCCCTTCCAACCCTGATATTCTATGATTGGGAGAGTGGAGATCTATGTGGAACTTTCTCAGGCCTTAGGTGTAGCAGCAAAGCAAGCGGTTGAATTTTTAACAGAGACGTGCTCTCCTTATGGGGCCAAGCGTTGGAGTAAAAATGGAGGTTAAGCAAAGTAACATAGGCATTTAAACAGGCTGACTAAAGTATCCCTTCCCTTCTCAGATGCTCAGGTTTCACTTCCTTAGTACTTGTCATAAACCTCCTAGTTCTCTAGTCATCCATAGAACTATCCAGGAAAAAAACAGGGAAGACAAGACCTGAAGTTCTAATATTTTAAAAACAAAACGCAAGCAGATTTTTTTTTTTTTTTTGAGGGGAGGGGAGACAACTCTACTCTACAGACTCTTTATGGAGCTAAAAAAAATGGCCACAAACTCCAAAGAACCGTATCTCAGTTTGCAGGTCACCTACTTGCCCAGCTAAACTCACACCTCTGGTGCGATTCTGCTGCCGTCAACATAAGTACAGAGCACATCCTGCAGAATTGTAAAATTGAAACCACTTTTTGAGAACCAACCTGAACTCGCCTCTCAGAATGGATTGGGAATTTCCAGTACTTTGTGCGTGTGTGTGTGTGTGTCTCTTTCTGGGTTATTTTCCCACATCTCCTGTATCATAGACATTCAACCGGTTTGACTGGTTTAATGGCAAAGTCCCCATGTAATCAAGACAGCAGAAGTTGAGCGACGGGATTGCTCTGGGGAATGGCAACAGGTAAGGAATCTCCTCTCCATTTAAATCATCAGCTTCAGTCCAGGCCAAGCCCTCAATTTTGCAAAGCCAATGGGACTGTTCTTGGCAGTGAGGGTCCATGCTTGCAGATGCTTCCGCAGGATCAGGAAGATAGCGACTGCAAGAAGTTACCATCTGACAGCTGTTCTGTGTCCTATGTGAGCTGAATAGGCAGATCTTGGAACAGTTCCTGTTGGACTAGTGTCCACACACCACAGAAATCACACCCCTTCCCCCGATTACCTGGTGGGAGCTTCTGGGAAAGGCAGTTGGATGCATCTGTATTAAAGGGTTTGCTTACCACAGACTTAAGTGCTGTCAGATGCACGAAGAAGGCAGCTGCTGCAGTGAGAGACCATGCATTCCCTCTTCATGCATCCCTCTGTCAGCAAAGGGAGACGGGCTGCCCACGGTCTGACAGTGTTGTTGTAGCTGTGTTCTGAGTGAGACAAGGTGGGTGAGGTAATATCCTTTGTGGGACCGACTTCTGTGGGTCGAGGTAGCATGAAAGCGGGTCTTTTTCACCCACAGAAGTTGGTCCCATCAAAGATATTCCCTCCCCCGCCTTGTCTCTCCAGGGTCTGACAGTTCAGTACATAGCAGTAAAGCGATGTCCGTGGTGAGCACAAGGCAACGCGCTGCTGGGAAGAGTTGCTCGGTAATATTTGAGGAGCAATTTCTGCACAACTAGAAAAGATAAACAAAGGAGATGTCCTCTGCATTCTGTCCGCATCAGTTTCCTGATTCTGCCACAATCCCACCCCAGTTTGGGGGCCTGGAACTATTTGCCAGCGTAGCTTACGCATATACAGCCGAATCTCAGCCCCTGCGCACAGCCCGTGCAAACAGGCTGGAGCAAAGCGGAGTGGCTCGGGGTTGGGAGAAACAGAAGCCTCTCTTCCAGGCTCAGTAGGCCCTAGAAAGGAAGGCCGGTCCAGCGGTTGAGGCACTAGCCTAGGATTGGGGAGAATTTAGTTGAGTCCCTTACTCTGCCACAGACTTCTTGTGTGACGTTGGGCAAGTCACTTAGGGTATGTCTACTCTGCAGTTAGACATCCACGGCTGGCCTGTGCCAGCTGACTCCGGCTCACGTGGCAAGGGCTAAGGGGCTGTTTAACTGCAGTGTAGACGTTGGGATCAGGCTGAAGCCCGGGCTCTAGGACCTTGCAAGGCAGGAGGGTCTCTCTGAACATCTACACCACGGTTCAACAGCTCCTTAGCCCGAGTCAGCTGCCATGGGCCAGCCGTGGGTGTGTAACTGCAGCATAGACCTACTCCAAGTCCCTCTGTACCCCAGTTCCCCATCTGTACTCTGGGGACCATAGCGCTGCCCTACCTCACAGGGGTGTTGTGAGAATAAATACACTGACAAGTATGAGGAGCTCAGATACTATGATAATGGAGATCCTGTAAGTACCTTAGATAGCTGCTACCTGTGGGGGAGTTTGGCCAATGGGTGGTTGGGAAATCCTGGGTTTGCCCCTTTGAAAAATGTTGATGAAAATGTGGGGGGGGGGGTTGTTTTTCTCCCTCCTCCCCCATCACAATTGGCCTCTGAACCCCTTTGTGAAATGTGTTGCTTTGGACAAATCACATGTAGCCTGGTTTTCCAGCGGTGCTGACTGCTCCCAGCTCCCACTGACGCTAATGGGAGATGTGGATAATCAGAACCTTTGAGAAGATCAGTGATTTCCAATGTCCATTCCATCATGTGTCAAACGGGCATAGTGATGCTCTCCTCCCTGAGATGTGGTGTTGTGAAGCTGGATTACTCGGCTGATGTTTGTAAAGATCTTCGGAGATAAAAGGGGCTTCTTAATGGCCATACAGGAGCAACTGGTCCCCGCATAAAATAAACATTCCCCTTTGGGTGTTGAAAAGTTGATCTTTTGTGGTTATGCCATTTCTACTTGAACTGCCAAGCTGTGAACAGTAAAGGAATTAGGGACAAAGGGAAAAGAAAACAGGAGGGGTGACAGAGGAGGGGCTCTTGGGAAAGCGAAATCTCTCCCCCAAACTTGCCTGTGCTGTGGTGCTTGCAGATCAATCCAAACTGATTGCAGAGCTGGCATGGTGTGACTGCTGCTTATCATGCTGATCATAGGGCTGGAAGGGACCTCGAGAGGTCACCAAGTCCAGCCCCCTGTGCTGAGGCAGGACACATAGACCATCCCAGACAGGTGTTTGTCCAACCTGTTCTTAAAAACCTCCAGCGATGGGGATTTGACAGCCTCCCTTGGAAACCTATTGCAGAACCTAAAACTACCCTTTTAGTTAGAGAAAGTTTTTCCTAATATCCAACCTAAATCACCCTTGCTACAGATTAAGACATTTACTTCTTATCCTAACTTCAGTGCACACGGAGAACAATTGATCACCATCCTCGTTATAACAGCCCTTAACAGCTTTGATGACTCTTTTCAGGTCCCCCTCAGTCTACTTTCTCAAGGCTAAACATGCCCAGTTTTTTTTTAACCTCTCCTCATAGGTCAGGTTTTCTAAACCTTTTATCATTTTTGTTGCTTTTCTCTCGACTTTCTCCAATTTACCCACATCTTTCCTAAAGCGGGGCACCCAGAATTGGACACATTACTTCAGCCGAGTCCTCACCAGTGCCTAGTAGAGCGGAACAATTTCCTGCCATGTCTTACATATGACACTCCTGTTAATATGCCTGAAAATGATGTTAGCTTTATTCACAACTGCATCACATTGTGTCATATTCAATTTGTGATCCACTATAACCCCCAGATCCTTTTCAGCAATGCTACCACCTAGCCAGTTATTCCCCATTTTGTAGTTGTGCGTTTGATGTTTTTTTTTTTCCTTCCTCAGTGCTGTGCTTTGCATTTATCTTTATTGGATTTCATCTTGCTGGTTTCAGGCCAATTTTCCAATTTCTCAAAGTCATTTTGAATTCTAATCCTGTCCTCCCGAGTGCCTGCAACCTGTCTCTCTGCTTGTGTCGCAAATGTTATAAGCATATTCTCCATTCCATTATCCGAGTCACTGAAGAAATATCGAAATGATAGGATGAGTGTGGTACAAATGTATCGTAATCATCGTGCTGTTACCTTGGACTCACCCGACCTGTCTGTATCCACCGGTTGTCTCACTTTATTATACTTGGATTGTAACTCTTTGGGGTAGGGTCTGTCTTTTGAGAGTCCAGAGGGAGAGCAACAATAGGGCCCAGATCCCTCAGTGTGGCCTCTGTTCACTACCTTAATACACACATCAACGAGGCCCACTTTATAGATGGAGCACTTTGGCCTAGAGAGATTAAGTGACTTGCCCAAAGTCCTACAGGGGCCTGTGGCAGAGCCAGGAACAGAATTCTCTACTTTTCAGTGGCCTCTAAAGAGGGGGATACTCTTTGTATGACAGCATCACCGTGTATAATGTCTACTAGGGTGCACCCCTGCTACAGCCAAGATGTGAGGTGTGTTGGGATCTGCGGCCTGAGTCAAAACCTCTCGGTGTTATTCAGATGTAGAATCAGAGGTTCTGTGTAGATGATTTACAGAGTGATTTTTCTGGCTTTCCAAAAGTGAAGCAGGCATCTCAATGAAAACCAAGAAGGACACAGTCTGTGTCCTGGCGATCTTGTGTCCAAACCGAGGCTGCAAGTGAGGGTCATTAACAAACACAGGATGGGACAAGGGTTACAGTGATCAGGCCTGCACGGTTTCCTCGGAAGACTGGGCCATGTGGTGGTTCAGATAAGTTAGATTTATTATTAACTTCTGGTGGGAGACGTGTCCCTATTGAATGTTTTGGAGGGATTTCAGTTTATAAGAGGAGGGCGTTTCAGGGACAGGGGTCACTGTGGGAACAGGAACTAGGCCCGATTTTCAGAAGTGTTGAGCACTCAGTAGAATTCCCGCTAAAGTCAGTGGGAGCTGCAGGTGTACAGCCCCTCTGAAAATCACACCCACTGAGGCAGGAGAAATAGGGGACGTTGGGGGTGGATCAGAGGAGGCGGGGATGAGAACAGAGACAGCGTTGGGGATCCAATCTGGCCTTAAACTGTGCCCGATGCTGATCCCAAACACAATGAGATTTTAGCTCCTGTTTGCTGGGCACAATGATCCCACTCAGCCGCTCACACTGAGCTATTCAGACTGGAAAGAAAGAACAACTTCGCTGGGAAATATTACAGTGGGCGTCTGCCGTGTGAACTGCACTGGGCAGCGTCCAGCAGTAAACAGCAGCAAGGTCTCCGTGCACTATTCCAGTAGCGAGTGGGCAGGGCGGGATACCAAGAGGAGCGAAAGAGAGCGGCATTTTTGTAGGGCTGCATAACTAGGTCAATAACTGGCACTGCTATGGCCCCGCGGAGGGATGGTGCCAGCGAGGGCATGTAGCAGACCGTGTTAAGCAGCTTAATCCAGTTAAAAGTTAAGCACTTTTTTACGGCAAAAGAGCAGCTCTTGACAAACCTACTGACAGCTTGCAAAGCCCTCTGCAGCAGGGACTCCTGCCGAAGTCAGTGGAAGTTCTGCATGTCAGGGACTCGTAGGGTTGAGATCATATTTTGTTTCTTCATTTCAATACACAGGGCCACATCCTCCGCTGGTGTAAATCAAAAAGAACAGGAGGACTTGTGGCACCTTAGAGACTAACAAATTTATTTGAGCATAAGCTTTCGTGGGCTACAGCCCACTTCTTCGGATGCATAGAATGGAACATACAGTAAGAAGATATTTATACATACAGAGAACATGAGAAGGTGGAGGTAGCCATACCAACTGTAAGTGGCTAATTAATTAAGAGAAGCTATTAACAGCAGGGGAGAAAAACTTTTGAAGTGATAATCATGATGGCCCATTTCAGACAGTTGACACGAAAGTGTGAGGCTGCTTCAACATGGGGAAATAGATTCAATTAGTGTAATGACCGAGCCATTCCCAGTCTCTGTTCAAACCTAAGTTGATGGTATCTAGTTTGCATATCAATTCAAGTTCAGCAGCTTCTCGTTGGAGTCTGTTTTTGAAGCTTTTTTGTTGCAAAATTGCCACCTTAACGTCTGTCACTGAGTGATTAGAGAGGTTGAAGTGTTCTCCTACTGGTTTTTGAATGTTATGATTCCTGATGTCAGATTTGTGTCCGTTTATTCTTTTGCGAAGAGACTGTCCGGTTTGGCCAATGTACATGGCAGAGGGGCATTGCTGGCACATGATGGCATATATCACATTGGTAGATGTGCAGGTGAACGAGCCCCTGATGGCATGGCTGATATGATTAGGTCCTGTGATGGTGTCACTTGAATAGATATGTGGACAGAGTTGGCAGCGGGGTTTGTTGCAAGGGTAGGTTCCTGGGTTAGTGTTTTTGTTGTATGGTGTGTGGTTGCTGGTGAGTATTTGCTTCAGGTTGGGGGGCTGTCTGTAAGCGAGGACAGGTCTGTCTCCCAAGATCTGTGAGAGTGAGGGATCCTCTTGTGTCACTCCAGTGAAGTGAATGAAACTACTTTGATTTATATCAGTAGAGGATCTGGCTTTTGAAGGGTTTGGGAAAGGCTTAACTGAGACAGCAACAGAGATCAGGGTTTACAGCAGGGGAGCCCTTCCTGGCTGTGATACTGACTTGCTGTGTGGTCTCAGGCAAGCCACGTCTGTGTGCCTCCATTTCCCCATTTTCAAAGGGGAGATGGTGATGCTTAGCTGCCATACAGTGAGGTTGGCTGCATCTAATGACCATTTGCAGAACTCTTTGGGATCCCAAGATGAGAGTGAAGTATTTATTATGATTACATGTTAACGGTGATTACTATGTTTCAAATAATAGTCCCAGGAGGTTGGAGAATTAGAAGCTACTCAGGAAGAGAGGTTTGTTTCCACGCAATTTAGTAAGAAAACACAAGTGGTATTTTCTGTTTTCATTGAGAATTCAACGTAGCAGCCACAAAGCTTTTATCCGTCCCTAGGGAAGCGGGGGGAGTCAAACAGGTGCTCGGCTAAGTGACTCCGAATTCTGTGCATTGTCAGGTCTCTGGGGCAGGGACTGTGGTTTTTGTTTAGTGTTTGTACAGCTCCCGGTTCAGTGAGACCCTGGTCCACGAGTGGCACTGCTAGATACTACTGCAACACAAACAATAAACAATAACACTAACGCACGTGCCACTGCAGCAAACGCTCATTGTCCGATGGCCGTTACTCGTCCGATAACCATCACTGCGGGAAGTTAAGGGTCCATGGGCCCAGCTCAGAGACTCTGTCTCATTCCGCTCGTGACCCGGCACATGAAAATCTCCAGCCGAGGAAAACCACAGGTTCTGCAATTGTAAATCTCTGCCATTTTTGCTCTTCTGCAGAACTAAGCCGTCACTTGGGAGCAGGCGAGGGATGTGGGCGGGCAGGTATGTACAGGGCCTGATCCCCCTCTTCCCCCCACCACCGGGCTTCCCATCATTATCAAGCCACTGACTTGAGTGCAGTGACTCCAGGCTTACAGCGCCGTGAGCGAAAGGAGGGCCAGGCCCATTGTGCGCAGCTTTTTTTTTTTTTTTTTTTTGGCCTTCCTGCTGGTCTCATTTCTCTCTCCCAATCTAAACAGACCCGTGTACTCCTGACTTGTTAACTCAGCCGGTCAGGAAACTATCCACAGGGCAAGGAGAGGCCATTTCCCCGGAGCCTGCTGTCCAGCAGGAGCCCCCTCCACCTGGGGACTGGCCATGAGCAGACACTTCCAGGCAGAAGAGAGGTGGTTTCCCAGTCTGCCTTTGCTCAGTAGCAGAGAATTCCCTTCCCCATCCTCTAACCTTGCAGGCGGGGAAGAGTTCCTCCCCGCCGGCCCACCAGCATCCTGTTGACGTGTCGAATCAGGTTTGTGTCTGGCTTTGCAGTAGACTGTACAGGAATGCGGGGATTTTGGAAGGGAGTTGATGCCGGTTACAGGCAGTTAAAGGAAAGGGGTGAGCGGGTAGGAAGCCTGAGACGTCGTTGGTACATTGGGTGAAAATGAGGGAGGAAGGTGGTGGGGTGGGGGGGGGCTCACAAACTGGGAAAGGGGGTGGAATAATCAACCTCCTTTGTTGGTCTGGTCTGTTACAGTAACTCCTCACTTAACGCTGTAGTTGTGTTCCTGAAAAATGCGACTTTAAGCGAAACGATGTTAAGCGAATCCAGTTTCCCCATAAGAATTATGAGGGGGGGTTAGGTTCCAGGGAAATCTTTTTCACCAGACAAAAGACTATATTATATATATATACGCACACACAGTATAAGTTTTAAACAAACAATTTAATACTGTACACAGCGATGATGATTGTGAAGCTTGGTTGAGGTGATGAAGTCAGAGGGTGGGATATTTCCCAGGGAATGCCTTACTGCTAAATGATGAACTAGCACTTGGCTGAGCCCTCAAGGGTTAACACATTGTTGTTAATGTAGCCTCACACTCTACAAGGCAGCACGAATGGAGGGCGGGGAGACAGCATGGCAGACAGAGACAGAGACCCACACTGTGTGTGTGAGAGAGAGATGCACATTGCCCCTTTAAGAACACTGACCCCACTCTAAGTACATTGCCTTTTTAAGTAGATCAGCAAGCTGAGACGGCAGCTGCTGCCAGGAAGCTCCCTCCATCCTTGAGCCCTGTCGTGTGTCCCCTGCTCTATGGAGAAGGGATAGGCAGGGGGCAGGAGCAGGGGGGAGGGGGACACCCTGACATTAGCCCCCCTCTCCCTCTGCCCCCGCACAGCAAGCAGGAGGCTGGGGGAGCAGCTCAATGGCAGAGGGCAGGAGCAGCACATGGCAGTGGGGGGAGGGACAGCTGAACTGCCGGCAATTGGTAGCCTGCTGGGCGGCTGCTGCACAGGGAACTTAGGGGAGTGGGGAGCTGATAGGGGGGCTGCCGGTCCACCCTGGTTCCAAGCCCCCACCAGCTAGCTGCAACGAGCTGCTCTTCCTGCAAGCAGTGGACAAAGGGACGTTAGAAGGGAGCATTGCACAACTTTAAACGAGCATGTTCCCTAATTGATCAGCAACGTAACAACGAACATTAACCGGGACGACTTTAAGTGAGGAGTTACTCTATCTGCTTGGGTTGTGCAAGCCCTTTGGGGCAGGGACCCTGGCTCTTGTTCTCAGTCCCACCTTGGTCAGGGGTCCATCCTTTACGCTGCCGTCATGTCTCTCTGGAGTTTGGAGTATGGTCCCCAGGGCTGTTTGAGATCGCCTTTGTCTGAATGGCTAACTCCGAGATCCCTCCTTGTGCAGCATTGCGTCTGGTCCCATGTTCCCCTCGGGTTACTGGGTGTGTCGCTCAGCAGCGAGGTGGGCTGGACGCTTATGGAGCCCGCAGTCCAGGATTTTAATTACAGCGCGTGCCTGGGCACAAGTGTAAATGACAACACAGGGTGCGAGTATGACCCACTCCCAACTCAGGGTGACATGCTGGCCCCCTCGAGCAGTGGGGGCCATATGTAGTGGTTGATGAGGTGGCTACAGCAGAGCTGGCTCTCTTTGCTCCGGTGGTAGCTCTGGCTTTTAGATCCAGACGTCCCAGGTTCGGTCCCCGGTGCCGATGGCCCACCCGGAGTATTGTGTTGCCCGGGCAGGAATTTGAGCTGGCTGGAGAATGCGGCTGGGATGGGGTAACCCCTCTCGGGGCGAGCGGGTTGCTTAGTCTGAGTACGCGTTTAGTCTCTCCGGTGAGAGAGCAGAGCCGGGGTGAGAAGCTCGGCAGAGCTTGCTAACCTCCCCTGCAGATTTTGGCTGCACCTGCAGCTGGACCGTGAATTGGACACACAGGCCTCTATCACAGAGAACGAGGTGCACACTCTGCAAGGCGACACACCTTGCTCTGGTAACGTGGCTCAAGCCCAAGCGGTCACCCCTCCCCTCTAGCACAGAGTCCCATTTGTCCACTGACCCTTTCCAGCTGCCCTTTCCAGGGCTGGTGGGCATTGTCCTCCTTCCCTTCTTTACGTGCTCCGGGCGGGTGTCATGCTGGTGCTGAGGAGGGCTGGGTGATGTTGGGGCACTTGGTGGAGGTGATCCCAGCACTGAGCGGGGCTGTTCCCCGGGGCAGCAGCTGTCTCTGTGCTGGGCCTTTGCTCTGCTGCTGGTGAGGGTTGCCAGCTTGGTAATATTTAAAAACCGGACACTCCAGCAGGAGTGCCAGAACCTCCCCTGCCCCGCCTCTTCCCCTGAGACCCCGCCCCTGCCCCACCTCTTCCCCTGAGGCTCTGCCCCATCCACTCCTCTTACCCTGAGACCCTGCCCCTGCCCCGCCTCTTCCCTTGAGACCCTGCCCCTGCCCCACCTCTTCCCCTGAGACCCCGCCCCTGCCCCACCTCTTCCCTTGAGACCCTGCCCCTGCCCCGCCTCTTCCCCTGAGACCCTGCCCCTGCCCCACCTCTTCCCCTGAGGCTCTGCCCCATCCACTCCTCTTCCCCTGAGACCCTGCCCCTGCCCCGCCTCTTCCCTTGAGGCTCTGCCCCTGCCCCACCTCTTCCCCTGAGGCTCTGCCCCATCCACTCCTCTTCCCCTGAGACCCTGCCCCTGCCCCGCCTCTTCCCTTGAG
>QXTE01000147.1:1914029-1932350 GCA_003942145.1 Platysternon megacephalum
TCCCCTGAGACCCCGCCCCTGCCCCACCTCTTCCCCTGAGGCTCTGCCCCATCCACTCCTCTTACCCTGAGACCCTGCCCCTGCCCCGCCTCTTCCCTTGAGACCCTGCCCCTGCCCCACCTCTTCCCCTGAGACCCCGCCCCTGCCCCACCTCTTCCCCCGAGACCCTGCCCCTGCCCCCCCTCTTCCCTTGAGGCTCTGCCCCCTCCACTCCTCTTCCCCCGCGCCCCTGCCCCTTCCCCCCCTCTTCCCCTGAGCCCCCGCCCCTGCCCCACCTCTTCCCCTTAGGCTCTGCCCCATCCTCTTCTCTTCCCCTGAGACCCTGCCCCATCCACTCCTCTTCCCCCTCCCTCCTGTCACTTGCTGCTTTTCCCCTCCCCGCCCGGCAGGGGCGATGAGTTATATGGGCCCGTGGTGCTCGCGCTCCAGCAATATTCAGGGCCCGGGGGCCCGGCTCTACCAATGTTCCGGGCCGGGTCTCTCCCCCAACCCCACCTGCCGCCACCGCGTGCCTCCCCCAAAGTCCCTGCCTGCGCCTGGGCAGCGGGCGGCTGCCCCCTGCAGCTCCGTGCTGCGCTGCGCTCTGCCGGCTCCCGGCATCAACTGCTGTCGCAGGGTCCTAGCACCCCCCACCACCAGTGCCAGGGCAGGCTGACCCTGCCCCTGCCCTTCCGCCTCGGACGGACCCTTCCCTTTTCTGGCGGGACCCTCCGCCAGCACAGGGGACCCCCCCAACCCCAGTCACCACTCCTGCCCCACGCTGGGCAAGGGGCAGCCCCATCCCCCACCCCCAGTGAGACTACGGTGAGGGGCAGCAGCAGAGGAGGAGGTGCACATGTGATGGCAACTCCCCCTCCCCCCCCCCCGCACCCACCACAGGGGAAGGGGAAGCGAGGGGGCTTCCTGGACCTCCTGAGAGGGTGAGTGTGCTGCTGGGGCGGGGGAAGAGAGGGGGCCCCTCTCCTGGAGCTCGCTGCTGCCGTCTGGGAGGGCTGGGGGGAGTCCTCCTCTCTGGCCCCAGCCAGGGGCAGCCTGCCTGCACCCCAAACTCCTCATCCCTGGCCCCGCCCCACCCCAGAGCCCGCACCCCCAGCCAGAGCCCTCACCCCCCCACACACCCCAACCCTCTGTCCCAGCCCTGAGCCCCCTCCTGCACTGTGAACCCCTCATCCCTGGCCTCACCCCTGCACCCCGACCCTCCGCCTGAGCCCCTCCCCCACCCCAAACCCCTCATCCCCAGCCCCACCCCAGAGCCCTCACATTTTTACATTATTTAAAAAAAATATATATCGGCTTACAAGGCAGGTGGGTGGGGGGCGGGATTTGGACACGTTCTGGGCACCACCAAAAATTATACAAACCTGCCGCCCCTGCCGTCTGGGTCAGGAGGGGCTCGCCTGCGGAGCCGGGGCTGGGAGCTGCAGCCGCCTGACAAAGGTCGGAGGCAGCCCCGGCTGAATAGGGGCTGGATCAGGTGATGACCTGGCACCTCCCTGACTCTCCTGCTCACAGTAACCGGACTTTGGGTGTCTAGTCAGTAGATCTGACTAGACACTGTCAGGTCCCCTTTTCAACCGGACTTTCCAGTTGAAAACCGGGCAACTGGCCACCCTACTGCTGGTGGGTAATTGAGGGCTCAGCAGAGGCCTGTGGCGTGTGGCTGCAATTGCCCTTGTTTGCAAGGGTGCAGCTCACAGCGAAGTCCGTGGGAGTTTCGTGCATGGAGCCAGCGGGGCGTTGGGCCAGTAGTCCGGCTGTCAGGTTCAGTACCAGCAGAATCGTCACTGCGGCTGGCATTCAGCTCTGCTATCCTGCCCTTGCTCAGGAGGTTTGATTTTGCTGGACAGTTCCCTGGTTACTTTTGGCACGGCAGTAGCAGATATGTTGTGCCCCTCTAGTGCACAGCAATTAGCGTAACCTGTTGGAGGGAGGGAATTCTTAGAGACCTGGCACTGGGGTTTCCCCTTCATATCATAGGCACCGACTCCGTGGGTGCTCCGGGGCTGGAGCACCCACGGGGGAAAATTAGTGGGTGCTCAGCACCCACCAGCAGCTCCCCGCCCCTCTGCCCAGCTCACCTCCACCTCCTCCCCTGAGCGTGCTGCATGCCCGCTTTTTCCCCCTAGCTCCCAACGCTTGTGCCGCGAAACAGCTGTTTCTCATGGCTGGGAGGGAGGGGGGAGGAGGGTGAATGCGGCGCACTCGGGGAAGAGGCGGGGTCGGGGCGGGGATTTGGGGAAGGGGTCCAATAGGGGCAGGGAGGGGGCGGAGTTGGGGCAGGGACTTTGGGGAAGGGGTTGGAATGGGGGCGGGGCGGGGGTGGAGAAAGGGTGGAGTCGGGGCGGGGGGCATGAGCACCCACCCCCCGGGCCCGGGGAAAGTTGGTGCCTATGCTTCCTATCATGAAGCAGACTGTATTCAGAGCGCTAGACTGTCTTTTACGGCTTGTCCACACGATACCGCAGTCCGGATTCCGGGGGGGTGAATTGTAGAGCGCTCTAACTGCCCCGTGTAGACCCTGCTGGCACGAACTGAAAGGTACCTAGTTCCCTTTGGTGCAGTCCCGTTTCAAACAGGGCTACGTCAACCTGCACTACATACAGATTTACTTGTAAACGCTCTGAAAACTCATTCTGTATGCAAAGAGTGAGTGCTGCGAGTCAGGGGAGGGTACAGTGCATTTTTCATACGTAACAAAGAGATTGAATCCCAGCTTTTAGTGCCAAATGAAACTCAGCTTCATCTCTGGAGGCATGACGTGCGCCTGCATAAGAGGAGCTATTCACTCAGAAGGATCCCAGTGTACTTAGTATGGACACAGGAATCCTCTTACTCGCCCCCGACGTGCAGCTGCCTCTGGGGAGCAGCACAGCACCTGTTCCAATGGCAGCAACATACACAAGAGTTTAGAACAGGAAGTAAAGAATAACCACATTCAGCTGAAACTGCAGAGGGATTTCAGGTAGCAGAATGAAAATAAACAGCAGTATGAGAAGAATGTATTAAGTGACAAATCCCTGGGCTTCTCTCTGCCTCATGAAATTGAATATTGAACCGGACTTAGTTCAGGGCGTCTTTCAGCCTGACGGAGTTTTGAATGTGGAGGCAGATGAGTTAAACCGACCCATTTGTTTTCCCTTTCTTGTGGCCGCGAGGATGTTCTGTGGACTCTGAGGCATGTATGAAATGAATTCCTTCTCTCAGGAGCGGTTATTCTCCTTATTCGTGTGGCCCCGTAGTTAGATCTCCAGAGCCACTGAATGCAGTCTTACAGCTGGGGATGTTTGTTTATTTTAGGAGCTGCTTTGAGAGGAAAGAAGGGCTGTATTTTATGGACCCTGCCGGAGCTCAGTGATCAGACATACAGTGCTTTGGCCTCCTTCCCAGCCTAGATGGTGTAATTTCATTAATTTTTCAGTGCAGTCAGGACACTGATCCCTGGCAGGACATCGCTGGCAGATAAGGGAGTTCAGCATGTTGCAGCATTGGGCTTGTGACGGGTTGGATCACAGAAACCCCCTTGGGAGCTGCCGCCCGATGTGCAAAGACTACTTCTATTCCTGTTCTCCCTGCCAGCTCAGTGGCTCCAGCACCCTGTCTTGCTGAAGCCAGACACACCCGTCTGCTCCAACACAGACCCAGGGTCTGAATTACCTGCCCCAAAGCTGCAGGTTTACCTGAAAACAGCTCACAGAAGTGTGCTTGTCTTTAGCACTCAGATGCCCAACTCCCAATGGGGTCTAAACCCAAATAAATCCGTTTTACCCTGTATAAAGCTTATACAGGGTAAACTCATAAATTGTTCGCCCTCTATAACACTGATAGAGAGATATGCACAGTTGTTTGCTCCCCCAGGTATTAATACATACTCTGAGTTAATTAATAAGTAGAAAGTGATTTTATTAAATACAGAAAGTAGGATTTAAGTGATTCCAAGTAGTAACAGACAGAACAAAGTAAGTTACCCAGCAAAATAAAATAAAATGCGCAAATCTATGTCTAATCAAACTGAATACAGATAATCTCACCCTCAGAGATGCTTCAGTAAGTTTTTTCTCAGACTGGACACCTTCCAGGCCTGGGCACAATTCTTTCCCCTGGTACAGCTCTTGTTCCAGCTCAGGTGATAGCTAGGGGATTCTTCATGATGGCTCCTCTCCCCCTCTGTTCTCTTCCACCCCTTTATATATCTTTTGCATAAGGCGGGAATCCTTTGTCCCTCTGGGTTCCCCCACCCCTCACTGGAAAAGCACCAGGTTAAAGATGGATTCCAGTTCAGGTGACATGATCACATGTCACTGCAAGACCCCAAGCCTTCATTCCTCCCAGCCTGACTCACAGGAAGGCTTGCTTGTAAACAGAGCCCCAGTCAATTGTTTTGGTTGATGGGAGCCATTAAGATTCCAAACCACCATTAATGGCCCACACTTTGCATAATTACAATAGGCCCTCAGAGTTATATTTCATATTGCTAGTTTCAGATACAAGAGTGGTACCTTTATACAAATAGGATGATCACACTCAGTAGATTATAAGCTTTATAATACCTTACAATAGACCTTTATAAAACTATTCCAGTTACATTATATTTACTTATCATGTTTTTATAAAACCATATAGACTGCATAACGTCACAGGGCTCTTACCTTGTTATTTGTAAATTTGTCTCACTAAAAGGTACACTATCAATTGACCACAGTGTGTGTGTGTAGGGGATGGCTACAAAACCTAATATTAATAGAAATGGGTGGGGGTGGGGGTAGTTATCTGTCAATGGGAAAGTTTGGTGTGTGTGTTTTGTTTTGTTTTTAAAGAAGAATTAATCACACTCTCTTGCAATGGTTGGAAACCCATCACAGCAACCTTAGGGGTTGCCTTAACCACTGAACCATGGGATAGCGGCCATATTTTCCCAGAATGCATGCATACAAAAGCAGTCAGGCAGTGTGGTAGGTGTGAACATACAAACATGGCTGACCTATGGCTGTGTCATGGGGAAGGGAAAAACAGATGTGTGAACAGAACTTAGTATTATTATTTATTGTTATTATTTTATTATGTGTATTGTGGAAGTGCCTATAAGCCCCAGTCTTGGGTCAGGACCCCATCGTGCTAGGCGCTGTACAGACTCAGAACAAAAAGACCGAGTCAGGCGAGTGTCACAAACTGGTTGTACTTCAAAGCTGAGATTTTTCAAAGCTGCCTAGTGGACTCGGCTGCCCCGGGCCCATTAATCATAATGAGAATAAGGCGTCCATATCCCTTTGACAGCTTTGAAGCTCTCAACCATAGCATAGGCGTGACCCACTGCTGTGTGTTACAGGGACTTCTCTGTGCCCAATCCACCGAGGATATGAGGCTGGCACAGCCCCAGCTAAGGAGCCTGAGTCTTTAGCTCAATCTGCTACAGCTGGAGCTAGAGCTTTGAGCTCTGGAGGTCCCTGGCGTGTCAGCCAACATGGCGGGCATCCCATGTGCATGGCCTTGGCTGTGTTCTGGTGGCTCATTATGGTGTGTGTACGCAAACTGTAGACTCTCACCCGAACGATAATGTTCCCCTTCCTGAACTGGCCGATTGGTCGCCCTACTAAATGGCCATTATAAAATGTAGGACACTCTTCTTTTTTCCAGACTTAATTTTTTTTTAAAGAATTAATCTGATTGCAAGGTTTATTTTTGAATTCTCTGCTCTTGGCTGGCTCTGGAATCCACGGCCTGAACCCTCTCAGGAGCTCAGCCCAAGAGGTTGGGGTGGGCCAAAGATGGCCTTTCAAATTGTGGCCCCAGCCAGGGGTTGCTGTGAATGACATGCGTGGGCTACTCCATCAGCTCTGAATAGGCATAGCCAAATCTGCTCGCGACCTACTCAAGATAGTTAAGTCCCAAGCAGACTGCGAAGAACTACAAAAGGATCTCTCAAAACTGGGTGACTGGGCAACACAATGGCAGATGAAACTCAGTGTTGATAAATGCAGAGTAATACACATTGGAAAACATAATCCCAACTATACATATAAATTGATGGGGTCTAAATTAGTTGTTACCACTCAAGAAAGAGATCTTGGAGTCATTGTGGATAGTTGTCTGAAAACATCCACTCAATGTGCAGCTGCCGTCAAAAAAAGCAAACAGAATGTTGGGAATCATTACGGGATAGATAATAAGACAGAAAATATCATATTGCCTCTATATAAATCCATGGTACGCCCACATCTTGAATACTGCATGCAGTTCCGGTCGCCCCATCTCAAAAAAGCTATATTGGAATTGGAAAAGGTTCAGAAAAGGGCAACAAAAATGATAAGGGGCATGGAACGGCTTCCGTATGAGACTGGAACTTTTCAGCTTGGAAAAGAGACGACTAAGGGGGGATATGATAGAGGTCTATAAAATCATGACTGGTGTGGAGAAAGTAAATAAGGAAGTGTTATTTACTCCTTCTCATAACACAAGAACTAGGGATCACCAAATGAAATTAATAGGCAGCAGGTTTAAAACAAACAAAAGGAAGTATTTTTTCACACAACACACAGTCAACCTGGGGAACTCTTTGCCAGAGGAGATTGTGAAGGCCAAGATAGTAACAGGGTTCAAAAAAGAACTAGATAAGTTCATGGAGGATCGGTCCATCAACGGCTATTAGCCAGGACAGGAAGGAATGGTGCCCCCTAGCCTCTGTTTGCCAGAAGCTGGAACTGGGCGACAGGGGATGGATCACTTGATGATTCCCTGTTCTGTTCATTCCCTCTGGGGCACCTGGCATTGGCCACTGTCGGTAGAGAAGATACTTGGCTAGATGCACCTTTGGTCTGACCCAATATGGCCGTTCTTTTGTTCTTATGCCCTCGCCACTCCCCCAGCATGACCCTGTGCCAGGGGCTGTCCATGGGATCAGCCCAGGGCCATTACAGTGGCCCCATGCTTCCCAAAGGGACTGTCCAGGATCAGAGGTATTCCCCAGGAGATGGCTAAGCAGCTAAGGGACTGCATTGGAGGCTAGAACTGGGCCCCAGGTCTGAGGTTTGCATGGCTCAAAAGGCTTAGAAGTCAGTGTGCTGCATCAGTTACTAGGAGTACGTTTGCAAGCATTTTGATATGAATCCTTCAAGCCTTTCCATTCCTCGTTTGCCATCATCAGCCCTGAAAGCAGCTTATCTGTGGTAGGTAACAAATGAGTAACGGTAGCACACAGGGCCATATGCTTGTAGGCAGTCTTGCAAGATGTGATAAATACCCAGGCTCGGTGTCTTGTGCCGGGGGAAGGCAGATGCTTGGTATGATACCATGCCAATCTCTGGATCAGACTTGCCAGTGCACTGATGGAGTGGGGCTTTAGCTGAATATGAGCGAGAAGCTGTGGCTTGGGGGTGGGGAGGAGGTTCTGTTTCTTGCCCACAGGGTGTCTTTTATTTTGTTTGTTTTTTAATGAATAAAATGATGCCATCTCCTTTTTTAAATCCTGCAGTTATCCCTGATCTGTTGGTGTATTTAAAAAGGCTGTTGTGTCAAAATGAACATGATTCCCATGTCGCTGTACCAAGATGGCTCCGCTCCATTCTGGAGGGACCATTTCTAGGACTGAGCAGGAAATGTAGTTTCCATTCAGTTATCTAGCAGTCGGATTACAGGGCTGGGACCCTTTGATGTTGATTTGATTTCAGTGGCAGCAGCATTGTGACTTTTATCTCGCTCTGTTTTTCCCCCCGCTGTAAAAATCTTTTCTGTTGAGGTTCTTTTGCTTGTGCCTGTCGCCATGATATCAGGATGCCTGGGAAATAGCCCATTGCTGGGTGAAGTGACTCCCAGGCGTGGCTTCTGAAGATGAAAAGCCCCCAGAATTTTATGCATAATTATTAATAGGGCTCCATTATGATCATCTAGGCTGACTTCTGCATAGGCCAGGCTAGAGATCCCACTGATTCCTTCCATAGCCCATGTCTTGTGGTTGAGCTAGGGTAGACAGCCAGTCTTGATTTAAAGACTTCTAGTGATAGAGAATCCACAGCGTCCCCCGGTAGCTTGTGCCAATGATTAATGACCCTCAGTGTTAAAAATGTGCATCTTATTTATAGCCTAAGTGTACCTATCTTATACCCGTTATTCTGTCTCCCCACCCCTGCCCCGCTGGGAAGTGCTAGTGGTGTGTATTTGTTCACTAGACCAACCACGCATTTCACACAGGTCACCAAATAGCCATCAGAAATATAGTGGCTTTGGGGCATTGCCCACCTAACCTTGACTCTGTTCAATGATCAGGCTAGATGCTTCCTAGTCTCCTGAACCATCAGGCCCCCAAATTGGGCAGGTCCTGAAGGTAAGAAGAGCAATATGACAGTGGATTTTGTAATGGGACCTAGTCTTGACTTGTGTGGTGCTGAGCTACTCCCATTAAAGTCAGCAGGAGCTGAGGACTCCCAGCGCCTTCTAGGAGATGTTCAGTACCTCACAGGATGAGGATTTGATACCCTTGTTTAAATTCTTTGGAGCTGATAAAATACTGCAGGATCGTGACCACTGAGATAACCATTCACAGTCTCCCAGCATTCACTGGGAACGGCTGGTGTACTATGGCAGGATCCAGTGTGATGCAGCTGTGATCCTAAGAACCCCTCAGTGCCAGCTGGCAACGTGTTCATTGCTCTGTAACAACAACTCTTGACAGGCCCAACAAACTCGCTACACCCAATGCACTGCTTTCATGGTATTTATCCGACAAGGGTCAAGTGAGGTATCTAATAAAATCTATTGTCATACTGACCTTCATAATCAATGTGAGATGTATGTACAGATGATCTTTAAGGAGTTGCGTATAGATATTGGAAAATATATTTTAAAGTCTGAATCAAAATAGGATTGACAAGCAGGTTTTGACCAGACAAAGGATGTATATTCACCTGTCTGCCTTGGATCCCATGCAAAATAAGCATTGTAAGCCAACCCAATATAAGCCTATTTGCATACAACATCCGTATGGGGATGTGAAGGCAACATGGAGCCAGCCCACCAGGGAATAAACCATGGAGGTCATCCTGACGCTGGGGACAAAACAATGGACTTTGGGGATATAAGAGGAAGGTAAAAGGACAGCAAGTTTTGCATTCATGAAAGGGGGATCCCAGTCATGTTGATTGGAGATGCTGGGAAGTTGCTTTAGGTGAGGCACAACTACTTTAGACAAGGGTTTTAGCCTGTTAAAATTCAATTTAGACTCTCGGAATCACGTTATACCTTTTGTTTTATATGTAATAATTTCTGTTTCCATTATTATCCTTATTCACCATCTCTTAAATCTTAACCTTTGATAATAAACTTGATTGTACTCACTATAAACACATCTCAGTGCTGAGATGTTGGCGCTGATCCTCAGTTGAAATAAACAAGCTAGTATGTGCCCAGTTTGCGGGCCATCTGTTTGTAAATGGACTCTTCCAGATTAATAGATTCATAGATTCTAGGACTGGAAGGGACCTCGAGAGGTCATCGAGTCCAGTCCCCTGCCCTCAAGGCAAGACCAAATACTGTCTAGACCATCCCTGATAGACATTTATCTAACCTACTCTTAAATATCTCCAGAGATGGAGATTCCACAACCTCCCTAGGCAATTTATTCCAGTGGTTAACCACCCTGACAGTTAGGAACTTTTTCCTAATGTCCAACCTAAACCTCCCTTGCTGCAGTTTAAGACCATTGCTTCTTGTTCTATCCTTAGAGGCTAAGATGAACAAGTTTTCTCCCTCCTCCTTATGACACCCTTTTAGATACCTGAAAACTGCTATCATGTCCCCTCTCAGTCTTCTCTTTTCCAAACTAAACAAACCCAATTCTTTCAGCCTTCCTTCATAGGTCATGTTCTCTAGACCTTTTATCATTCTTGTTGCTCTTCTCTGGACCCTCTCCAATTTCTCCACATCTTTCTTGAAATGCGGTGCCCAGAACTGGACACAATACTCCAGTTGAGGCCTAACCAGCGCAGAGTAGAGCGGAAGAATGACTTCTCGTGTCTTGCTCACAACACACCTGTTAATACATCCCAGAATCATGTTTGCTTTTTTTGCAACAGCATCACACTGTTGACTCATATTTAGCTTGTGGTCCACTATAACCCCTAGATCCCTTTCTGCCGTACTCCTTCCTAGACAGTCTCTTCCCATTCTGTATGTGTGAAACTGATTGTTCCTTCCTAAGTGGAGCACTTTGCATTTGTCTTTGTTAAACTTCATCCTGTTTACCTCAGACCATTTCTCCAATTTGTCCAGATCATTTTGAATTATGACCCTGTCCTCCAAAGCAGTTGCAATCCCTCCCAGTTTGGTATCATCTGCAAACTTAATAAGCGTACTTTCTATGCCAATATCTAAGTCGTTAATGAAGATATTGAACAGAGCCGGTCCCAAAACAGACCCCTGCGGAACCCCACTTGTTATGCCTTTCCAGCAGGATTGGGAACCATTAATAACAACTCTCTGAGTACGGTTATCCAGCCAGTTATGCACCCACCTTATAGT
This sequence comes from Platysternon megacephalum, assembly GCA_003942145.1. Taxonomy (NCBI): domain Eukaryota; kingdom Metazoa; phylum Chordata; order Testudines; family Platysternidae; genus Platysternon; species Platysternon megacephalum. The sequence continues at coordinate 1,924,536 of QXTE01000147.1, forward strand.
AGCCCCATCTAAATTGTATTTGCCTAGTTTATCGATAAGAATATCATGCGAGACCGTATCAAATGCCTTACTAAAGTCTAGGTATACCACATCCACAGCTTCTCCCTTATCCACAAGACTCGTTATCCTATCAAAGAAAGCTATCAGATTGGTTTGACACGATTTGTTCTTTACAAATCCATGCTGGCTATTCCCTATCACCTTACCACCTTCCAAGTGTTTGCAGATGATTTCCTTAATTACTTGCTCCATTATCTTCCCTGGCACAGAAGTTAAACTAACTGGTCTGTAGTTTCCTGGGTTGTTTTTATTTCCCTTTTTATAGATGGGCACTATATTTGCCCTTTTCCAGTCTTCTGGAATCTCTCCTGTCTCCCATGATTTTCCAAAGATAATAGCTAGAGGCTCAGATACCTCCTCTATTAGCTCCTTGAGTATTCTAGGATGCATTTCATCAGGCCCTGGTGACTTGCAAGCATCTAACTTTTCTAAGTGATTTTTAACTTGTTCTTTTTTTATTTTATCTTTTAAACCTACCCCCTTCCCATTAGAATTCACTATGTTAGGCATTCCTTCAGACTTCTCTGTAAAGACCGAAACAAAGAAGTAATTAAGCGTCTCTGCCATTTCCAAGTTTCCTGTTACTGTTTCTCCCTCCTCACTGAGCAGTGGGCCTACCCTGTCCTTGGTCTTCCTCTTGCTTCTAATGTATTGATAAAAAGTCTTCTTGTTTCCCTTTATTCTATAGTTAGTTTGAGTTCATTTTGTGCCTTTGCCTTTCTAATCTTGCCCCTGCATTCCTGTGTTGTTTGCCTATGTTCATCCTTTGTAATTTGTCCTGGTTTCCATTTTTTATATGACTCCTTTTTATTTTTTAGATCGTGCGAGATCTCGTGGTTATGCCAAGGTGGTCTTTTGCCACATTTTCTATCTTTCCTACCCAGCGGAATAGCTTGCTTTTGGGCCCTTAATAGTGTCCCTTTGAAAAACTGCCAACTCTCCTCAGTTGTTTTTCCCCTCAGTCTTGATTTCCATGGGACCTTACCTATCCGCTCTCTGAGCTTACCAAAATCCGCCTTCCTGAAATCCATTGTCTCTATTTTGCTGTACTCCCTTCTACCCTTCCTTAGAATTGTGAACTCTATGATTTCATGATCACTTTCACCCAAGCTGCCTTCCACTTTAAAATTCTAAAGGGACGCTTCTGATCATCTAGTCTGACCTCCTGTATAACACAGACCATAGATTTCACCCAAACCCAACACTTTGTGATTGCACTAGACTAGAGACTCTCTCCAGTCTGGATTTAAAGACTCCAAGGGATGGAGTAATTGACCGCATCCCTTGGTAATCTGTTCCAGTGCTAAAATATCCTCAAANTGGGGGGGAGTTCAGGGGTACAGGGCAGAGGGCTGGGGGTTCAGGGGTGAGGGCTGGGGTGCTCGGGTTGTGGGGGTGCTCCCAGCCCCCTGCCCTGAGCGGCTCAGGGCAGGGGGCTGGAAGGGATATGCCTGTTCCACCCGCTTCCCCAAGGCCCCGTCCCTACCTCTTCTCTGTCTCCGGAGCAGCGAGCACGCTGCGGCTCGGCTCCGCCCCCCTTCCCCCGGCCATGAGCTGATTGTCGGGAGGGAGGAGGAGGGGCAGGAAAGCTCCAAGCTGGGGGAAGAAGCGGGGGAGGCAGGAGCTTGGCTGCCGCAGGTCCAAGCTTCTGCCTCCTGCCCCCGCAGGGGAGAGCGTTGGGCGGGGGGGGGCCGAGTGGGGCTGGGACTGGCAGGCAGCGGCGTGCCGCCAAAAATCGGCTCGCGTGCCATGTTTGGCACGGGTGCCATAGGTTGCCGACCCCTGATCTAGTCTGACCTCCTGTATAACACAGACCATAGATTTCACCCAAACCCAACACTTTGTGATTGCACTAGACTAGAGACTCTCTCCAGTCTGGATTTAAAGACTCCAAGGGATGGAGTAATTGACCGCATCCCTTGGTAATCTGTTCCAGTGCTAAAATATCCTCAAAAATATACCTCTTGCTTCCAGTTTGAAGTCTGCTCATTTCCTGCATGCCCTGATGTTGAACTTTTGGGAACGGAGAAGCTTTTTAAAACTTCTTTACTCAAATCAAAAAAAAGAAAAGCAGTGCCTATCCCTTTAAGTGACAAGAGACAGCCGCAGCATATTTGCGATTGCTTTGATGTGACTTGAAAGGGACATCTGCTTTGAACAAGTCAGCTGGAGGTTGCGTTAACAATATTTGCTGACATAAATGTTTACCGTGTAAATTTAACTAACTTGCCAAGAACAGAAAGGGCAAGAAAAATTATATTCTGTTTACTGTGACGATGACGTTATTTTACACGTTGTCATAGAAATGTCGGGCTGCAAGGGACCTCGAGAAGTCAGCTAGTCCCCGTGCTGAGGCAGGACCAAGGAAACCTAGACCATCCTTGACTGGTGTTTGTCCAACATGTTCTTAAAAACCTCCAGTGGTGGGGATTCCACAACCTCCCTCAGAAACCTATTCCAGAGCTTAACAAATCCTTATAATTAGCGATCTTTTCCGGTCGCACGGGTAGTGGCACCAGGGGCAGGGCTGAGCTGTGCTGAGAACTAACCTCCCACCATTGCAGCTACGCTTTACTGCTAGCTCAGGTTGATCTAGAGCAGGTGAGTCTCCGTGAACTGGGAATCGCACCCCTAGCTTGAAGTGTAGACATGCTCTTCAGCTCTCTGTGACATCTGGGGATTGGTCCTGCTTTGAGCAGGGGTTGGGACTAGATGACCTCCCGAGGTCCCTTCCAACCCTGATATTCTATGATTCTCTGATCTGCCTCTTGGCTCTGCATTGCAGAGGCTTGCGGTTTAGGCCCCGATTCAACAAAGCACTTAAGTATGTGGTTAACTTTAAAGCATGCGCTTAGCTCCCATTGGCAGCAATGGGATTTCAGTACGTGCTCAAGTGCGCTGCTGAGCCAGGGCTTTTCAGCATTAAGAGATGGAGCCCAAGTGCACTGAAACCTATGGAAAGACACTAGCGCAGGGGTAGGCAACCTATGGCACGGGTGCCGAAGGCGGCACGTGAGCTGATTTTCAGTGGCACTCACATTGCTCGGGTCCTGGCCACCAGTCCGGGGGGCTCTGCATTTTAATTAAATTTTAAATGAAGCTTCTTAAACATTTTAAAAACCTTATTTACTTTACATACAATAATAGTTTAGTTTTATATTATAGACTTATAGAAAGAGACCTTCTAAAAACGTTTAAATGTATGACTGGCACGCGAAACCTTAAATCAGAGTGAATAAATGAAGACGCGGCACACCACTTCTGAAAGGTTGCCGACCCCTGCACTAGTGGCTTTGGATCAGGCCCAAAGAGATCAGTGTAGGGGTCAGGAAGGAAATTCCCTTCCCCCACTTGGGGCAGCACTGTGCAGTCGACTAGAGGCACTGTGGCCGCTTGTGCCTTCCTGAGTAGCAATCGGGAGACGGCAGCATCCTTCCCCTCTGAGCAGCATGTTCTGTATCTTCGTTCAGTTGTGCTCACCTTCTGTTCGCATGGGCTGAGGGAAAACAGGTCCCCAACACATTGATCTACATCAATAAGTAGGTGTAAAATTCTGTCCAGTGCCTTAAAAAATGACTAATCACAGTCATCTCCACATCAGCAAGACCCTTCGCTACTGCACTGTTGCCAACTCTTGTGATTTTATTATTTATGAGGCTTGTGATAATTGGTAATTTTCTTAAAGCCTCAGCTGCTGAGGTCAGGTGATTTATGGGAGAATCTCAGCTTTTATTTCAAAAGAAGTAGGTTTCTAGCCCTCGTAGTTGCAAAGAAAAGATTGAAAATGGGATTCCTCAAGGTTCAAATCCCGGAAGGTGCATGAAAAGACCCCCAAATTATTACTGTTTGTCTCGTTGTTTTTAAAGCCAGCCTCGTGATTTTGGGGGCCTGACTCATGATGGGTGCCTGCTTGGAGAATGTGGTTTTTATTGCAGAGCAACGAATTCTTTGGAAATGTAAAAGTGGGGACATCAGATTCCTGTGTCGAGCCAGAGATAATTTGGGTCCAAAATGAGGAAGTGTGATAGAAAGACAGTAAGAGTGAAACACACCCGATTTCCTGTACTGCCCAGAAACAGCAGGGCAGTTCAGGAAGGCTGGATTGCTGCCAGCGTGTGACAGGGAGAATTCTCCCGCTAAACAGGCAGTTTTTCCGTCCCCTCACCCCTTCACCCTAACCACCCCGCCACATATCTGCCAAGCAGTCGGGGTGCCCAGCTGTTACATTTCAGGAACATTGATACTGCTGGACTGGATCAGACCCACCATCTAGCCCAGCACCCTGTCTCTGACAGTGGCCAGCACCAGATGCTTCAGGGGAAGGTGCAAGAACCTCGCAGTGCGGAGATGTGGGATAACCTGCCCCCTACCTAGCTCTCATCCTGGTCTCTAACAGAGATTGGCTAAGCCCTGACACATAAAGTATCCCATTTATATCGATTAACTCTGGAGAGTTTTGATCTCCATATAAATGCCCAATCCCTTTAGAGACCCTCCCTTGAAGGGAGTGGAAAAAATCCCCTAAAACTCCCCAGAGGGCCCCTCAAACAGCCCCCCAGGCTCTCGGTTTAATTGAAGAGCTTCTCTTGGGGGGGGGGGATGTCACTCCCTTGTGCCTTATGGCTCCCCTTTGTCCCCCCCACTGGGGCTTTTTTCCCCATATCTTCCTGGCTTCCCTCTCTAGGCCCACAATAACGCAGGCTCGTCTCTTGGCTAATCAGTCTCCCCCTGCCAAGGGCCTCTTTCAGCTGCAGGCAGCTGGCCCCCAGCTCTGCCCCCTGGAGCTGTCCCAGCCCCACACGGGGCTGCTGTGGCATTTCTGCTGCTCATAGGGCTGTGGCTGGGGGGTGTTGACACAGTTGGGAGAGGGGTCCTCGTGTTCCCAGTGCAAATATTTGCCTGTGAAAACAAGAGATATTGACAGATCTGTCCAGAGCAAAGTCCTGTTTTATTTCTTTTTGTGATGAGCAGAGCTCACAATCGAATCCCTTTTCTGCCAACCCATCTGCACCCCAAAATTTCATAGGGCCCAAAGAGAATGGGGACAGCCTAGGTGGGGGGCAACCAATCAATTGCTTGTGTGGCCTTGCACCAACCCTGGTGCCTTTTTGACATGAGGCCTCCAAATCCTAGGTAGGCTAGAGGGTTGTTCTGCAATAACATCCTTATTTGAGCCAGGACCCCATTGCGCTAGGCGCTGTACAGACAGTCAGTCCCTGCTGTATTAGGGGAGTGGGTGGATCAGGGCCCCATTGTGCTAGGCGCTGGGCAGAGAGAGAAGAAAGACAGTCCCCGCCCTGAAGATGTTACAATCAGCCAATTATTTGCTGAAGAGGGAGTCGCGTTACAGTTTAATGTGTTCTGTCCCCCTGTCTGACACCTACATTGTCAGCTGTCCGGGGCAGGTGCCATCTGCTTTGTTGTGAGTTGTCTGTACAATGCCTAACGGCCTGGACCTGTGGCTGGGTTCCTACGTGCAACCGTAATATAAGTAACACCAACACTTTGGGGATTCACGGAGCAGACGCGTCTTGGGGAGGCCTCTGGCCAATGGAGAGTCTTGTCCAATTAAGTAAATGTCCAATAAGCGCAGGGCTGCCAAGCTGTGAGAGCCTTGATGATTTTTGTTTTTAGAGTGATCTTCTAAAAGCTTCCTCGAAACGCATTGCAGATTCCTTCCCTGCTGGAGGGAGACATGCAATCACCTTCAGAGGTCTCCCTCTGAACAAACCCCCCTCTGCTTAGTCCCCACAGCTGCAAGCGGCTCCATGTGCTACACGTCAAGCACCGCGTGAAGGGAGGGGGCCTGTGTGAGTAGAGCACTGGATGAGCAGTTAAAAATCCGGGTTCAAGTCCTGGCCTCACCATAGATTCTCTATGTGAGCTGGGGCAAGTCACTGAATCCACTCACTTCCCTATCTGTAAAATGGGGATCATGATAATACTTTTCTCCCACCCTTCTGTCTTGACTATGTAGTTTGTAAGCTCCTTGGGGCAGAGACTGTCTCTTTCACGATGCATATGTACAGCGCCTAGCACACTGGAGCCCTGATCGCTGTTACTGTAAGGCAGATAATAATGGGAGGGCTGCATTAGCGACCAGCTTTGTAGCAATGGCTTCTCCAGTATAACATGTTAACCCAGCATACAGAGAAGCGTTTTGAGATGACGTAGGTCTCTGACTGAGGGACAGTCTCCTGGAGAGTCCTCTCTGATGCCTTGCGGCAGCAGCAGCTTTATGGGGAATATAAAAGATAATGGTTTTTGGACGACTGACCCAGGGGTGCTAAAGAAGGCAGAGATTCCCGATACGTTTGGGTCTGTGGAGGGGATCTGTAATGCGCCTGAGCCTGTGACCATGATGCCACAGTATAACGGGCATTGGAGGGAAAGGAGGGTCGCACTGCCTCTGGGTCTGCGACCAAGCGTGTGGCATAATACGGCGGGCGAGGGACTCACGCAGCACTTCATGCTTCAAATAAACCAGTGGTTCCCAAACTGGGGTTCGCGAACCCCTGGGGGTTCGCAGAACGTTACAGGGGGTTCGCAAGAAAAAATTCATTAATGGCGGCCAGAGGGCCCCGGCATTGGAGGCAGCAGGTGGGACCCGGTTGCAGGGCAGACAACCCGAGCCCCAGGGAGAGCAGGGCCGTGCAGTTGGGGCCGGCAGCCCGAGCCCTGCCCCCGTCAGCGGGGGAGCCGGCAGCCCGAACCCCAGCGCTCCGTCGGGGCTGGCAGCCCGAGCCCCAGGGAGAGCGGGGCCGGGCAGTTGGGGCCGGCAGCCCGAGCCCTGCCCCCGTCAGCGGGGGAGCCGGCAGCCCGAACCCCAGCACTCCGGCGGGGCTGGCAGCCCAAACCCCAGGGAGAGGGGGAGCCAGCAGCCCGAGCCCCAGGGAGAGCGGGGCCGGGCAGTTGGAGCCGGCAGCCCAAGCCCCAGTGGTCAGCGGGACCTGCAGCACAAGCTCAGTGGAGCTCAGTTGACCAAGGCGGTCAATGGGGTCCAGCAGCAGGAGCCCCAGGGAGTGTGGATCCGGCAGCCCAGACCCTGGCACGGGGCCAGTATCCTGAGCCCTGTGGTGGGCAGGGTGGCAGCTGAGACCCCCAGGCCTGCAGGTGGCAGCTCAGACTCCTGTCCTTGTCAGACAGGGGAAGTTGGTATGGAGGGCAGAGTGAGCAGGAGCAGTGCTGTACATGGGGGGGTGGTCCAAGCTAATTTGTCCCTTGCAGGACACCCTCCTAGGGAGAAACCTCGTGGCGGAAGAAAAGCTGTTTGGGAACCAAACCAGCCGGAAGCACGTTGTAGCCAGTGTAGCCGTGGTAAGGTGCCTCAGTAATTGTCATTCTCTCTGGAGTGCTGTTTTGCTTCAGTGAGACTTGAGTGAATCTTCTCATTTTCTAGTTTGTTGGTTGTTAGCAGTCTCTCTGTGTTGTTTTTATTAGAACTTTTGTACACAAGTTCAATGGATAAGTGGCTGAAAAAGGAAAGTGTAAAGACGCAAGAATCAGCTAGTGCAGGGGTAGGCAACCTATGGCACGGGTGCCGAAGGCGGCACGTGAGCTGATTTTCAGTGGCACTCACACTGCCCGGGTCCTGGCCACCGGTCCGGGGGGCTCTGCATTTTAATTTAATTTTAAATGAAGCTTCTTAAACATTTTAAAAACCTTATTTACTTTACATACAACAATAGTTTAGTTATATATTATAGACTTATAGAAAGAGACCTTCTAAAAACGTTAAAATGTATTACTGGCACG
>QXTE01000147.1:1933231-1944341 GCA_003942145.1 Platysternon megacephalum
CATGCCTGAGGGACTGAAGGAAGTGCTGGACAATGCAGTGAAAATGGTGAATTTCATAAAATCACAGCCAACAAATTCCAGAATATTTCACGTACTTTGTGAAGAAATGGGTAGTATACACGATTGTCTGTTGACCCATACTGAAGTTAGATGGCTCTCACGGGGCAAAATCCTGGTGCGCTTGTTTGAGCTTAGAACGGAAATCCTAGTTTTTTTCAACAGCCACCCTTTCCACCTTGCCAGCTGTATGGAAAATGATGTCTGGCTCCAGAGCCTAGCTTATTTAGCAGATATTTTCTCAAGAATTAATGACCTAAATTTATCTCTTCAAGGTCTCAATATAACAGTTTTCAATGTGCAAGACCGAGTTGAATCCATGATAAAGAAGTTGCAGTTCTGGGAAAGTTGTTTGGAAAACAATCAAACTGAGTGTTTCAGTAATCTTCATGACTTCCTGGCAGAACATAAACTTCAGTTGGATCAGTGCACTAAAACCAATATAACTGCACACCTTTATATAACTTATAACTTTGCACAACTTTCAGGGATTACTTTCCAGCTATATCAGGCGATAATGACTGGATTCGCAACCCTTTTGATGATACCACTTTCTCAACACAGATATTGAACACTGAGGAAAAAGAGAAATTGATTGACATCTCCTGTGATTACAAACTGAAAAGGAGTTTCAGAAATCTGTCATTGATCAACTTTTGGCTGAGTTTAAGAAACGCGTGCCCCCTTCTGGCAGAAAAAGCTGCTGCAGTTTTGTTACCATTTTCAACAACATACTTATGCGAGAAAATGTTTTCCTCGTATGCACATCTGAAAACGAAATACAGAAACAGACTTGATGCCGAACCAGACCTGAGACTTTATCTTTCTCCAAAGGTTCCGGACTTCAAAGAGCTATGCAGAGCAAAGCAAGCGCATCCATCACACTGAGGAAATTTAAATTTAAAACCCTGGAAATATTCAGTTTTAGGAGGGGGTTCACGAGATTTCACAATTTAGAGAAAGGGGTTCGCGGGCTGTTAAAGTTTGGGAACCACTGAAATAAACCAATCTGGCCAGGCGAGAGCACTCTCCTTTGACTGGGGACAGCGCGCGCTAGCAGGTGTGTGCTGCTTCCGAGGTCTGGCGTTGCCAAGTCTGCGTTCTCTACTTGCTCTCGTTGGGAGTATGGTGGGTGAGGTAGGGAGCTCCAGGGACTCTGTGGCCACGGTTAATATCATACAAGCTGGCGTTCTTCACTGCTCTGGCCTTTGCCAGGCTAGCCACGTTTACACCCAGTAAGCACCCGCTGTGACCCACCGTTGCCTACATGACCACCGAGCAGCAGGACTCACAGCCGTAGAGTTGGGTGGCCCCATGAGAGGAGGAAAGAGCTGGGCAGGGAGTCCCATTGCTAGCCCCAGCACAGCTTGGGAAGCCTGACCCTCGGCCAATGCCCTCTAGTATTTCGAGGCCATTGAAACACTGAGATGGGTCGCACTTGCTTTACTGCACTGCCCGCTCCCGTGTCATGCCCTTTGCTGTGTGCTTCCCCGAGCCAGTGAACGGATGCATGTGGGCAGGTAACTCCCTAGTCCTCAAGGACAACAGCTCTCATGGGTGGCTTCCCCTTGTAAGACAGCAGCTGGCTCCACACACATGTGGACAAAAGCAGCCTGGAACATCCACAGCTCCCCTCAACCCATCACCGTCCCATGGGTGAGGGGAGCTTGGCCTGGTCCAGTGTCTGCCCTCCTCACAGTTCACTCTGGCAGTTCAAAGGGACACACAATTCTGCACTTGCTTCTGCTTCCCAGTGCTCTGTCTGTCCCGCTGTGCTACCCAGCTATCATAGAATCATAGAATATCAGGGTTGGAAGGGAGCTCAGGAGGTCATCTAGTCCCACCCCCTGCTCAAAGCAGGACCAATCCCCAACTAAATCATCCCAGCCAGGGCTTTGTCAAGCCGGGCCTTAAAAACCTCTAAGGAGGGAGATTCCACCACCTCCCTAGGTAACCCATTCCAGTGGTTCACCACCCTCCTAGTGAAAAAGTTTTTCCTAATATCCAACCTAAACCTCCCGCTCTGCAACTTGAGACCGTTACTCCTTGTTCTGTCATCTGGTGCCACTGAGAACAGTCTAGATCCATCCTCTTTGGAACCCCCTTTCAGGTAGTTGAAAGCAGCTATCAAATCCCCCCTCATATCCAGCAGCAGCATCCAGACCCCGGAGGATGCAGCAACCTGCAGGGCCAGGAAGCTCTGCCATGTGACTCCAGAAGCAGGGGATTATGGTTATTGAGTGAGAAACCCCCTACTCCTACATGGGAAGGGGACGGAAGCTTTTAAACAGTACCCATGGTCCTTGGGGTGGGCGGCTGCTCTGAGGGATTGTAGGATAGCTTCCCAGAATGCATTGCTGAAAACACAGTCAGGGTGCTAGGTGTGGGGGTAAAAACCTGCTCATGGTGATAGGAAAGCTGCTGTGTGCACACACCCCGAACTGGGCAACCAGCTACACAAATGCTGTACTAGCGGTGGAAAGGTGATCGGTAGGGGGAGCTCTTCCTTCTCTGTCAGTACTGAGCCAGCAAGTTAGGGGGGCGCTATGTTTCTGAAGGTGGAGCCCTGCAACCCAGCAAGACCAGACTTCAGGCTCGGATTGGGTATCACTCAGGACTTGTCTGCAAACAGGAACGTTCCATTTGTGGCAAGCTGGGGATTGTACCCTGCTGCAGTTGAATTTAATCAGCTCCGAGTGCTGTCCAACCACAAACATGATGAAGTTTGCTCCCAAGTGTGCAGGTTAAAGCAGGTGGAGCGGATCCTGTAAAGCAAAACAACATTATTGACAATCCACCAATAGCTGCTTGTTCTCATGTCTGTCAATTAACTATGAAATAAGTAGGAAGAATGATTTGATTAAAATGAGGACTATATCACTACTAGTAATTCTGGTTAACTCTTTTGTAGTTAATTGTTTATGAGAGCATAGACTGTCAGAGCTATGACTTGCTGCTTAAAGATCTTGAAATCAATGCTGCTGCTGCTGCTGTCTCGTCAAGAACTGCATCAGTCTTTTAGCTGTCTGTTGGAAAAATGAGCTATTTGTTCCTTACATAAAATGTGAATGCTGTTCTTTCATACTGTCCATTGTTAATACTTTATACAGGAAGATGCCTTCATGGTTGATAATGATTGTATGCACTTTGATCATCAAACTGTTACAGTTAAACAGGTTGTTACAGTCAAACTGATTATTCATACACTTTGATCAGAAAATATCATATTGCCTCTATATAAATCCATGGTAAGTCCACATCTTGAATACTGCGTACAGATGTGGTCGCCCTAGCTCAAAAAAGATATATTGGAATTAGAAAAGGTTCAGAAAAGGGCAACAAAAATGATTAAGGGTATGGAACGGCTGCTGTATGAGGAGTGGTGTGGAGAAAGTAAATAAGGAAGTGTTATTTACTCCTTCTCATAAAACAAGAACTAGGGGCCACCCAATAAAATTAATAGGCAGCAGGTTTAAAACAAACAAAAGGAAGTATTTCTTCACACAATGCAGTCAGTCTGTGGTTCTCTTTGCCAGAGGATGTTTTGAAGGTCAAGATCATAACAGGGTTCAAAAAGGAACTAGTTAAGTTCATGGAGGATAGGTCCATCTATGAATATTATCCGGAATGGGCAGGGATGGTGCCCCTAGCCTCTGTTTGCCAGAAGCTGGGAATGGGCGACAGGGGATGGATCACTTGATGATTCCCTGTTCTGTTCATTCCCTCTGGGGCACCTGGCACTGGCCACTGTCGGAAGATAGGATACTGGGCTAGATGGACCTTTGGTCTGACCCAATATAGAAGTTTTTTATCTTCTTATAATCTAGCCTCAGTGAGGTGTGCACTTTGATCAAAGTGTTACAGTCAAACAGTTTGTTAATGCACTTGGATGTGGACTAGATCAAAGCACCTTAACAAACTTAATGCGCTCGTTAGCTGGGTGCACAGGGACGCTTAATGCGTGGAAGATTTTGGGTCAGGCCGGAAGCAACTCCACATTCTTGGGCTCACCCAAGTCGGGATTGCTTCTGGTCTGCTTGGGTTTGGGTTGGATATCAAAATTAAGCCCGAGCAGACCTCTAGCTGAAGGTGTAATCTGGAGGGAGAGGTATCAAATGTAGACTATGTCTATACTGCACTTTCGTCAGTAAAACTTTTGGTGTTCAAGAGTGTGGGGGGGGAAAACCACCCCTGGCCGACAGGAGTTTTACCGATGAAAAGCACCAGTGTGGACAGAGCTTTGTCGGCGGGAGATGCAAGGCACAGAGTGTAGACATAGCCTGAGTTATCACTAAAGATCCTCTGGCACTTTTCACAAGAACCTGGTGTGTCTTGGCCAAATCTGAATCGGTCAGTTACACTCTGCCTTCCTGCCATGGCCCCTGCCTTTCACATCAACACACCCCTTCCTCATTTCCTGTCCTAAATGGGGCTGCTGTGCACTGTTGCAGCATTTCACCCTAGAGGTGGCTGTGTTTCTAGACGTTATTTTGGGGAAGTTCTCTGGCCTGTGTTATATAGGAGGGCAGGCTAGATGATCACTATGGTCCCTTCCGGCCTTGGGATCTATGGTGGGTGATTTTATTCTTGCGTAGGATCAAATTGATCTGTTACACCCATGGAACCCACTGACTAAAACTGAAGCAGTATCTGACCCATGGTTTAATTCTAAAAGGTGCTTGGGGATCATCTGGTAGTAAAGTGTTAATTTATAAAAGAGGGTCATTATTCAAACACAGTCACCAGCTTTCTGGCTGAGCTGGACTGGACTGGATGGACAGTGCTTCCTGTAGTTAATCAAAACGCCCACAGGACTCCCCGGCTGAGTCCCACTTATGCTGCTGCTAGAGAGTGGAAGGCCGGGGGCAATAGCGGCGCCAGCTCTTCCGGTGCCCTAGGCGGCGGAAGGTCCCGCCCCCGAAATGCTGCCCCGACAGCAGCGGCGGAAGGTCCCGCCCCCAAAATTGAACCGACGGCCGGGGCGCCGGCGCCCCAAAAATAGCAGCACCCTAGGCGACCGCCTAGGTCGCCTAATGGGTTGCGCTGGCCCTGGCCAGGGGTGGCAATCTGAACCCATTCCAGTACTCGTAATTGGGAACAAAGGAGTCATGGGTCTCTACGCAATCTCTACCCCTGGCTGGCTGCACCTGCTAGCAAGGTCAGCGGTGAAATAGTTAACAACCTTGATGTATCATCAGCGTTATGTTTCAGAATTAATACTCCATTGAGCTGAATGGAGGCACATTGCACCTCTTGCGGCTCTCTGTCTGTTCCAGGCAGGGTTGGTGGGTTGGTTTGATGAAAATGAAAGCTTAAATTCTGCAGCGACTACTGGAGTCACCAGTAAAGTCTGGCTGGGCTGTGTGATCTCTCAGACCAACAACCCCACCCTAGTCCCTTCCATGGCAACGCAGAACACAGCTTGCCTACTAGATCTTCCATCCTAGATACGTATATTTTGTTTTTAACAGAAATGCTGCTTTCCTGCCAGCAAGGAGATGCTCTGGCTATATCCTCCCCCGCCCTCTCCCCCCGTTCAGCAACTTCTGGGAAACAAGGCTCAAAGGTTTCTCAAGTAAAGACATTTTGGAGCCATTCATTCACATGAAAGGCACAAATTCTGAACATCTGGTGTCAGACACGGGCTCCCTCTGTCGGGGGTGACTTACCAGTGGGAACGATTTTGCTGAGCTGTTTAGTGCTTTTCAGAACAAAACCCTGGAAGATGCCAGCTGCATTTTAATACGGTGCAGGGAGCACTTTGAATGCCTGCTCTTAAAAAAGATCTTCAGCCGGGGCTTGGGGAGTGAGGGGGGGATGTGTGCTTTCTGTTGCTACAAAGGAGAGTACAAGCTTCCCCTTCTTTGACTTCTGGCAAGGAGAGTGTAATCGGCACAAAGCCTTCCACAGCCTTGCAGAATAGTGGGATGGTTTTAGATCATCCGTGGCTTTTTATAACAGCAAACTAACCGTATTATACGAATGCACATTGCTTGGTCTTTTTCATTGTCTTCCCGTCTGCTTTTTAATCTTCCACTCTTTACAAAATATTACTGCTTGTTTGCATTCCAGTAGAGGCCCCAACCAACATCAGGGACCCGTTGTGTGTCTGTACAGCGCCTAGCACAAGAGACAGTCCCTTCCCCAAAGAGCTCCCAGTCTGAATAGACAGTCCGTGTTCTATCTCTGGACCCAGAAGAGCCGGAGATAGACACGGAGGGAGCTGATACAAACACAGCTGTCTGCAGTACTCCCTTTATTGTTCCAGCTGCAAAACTGATGCTAACAGGAACAAGAGGCTCTGCACTGCGGAGGAGCCAGTGCTGAAACGTTTAAAGGGACAGGACGTCACACAAAGGATGGGAGAAAAGAAGTTATTCCCATTTTACAGACTGGGAATCTTAATTTTTTGCTGCATGTATGTCCTTATGGGAAAGTCCCTTAGAATTGAATGCAAAATGATCGCCTTTCTATCTTTTTTTGTTTTTCCTATGGAATTAATAGATAATTTTATCCCTTGGACAAAGCTATGAAAAGGATCTAATTATTCCCTGATTTCTACAGGGTTTGATAGATGTTTGGATAGAAACCTGTATGTTTCATCCCTACTTATGGTACTAGACTGGGGACTCAGGAGACCTGGATTCTGTTTGTCGCTGAGCTACTGGCAAGGCCTTGCACGGCTCTGTGCCTCAGTTTCCCCATCTGTAAAATGGGAATAATATCATCTGTAGCACTCAAAGTGCTTTACAAACTATCATTATCCCCATTTAACATATAGGGAAACTGAGGCACAGAGGGGCGACGTGATGGTCACCCAGCAGGCCGGTCGCAGAGCAGAGCTGAGTCCCAGTCCAGTGCTCTATCCACTAGGCAATGTTGCCTAGACTCTCACATGGGGTATGCAGAATCACTGGCTACATTTGGAAATCTGGCGTAAGGATTCCATCTTGTAAATGCTTCTGCTTCTTCCTGCAGCTTGTGACTTTTATGCCTCTGTCTGATAGATCCTAGTTCTTGGCATAACAAGTTCAATGCACTAGGAGCACGTACTCATCTCTGTAGCAAACAGCAGTTTGGATGCACCACATTAGGTAAAACGCGTTAGCAACTGAAACCCCATGATCACGTCTTATTGACTTGTTTCAAATCTTGCTTTCACAAAACCCCATCAGAAGCTCGTACTATTCCAATAGAGGGTAGTGCAAAGGGAATTAATCTGTGATAGACTTCACCGCAGATAGATCTGGCTACATATCACATCACCTGTTTCCCAGAATGGTGTTTGTTTGGTTTTGTGGGGGGTTTTTCCACTCAGTTAAAAAAAAATGGGAGTGAAAAGTTCATTTGCCTTCCTGGAATTACCCAGCAAACTCTTCCTAAATGAAATGAATGGGGTGGCAACGCAGTACGCCCATTGTACAAAGGTACTCTGCAAAACTGACAAGAGACTTCACTACTGAAATATTTAAAAGGCAAATACATTTGCTTTCCTCGTTGGCTTTCAAACGCGCACATTTCCCAAACGAGAGCCCTGCTTGGTTGGACAGCTGCCCGGGATAGCTCATAGGCTGGCGATGTCTCTGCTGTGCAGCTTTATTTTCAAGGGTCAGCAGCAGCAGGTGACCTCATTTCCCTCCCTGCTTCACCCCACCCCCTGGGCCCCCACTTGCCCCCCTTCAAACCCTCCCTCTAAGACTGTCTTATTTCTGTTCGAGTTCAGGCTACAGACAATCTCCCCATGCAGCATGCTACACTGCTGCCTCGGATACATAAAGAGACAAGGTGGGGAAGGGGATCTTTTATTTGACCAACTTCTGTTAGCGAGAGAGATGAGCTTACACAGAGCTCTGCTTCAGGTCTGGGAAAGGCACTCAGCGTGTCACAGCGAAATACAAGATGGAACAGATTGTTTAGCCTAAATAGCCCAAATTCTAAGGGACCATTCAAGATACCTGATACATGTAGGCAGCAACAGGGGACAGCAGAGAGATTCCTCTGCCTGCAGCACCAGGCCGTCTGGGTGCCCTGATTTTGCCATGAATTAGGCTTTTCCGGCGTTCTGATTTGCACCAGAATGGATAGGGTTGTGCCCACTGGTGCCTAGAACATTCCCTGGAATTTTGGAATTGATCAGCGCAACATGCCAGCGTTACGGCATTGCAGACAAACAGAAAATGCTGTCACGTTGGGTACTAGCCCTCACTTCGCTCAGCCAGCTAACCCACCAGCATCTCTTGCTGCAGCTCCTACGTGCTGCTGGAGGGATCACCTATCCAAGGGCTGACCCAGCCTCGCTTGCGAGAGGAGCTCCTACTGGATTTCTCAGCTCATGTGACTAACCTGATACATCATGGCCCAGTGCCACTGTCTTGGGTCAGTAACAACCCTGATCTTCAGTAATGAATGAGACTGTCTCTTTTATTCTTTCTTTGTCCCCTTGAGATTAAGTGTCCTATAACGGAGAAAAGATAGGACCAGAGGACAGAGAGCTCCAGTTCTAGCAATATCTCTAGGACCTGCTTGTTTTCTTTTTGTCAAAGCATGTTACCAGGACTTAACCATGTTCCTTTCCTAGACTTCCGGTGTGACGTACATAGCAGGACTGCAGTCTTCATCAGCTGCCCTTTTGTACAAAAATAACATGACACTTTTATAGTGCCTTCCATCCAGGGAGCTCCAAGCACTGTGCAAACTAATCCCCACAACCCCCCCCCCCCCCCCCCAGGAGGTATGAAAGTATCATCCCCATGTTACAGAGACATGAACTCCAGGGATCTCAAACATAATGTGGACTCCATCTTGAAAGAGACGGTTTAATAATCAGGGTTGTAAGACCCTTGTAGAGCCATACAATTAATGTTAGATGCATCTTCATGCTCTTCTGGTTCCCGAGTATTATCATATTTATTAGGGGCTTGTTGCAGGAAGTGCTGGCTGAATTCTCTGGCCTGTCTTTTGCAGGAGGCCAGACTAGATGATCACAATGGTCCCTTCTGGCCTTTACAATGTATGAATCATTCACAGTCACGTAACATCCCTGTCTGAACAACAAGTGCGGCAGTGTAGCCATGTGGTGCCCTGCTTACGGTCGCCGTTAGTAATTGGGGTTCTGGGCTTTGCGATGGCATCTACTTAGTGCAGTAATATCCTGCTCTGCGCAGGCTGGGGCTGATTTGATTCCCACCGGTGCTTTGAGTGAATCCACTTAGCAGAATAGCCACCTAATAACAGTGGTGCAAATCTAACGGGATGCCCTGCTCCCAGCATGGTCCTTTGATGCTGAAGGGAAATCACGTTAACATAGTCTGGGTCTGAAAGAAGTGGGCAGCTTTCAGAGAAGGATTTTGGAGCTTGGCGATGGGATGCAGAATTCCCAGGTGGAGAAGTGATCACACTGCCAGCACAACTGGCTGTAATTGGGCTACCTTGTTGGCATTCTCATCAGAGTGGCCAAGGCTTGACTGGGCCCTGGAGACTGACCTGTACAGCCAGCCCTAGAGATGGTCTCCTCCCGGTTCAGGTATGAAGCGCCCTGATGGGGCAGGGTAAGGGAAGTTGGTTTTGCTACTGCCCACGCCAACTGGGATAGAGGACTTTGTTCCCCCAGGCTATCAACCAGGAATGTTAGATTTCAGAGTGGCAGCCGTGTTAGTCTGTATGAGCAAAAAGAACGAGGAGTCCTTGTGGCACCTTAGAGACTAACAAATTTATTTGGGCATAAGCTTTCGTGGGCTAGAATGCACTTCATTGGATGCATGCAGTGGAAAATAAGATCCCAGGGGGTTAACGTGATAACTCTGATGCTCCCCAGATTCGTGAAGATTCATCGTGAGCCCCTTGTGAATTGGTCCGTTGGCTTTCTGATTGACTGTAAAATTTCTACAGCAGGGAACTACTCACACTGACTTTAACATTGCTTAACTGGGAGACAGGATGTGGAAGGCATGGATGGGTTCGGAGCTGAAATTGTAGATATCAGATGATAATGAACTGAACCCTGGGGACTACAGTTGGGTTCTGGAGATCACCTTTTTCATTACGCTGGGGTCTGAGAACCAAGACCTAGGACTCAGTCTTATGAGGTGCTGCCTGTACTCCTCTCCTGTGGAATGAATTTTTCTCTGCAGATGTAATCAGTAGTGCTGTGTCCTTCCAACAGGAATTGAATGGTAGTGGAGGACATTCTTTCATCCCAGTAAGGTCTATTATTGGTGCTATCCCACCTGACAGTCAGCCTGGAAACTCACCCAAGCTCTTCCTTTAATTTCAGGTTCTGTCTTGGCATTTTACCCTTCTTTGCTGAACATGCTGTTTGTCCACAGGAGAAGCAAATGCGGGAGGGAGAGGGGGGTCATTTTGTGTGGGGGGCTATTATTTGACTGGGGGAGTGTTCCACAAAACATACCTTTGGACTGATGTCGAGGCAGGCTCTTCCTCCCCCTTGTTGCAATGGCAATCACGCTAACAGATCTAAGAGGAAGCCAACATGTTGATGTTTAGGTCTTGGGGAATTTTAGCTGTGTGTTTGCACAGCGAATGTCAAATATTGAAAGATGCAAGCTGATTGCCTGAGTTAGGTGTTTACTTTGACTCCCAGTAAAACGTGAAGTAACACAGCAGGGTGGGAGTCGTGCAGAAAGACCCCCTGTAGAGCAATAAAATTAATGTTAGACGCATCTTCATGACTTCATGACCTCCTGAGGTCCCTTCCCTGGCCCAGGAGGCTAGTCCCCAGCCTCTCCTCTGCTGTTCCCCCTTCCCCCTCAGCCTCAGCTCACTGCACTGCCGGCGCAATGCTCTGGGCAGTGGGGCTGCAAGCTCCTGGGGCAGCGCAGCTGCAGAGCCACGGCCTGACCTGGTGCTCTGTGCTGCACGGTGGCGTGGCTGGCTCCAGCCGGGCGGTGCGGCTGCCTGTCCTGGTGCTCTGGGCGGCGCTCTGGGCCAGCCACCAGTGCTCCAGGCAGCGCGGTAAGGGGGCAGAGAGTGGGGGGGTTGGATAGAGGGCAGGGGAGTTCGGGGTGGTGGTCAGGGAAACGGGGTTGAATGGGGG
>QXTE01000147.1:1953797-2165568 GCA_003942145.1 Platysternon megacephalum
TGCTCGTGGTGCAGTCCCTCCCTCGGGGCGCTGGGGACAGGAAAGCAAGCGGGCAGGGGGCAGGCTGGAGAAATGATCAAACCCGGCTAAGGGGAATGACACCCAGGCCAGCCAGGCCTTGCTGAGGCTGAGGGCCAGGGGGATGTTACTGCATTGCCCAAGGGCAGTGACCTGGCTTACGCCAGGGTACCAGAGAGCTGAACCCTGGCCTGCTCTGTCTCGGGCCTTTCCCACTTAGTGAAGATCAGTCACATGGGACCTGAGCCGTGAAGTCAATGGAAAGGCTCCCACTGATGGTATCAGGCCCATGGAGAGGAGACCCATCGTATCCCCCCACATCAGAAATGCCCATAGACGTAGGAAGAGGGGAGCAGCTCCTCCCACGGCGGAGGGACAGTGCAGTGCCAGCTGTAGGAGCGCAGCTTTCCGCAGATCCCAGCCGTACCACGTGTGAGCCATCCCCGTGGGCTGCTGCAGGGTGCCCAGTGCAGGGGCTCCGCTGTTCGCTCCGGCTCGCATCCAAACCTCCCCCCCCCCCGCACTCTTGCGTAATATGAGAAACTAACACCCTGGCTTGTTTATAGTTTATTTGTTGGACTGAAAGGAGGCACTTTCCTGAGAGTAAACAGGTCTGTGCTCAGTTACCCAGCTGTACATTCAGAGCCACTAGCTCGCCGGACGTCCGTGGGCATAACAGGACAATCTGGCCCTGGTGTGCAGCAATGGGGCAGGGTACTCAAAGGAGGGGAAGGTGGACCGGGTATGATCCCACTAGAATGCAAACACCACCCCCAGGCCTTTTTCTTGAGGCCTCTCTGCCCGTTGCGACTGCTGCAGTTTGCTGACGAGTGAAGCGATCTCTTGCCTGTCTCGTGTCTGGGCCTGATCCTGCCATACTGACTCATCCGGGGCTCCCCCATGAGGCCTGCTAAGTGCCGAGGCCAGGGGAGTGTCAAGAGCCACCTCCACAGGCTGCCCCTGGAGGGCGAGTAGTCACTAGCCCACCTGGTGTTTTGGATGCCACTGTCTAGATTAGGCACTTATCTGGCTCTCACTCCCCTAGTGTCTGAGCAGCTCACGCCCTTTTAACGTATCTATCCTCACCCCACCCCTGGGAAGCAGGGCCGGGCTGTTATCCCCATTGCATGGATGGGGACCTGAGGCCCAGAGAGACTAAGTAACTTGCCCAAGGTCATACAGAAAGTCTGTATCGGAGCTGGGAATTGAACCCAACTCTCATGAGTTCCTGGTAAGTTCCTTAACCACTGAACCATCTTTCCTCTTGCTGCGCTCTCCGGCGTTACTCCAGTCTGAGGCTGGCGTAACTCTACTGGAAGCAACAGCGTTACCTAGGGCCAGAAGTGCAGTAACGCGAGTCATAGCCTCTCTTGCCAAGCTCCATCCTTCCAAGAATCTCCAAATATTCTTCCCATGCTAGCCCCGTTTGCAAGTGTAACGTAATGGACCTCCTCCTCGTTTCCCTGACCCCCTGTGTACTGACACTGCTGGGTGGGCATGAAAAGTTCACCTGACCCATGTGACTTATTGAAACTTTGGGGTTGTCGAGGCGACAAAGAGCCCGGCTCGCTCTTGTCCTGCCACGGTGAATACCAGCCTTTCAAAACCCCGGCTTTTTTCCTTTTGCTGCTCTGAAAGGGAAATGGGGATGTTGGATGTTTTTTGGCTTTGGCAACCTAGGCCCTGCAAATATCTGTGGGCTTGGCCATACAGCCGTTGTCATCTGTTTAAACTCTCCTCGAACTCCTTGGCCGGGCGTCAGCTCCTGCGGTTTGCTGTCCAAACTGGAGTCCCATTCCCAAAGTGCTGAATCACTAGCAAGGTTTATTTGTTCAGTGAAATATCAATACACAAAAAAGGCTGGACATGTGCCCCGTGCCTCCAGAGACTCTGTTAAGAACAGTGTCACTGCTGCTTCCTGGCACTTGGCTGCTGCGTTGCTATTAAGCAATTATTGATCTATTTGGCGCTGGGTTTTCCAGGAGCATGAATAATATCCTCTCTGTAAAGGGATGTGGGACCTGGACTCTTTCAACACAGGTTGCAATCAGTCATGTGTTGGCATTGTCTTCGCCATATCACTGTGTTTGTGCTACTGCGGTTGCTTCATTTCAGTGGGGAAAATGTCCATGCTTGCGACTCAGAAATGGCCTGCAGCTCACAGGCAGTGGAGAAGGGTCTCCTGCTTACAGCTCTGTGCTGGGATGCAGCAGGGAGATCTGACTACAGTTCCCAGCTCTTTCTCTGTTGGCCTCGGGCTTGTCCTTGTTCATCTCTATTGTCCTCGTGGAGCCATATACACCGCTGCAAAGTGAGCGTGAAAGGAACCTGTTCTGATCTGGTGGCACTTCACACCCATACTGTACAGGCCCGCAAGGCAGGGCAACAGCACATCAGGCTCCTTGTGTCTCGGTTCCCCAAGTGTAACGTGGGAAGGTTATGCCTTCCCCACCTCGCAGGGATGTTGCACTGACACATTCAGTGATGACTGTAAGATGCTCAAGTATCAGAGGGGTAGCCGTGTTAGTCTGGATCTGTAAAAGCAGCAAAGAATCCTGTGGCACCTTATAGACTAACAGAGGTTTTGCAGCATGAGCTTTCGTGGGTGAATACCCACTTCTTCGGATGCAAGTCAGATGCAAGTAAGATGCTCAGAAACTAGAGCAGGAGTCGGCAACCTTTCAGAAGTGATGTGCCGAGTCTTCATTTATTCACTCTAATTTAAGGTTTCGCGTGCCAGTAATTCATTTTAACGTTTTTAGAAGGCCTCTTTCTGTAAGTCTATAATATATAACTAAACTATTGTTGTATGTAAAGTAAATAAGGTTTTAAAATGTTTAAGAAGCTTCATTTAAAATTAAATTAAAATGCAGAGCCCCCCGGACTGGTGGCCAGGACCCGGCAGCGTGAGTGCCGCTGAAAATCAGCTCGCATGCCGCCTTCGGCACGCGTGCCATAGGTTGCCTACCCCTGAACTAGAGCAATGGGAGCCGATCTAGATCTGTGGTCCCCAAGCTGTGGGGTGCGCCCCCTAGAGGGGCATGGAGAAACGTCTGGGGGAGGGGTGCCACCCAGCCCTGCTCTGGCCACAGCTCTGCTCCGGCCACAGCTCTGGCCCCAGCTCAGCTCCCGGGCCATGGCTCCGCTCCTGGCCCCAGCCGCAGCTCCACTTCCAGCCCGGGGGTGGGGGTGGGGCAGACACATTCCATTACTGGGGGAAGGGGGGCACGAGAGGAAAAGTTTGGGCACCACCGATCTAGATAGAGAGGTCTGTAGCAATGCCGGCGTCTGTGCTCTGGGAACAAAGGAAGAGCTTCAGCCTTACATTCCTTCATGCAAGTGGCGCTTCTGTTATCATGTTTAATGCCAACAGTGTGCTCGGTGCTGTACAATACACACAAGTAACGACTGTCCCTGCCACAAAGAGCTTACAGCCTGAAAGGCAGATGGGATGCATGGGATACCCAGAGACTGGAGATCATTTAGGTGGGGTTTACTCTCCCAACCCATTCTGTGGTGATGGACACCAATGGCAGAAGCTGGTTGGCTGCATTGTTCATCAGCTTGCTTCTTCTCGACAGCAGGGAAGAAGTGGGTTTTGTGGAGAGGCTGCATGTAAAGAAGGTTGTGGTGCTTTGTTGAACTGGGATTGGGGGAG
This sequence comes from Platysternon megacephalum, assembly GCA_003942145.1. Lineage (NCBI taxonomy): Eukaryota > Metazoa > Chordata > Testudines > Platysternidae > Platysternon > Platysternon megacephalum. The sequence goes on from QXTE01000147.1 coordinate 1,957,474, forward strand.
TCATCCCACAGATAGGGGGCAGTGTGGGGAAGACACACAGAGATGGGCGTCAGAGAAGAAGATAAATGGAGCATTGACATTGGCATCAGGGATGCAGTAGAGGGGTAGATTGGGTGAGACGGGAGCTGAGGTCCTGAAACAGATCAGGGCTGGAGCTGTGTAGAGCCTTGAAGGCCTTTAAATTGATTGTATGGGGCAAGCAGAGGATGTGAGGGGGGCAGGAGGGTTTCACATGGTCAGACCGACGGGTCGGGAAGAACATTGTGGCAGCCGTCAATAGACCGAAGGGGGTGATGTGGGTCTCTAGGGAAGCCAGACAGGAGAAGATGGTCACAATAACCGAGAGGGAAAGCAGTGGTGGCATGGACAAGCATTTCCACCTGGATGGAGGAAGGATCGGCTCTTGGAAGAAGAAGCATCAGGATTGGACGTGGCCTAGATGTATGGGGAGCGGGAGGGCTCAAAGCTGACCCCACAAGTCGAGATGGGGGTCAAGGGAGAAGGAGAACAGGGACGAGGAGAGAGTTGGAGAGATAAGAGGTCTCTGCTTTGGTCATGTGTTAAGCTCCTGTTGCTTCTCCTCCTTATATAGCTGTATCCCACCAGCAGAGGCAGCTAGCTGGGCTTCTCCTCATTCCCACTGGCTTTTACAAGCCTCCTCGCTCTTTGCCATGAAAAGAGTGAGCACGTGCAGAAGCAGCCAAATACGAGGAGGATTCATGGATCCCAAGGCCAGAAGGAACCATTGTGATCATCGAGTGATCTCCTGTAATGGGCCATAGAACTTTCCCCAAAATAATGCCTAGACCAGTGGTTTTCACACTGCGGGTCACGACCCAGTACTGGGTCCCAGAATGTATGGTACTGGGTCGCGGTGGCTCTGGTCAGCACCGCCGACCAGGCCATTAAAAGTCCCATCGGTGGTGCTGCCTAGCTAAGGCAGCTAGTCCCTACCTGTTCTCACACCACGCTGCACCCCGGAAGCAGCCAGCAGCAGTTCCGGCTTCTAGGTGGGGGGGCCACGGGGCTCTGCGTGCTGCCCCCGCCCCGAGCACCAGCTCCACACTCGCTTTTGCGTCGTTTGCAAACTTTATCAATGATGATTTTATGGTTTCTTCCTGGTCATTGATAAAGATGTTCAATACTAGAGGGCCAAGAACAGATCCCAGCAGGACCCCACGGGAAACACACCCTCTTGATGACTATTCCCCATTTACAGTTACATTCGGAGACCTATCAGTTAGCCGGTTTTTAATCCACTTAATGTGTGCCAGGTTAATTTGATATAGTTCTCATTTTTTAATCAAAATGTCAGGCAGCACCAAGTCAAATGCCTTACAACAGAAGTCTAAATATATGCCTTCAACACTCTGACCTTTATCTTCCATTTGTTATATATTATTATTTTTTTATTTTTTACAACTGCTTTCACTTCCCCTCTAAACCAGGTTGGTTGTTTTTTTTTAAACCAGCCTTCTTTCTCACTTGTGGGATTGTGGCTTTTTGGCTATCAATAAAGTGTTCTTAAATGATTGCCAATTATCACTCAGATTTTTCTGATTAAATTCTTCCTCCCAGCTGATTTGGCTCATAGCCCTGATATTCTATGATTCTGTGATTCTATGAATTGCTTTCATCTTTGTGAAATTGGCCCTGTTAAAGTACCAAGTACATATATTACTGATCTGGGCTTTATTCTGCTTGCACATTAGAAATCTGATCAAGTCATGATCAGTTGTACCTAAGCTACCATTGACTTTTAGTTCAGTGATCAGCTCCTTTGTATCTGTTAGGACAAGGTATAGTATAGAATTCCCCCATGTTGGTTGCAACGCTTTTTGAGTTAGGAAATTGTCATCTACAATGTTTAGAAATTCCAAGGCTGTTTTAGTACTGGCAGCCTGAGACCCCCCAGCATAGGTCATTCACACTGAAGCCCCCATGATCACACAGGTTTTTTCCCCCTACATATTATAGGTAGATGCATCAGGCAGCGGTCGTGCTGTTCCCTAGTGTGATTTGAAAGTCTCCAGCAGATACAACTAAGACCCCATCTTGTGCTTTCTCTGTTAGGACGTTGATCCGTAAGCATTCAAGATCATTTTCTTCTGAGTTATCTGTGACTCGGAAACAGGCATTGCCTGTTTGACATAGAGTGCCACTCCCCCTCCCCTTTGCCCACTCAAGCCTTCCTGAATAGATTATACCATTGAACCACGGCATCTGCCAGCTCTACACAAGCCATCAGCCAGTGGTCCATGGGCTACCAGGAGAGCAAGTGTCCATGGACAGGCCGCAGGGCAGGAACCATTGCTCTTATCCTCTGTAGGGTGACTTGTATAGCCTAGTCCATTTGACTACAGTAACTATCCTCTTCTGCTGGAGCCAGGTCCCTTCCAAAGGCAGGTGTGTCATTGAGACTCTAATAGACGAGTCTGGCCTCATTAACCTCACATCACTGTTCTCTGTTCACTTCAGGTGTGGATCCAATTTTAACTGTAAACAAACAAATGCAATGGGCAACCCCAGTCTTTCTATATATATATACACACACACACACAGACACACACACACACACGGCGCTGGCCCCTCTAGCTCCGATTTCCAACAGTGCAGCCAGGATTGCATAGCGATTCTTATCACTGGTACATCTGATTGCTGCAAGGCTCTTCACTCCAGTCTTTCTCTGCTCTCCTAGATCCTCTTCTCTGGACCCAGGATGTGGTTGCTGGACTCCCCTGACAGGCCAGATTTGCTGATCCTATCACTCTTGTGCTTCGTTCCTCACTCTGGCACCCGAGACGTCAGTCAGTTGACTTTCCGGTTCTGCTTCTTTTATTTCCAGCCCTTCGCAGCCTATATAACCATCTCCCCGGGCTGAGCTCCTACTGCTGTTCCCCCGCCATCCCAGCACTCAACCGGAGCAGGTACAATATTCAGACCGGCCCCCTTGAGCTGAGCTGCAGGGATGCCATGTTCTGCCAGCATGGGGGCAAGATGTATCCTCTTTGGGTAAACCCCCTCTGCCCTGCCAGCCGAGCACCCTGTCCCATCTGCCTCCCTGAGAACAGCGGAGGTAAGTGTGATGGACTGCATGTTAGAGGCATGAGGCTGGGGGAATAATCTCCCAGTGGCAGCAGCCGAAGCCCCATTGTTCGGCACTTTAAAAATCCGCTTGAACAAAGATCGCTGCCCTGGGAGGGAGGGGTCTGGGTGACCTCACGGGAGATGGACAGGAACCTCCCTGGAGGCTGGGAGCAAGGCAGGGGGTGGGAGGGTCACCTTGGAGGTGCGTTCACAAACTTGAACCTGCAGGAGCCTCTTTGCGTCATGAACTGAACTCCGGGTTCAGCTTGTGACTCCCCATCACGAACCAGACTCTGTAGGTTTCTCGGCTCTACTCCTCCCTCTCCAGCCACGGCCTGAGGGTCCCCTGGGCTTCTGGCAGCTGGCCTGCAGCACCTTCCTCTCCTACTTAGGTAACAGGGTGATGCGGGGGAGTGGGCATAAAAGTGTCTAATCTAAGTAGATCATTGTCTAAGCAGATGGTCCAGGGGTAAGGGTGTTTATCCTGCAATTCAGGAAAGTTGGTTTCAATTCCCACAACTGCCACAGCCTCCCTGTGAGACCACGGGGAAGTGTCTCTTTGTGCTTCAGTTTCTCCTGGTATAAAATAAGGGTCATGCTTCTCTACCTCACAGGGGTCTTGTGGAGATAAATCATTGAAAGACTGTGAGGTGCGTGGGTAGTTGGCAATAGGAGCCATGTAAGTTTCGTATCTAGGTGCGGCAGGAGATTAATTCACTGCTGCTTGTAAAGTGCGTAAAAGACAAAAAGCATCGTACTAACGCTGGTGTCTTCTATTCCTGGCTGCCTGGATCACCGTATTTTCAACACTTAATCATCTCTAGCGACTTGTATGTAATAGAAGAATTTAAACGCTCTTGATGCAAAGTATGCACTACGTACAATCTGAAGGCCTTGCGCTCTGGCATGCAGGCATTGGTACTGTTAGCTCTGTCTGGGAGCAGGCCGATGCACCTTGTTCGGGTGTGAGCGCTTTATAAGCCTCAGCGGGGCAGGGAAACAAACTAGCCCTAACTTTTTTAATTTTAAGTTTGTTTAATTTTGATCATTTAGGGCTCAATCCAATTCTAACTGAAATCAGTGGGAATCTTTCCCTTGCTTTCCACGGGAGTTGAACCCCTAGCATCTGATGCTTTTTACTGCCACTGTTTGTTAAAGTAAGTGTGTGTGTGTGTGTGTGAGAGAGAGAGAGAGAGACACACACACACACACATTTCAAATCTTCGCTGGCTGATCTGTTCTCTTCCTCTTCCTGATGTGGCTTTTATTCCCCAGGGAATGGTTTGGCTCCAGTGGTAGCTTTGGAAGTGGGCTGAGGTTACGCAATTAGAAATTGGCGTTGATTAGGCTGGTGGCTACTGAGACCACTGTTGTGACTGACTTAGGCACGCACGCCTGTCTCTGCTATTATCTTCTATTATCTGTATTACAGTAGCCCCGAGGGGTTAAATCCTACTTTGTGAGCTCCCTGGGGGCAGGGCTTGTTCCCTGGTCCCTGACTAATCGTGGTCCATGGACTGATCACAGCTGCTCGGGAGCCCTCACTGCATTAGACCTGGCCTCGTGGCTTGTTTTTTCACAGTTAGACATAGCACTTGTACAGCACTTTCCTCATCGGGACCCTTGGCGAATGTTAGAGAGACAGTCCCGACGTTAGAGGAAGGATTCCAATTAAAGAGCATTAGGACTGAATACCAGGACCAAGCCCAAATTCAGCCCTGGGGCAACTCCATTGAGGTCAGTAGATTTACACCAGAGAGTGAATTGGTCCCTTAATTTGAATGATTAAAAAGGAAACAAAAAGGACTCAGGAGGTAGCTCCCAGAGCTCTGCTGTTGGCGTAAGGCTTTATCCTGCCATTCTTTCATTGTCATCTAAGCTGCGCCATCTAGTGGGCCCGTGCATGGAATGCATCCCTAGCCACGCACGCTGCATCCACAGTCATGGGGCTGGATTCTCCTTGCAGGAGTGTGACTCTGTTGATTGAGTTGTTCCTGATTTACACCAGCATAACCATGAGGAGGAGCAGACCAGTGGCATAGGCTCAAGGACAAAGCAGATTGTTCCCCCAGCTGGGGGAGGTGATAATATGACATCTTGAATTCCTGTAGCCCTGCAGGAAAGGGTACAGCAGGGCTGGTGCTTTTCCTTGCTCAGTACCTCTTCCCATCCTTTGCCAAGAAAGCTCACAAACTGGGGGTGCTTTGGGGTCCCCGAATGCTGCTAGAGCTCCAGGCAGCCAGATAAATCTTTCCCATCTACGTTCGGCTAGGCTAGTGCCCGTGTGTGTTTTCAGTACGGCCCTCACCCCTGGGATGCGTGGCCTCTCTGAGCTCCCACCTGCAATGGCTTTGTGGGGTTTAAGCTAATGCAGAGTGTGTCTTGCCCCCTTTTGTCAGAGAGCCTCTAATGCCCGCGCTCAGAGGCTGCACTGGCTTTCTGTTCATTCTCCTATGCCACTCACTCGGCTGAGGTTTTTTTAATCCAGAACCAACTGAACAGGAGCTCCGAGTTGGATGCTGTAGTGAAGAGGGCTAACGTCTGGATGTAGAAATGGGGGAATATCGAGCAGGGCCAGGGAGCTGCTATTTCCTCTGCCTACGGCACTGCTGGGACCGTTGCCTCCACTTCTGCGAGCCACACTTGAAAACCAGTGTCAAAACTGGAGAGGGTTCAGAGAAGAGCCACAGAAATTATTTGTGGTCCTTAGAGTGAGAGACTTAAGGAACTCCATCCATTTAGCATATTGAAGAGAAGGTTGAGAGGGAATTGAATTGCAATATAAATACCCACACAGGGAGAAGTTGTCTGATACTAGAGGGCTTTTTACCATGGGGCTGGAAGGGACCACCGGGTAATCGAGATCAGTCCCTGTGTAGTCAGCCTGGGCTTGGCCTTCGTCTCTTTACGTCTCTTGCCCCTGGGTCCCCTCCGGAACCACCACTCCCGGGCGAGCCTGCTATTGCCCGAGGGTGTTGTGAAGGCCAATACTATAACAGGGTTCAAAAGGGAGCTAGATAGATTCATGGAAGATAGGTCCATCAATTGCTACTAGCCAGGATGGGCAGGGAGGGTGTCCCTAGCCTCTGTTCGCCAGAAGCTGGGATTGGGTGACAGGGCATGGATTACTTGATGATAACCTGTCTGTTCATTCCCTTTGGGGCACCTGCCATTGGCCACTGTCAGAAGACAGGATGCTGGGCTCGATGGACCTTTGGGCTGACCCAGTATGGCCGTTCTCATGTTCTGATGTTCTAGAACAGAACAGCTGTTCTACTGATGTCAGCTGGGAAGCTTTATCTAACTGCCCCTGTACAGGACATCCTCAGCTCACGGGCCCTTGCAATTCATCTCCCCTACCTAGCTTCGACTGGGCACAAGTCAGTTGACTTCCAGGGCCAGGTGTAAAGCTCGTCAGCTCATTCAGGCCATTCCCTGAAGGGGGGAATTCTCGAGAGATCTGGAGCTGTTCGGGGAAGCGAGTCTATTTAGCCTTTTTTTTTTAATTTGCATACATGTTGCACAGTCCAGTTGTGTGGCCAGATTGTTTGGCCATCGTTGCTGATGGACAGGTTAGATACCGATGTGATGCTCAGTGCCTGGGATATTTAATGCCAATTAATTGTTCTTGGCTTGATTTCCTGAGCACTTCAGTGGGAGCCCAGAACATACGAACAGCCATATTGGGTCAGACCAAACATCTAGTCCAATATCCTGTCTTCTGACAATGGCCAATGCCAGGTGCCCCAGAGGGAATGAACAGAACAGGTAATCATCAAATGATCCATCCCCTGTCGCCCATTCCCAGCATCTGGCGAACAGAGGCTAGGGACACCCTCCCTGCCCATCCTGGCTAATAGCCATTGATGGACCTATACAACAGGCAAATAAATAGCCCAGCACCTTCGTAAGGCTCTTTATTTGTATCCAAGCCCAACTGTCGTTTGCTGCGTGTGAATTAAATCCTGACTCAACCAAATAAATGTGATTCAGGCGGTAGATCTGGAAAACGACACAGAGAAGGCATCAAAATCCAGGGTCTCACGCGCACAAGGCATGCAGTCACTTGAGCAGCAGTGAGCCGCGAAGACCAGAATTTCAGAAGAACTTGGTGCTGATGCATTGAGCTCCTCGGAAAATCTGGGTCCAGTTGTGGGTGTGGAGCCCTTTGAAAATTCTGAGCTAATTAGTCCCATTTCAAGCGATAGCAGCACTGTGAATCTTTTGTGTCCAACAGTATAGGTCAGAATCCAGACGAAGGGACCGGACCCCATGAGTTACACCAGATGTGACTGGATCATGGGGCGTTTGTATAATCAGGAGTCAGTACACCAGCGGGACAGACTGGTGGTTGATTAAGAAGGGAGTTTTGAACAGCTGGGGGGTTGCGTATTTGGATTCGGCGATATGCAAGGTTATATCATGGGGGAAGAATCTTCCCTTTAGTGAAATATTAGCCAGTCTTTAGTCCCCGTCACAACTATGTTATGTTTTTTTTTCTTTTTAAGGAAAGGTTCTGAAGGGGCCCATGCAAGGTATTTTCCATACGTTTTACTATTATATTCCTCTTTTAAATAACTCTGGAAGCTGACATGTGCTTCCATGCTGGACTGGTGTTTTTTTTCCATCACACACACACATTGGCTTGTTACTGTCATTTGTTCAAGAGTTCTTGGCTGCTGGTGGATGCACGCAGGGGTGTTTGTGTCTGTGTGTGTCTGTGCGTTAAAATCAGTATTAGTACTTGATCCTGCAAGGGCAACTGTATGGGTGGACCCTTGCACCCATGACTTCAACGGGTCTTCACATGGGCACAAGGGCCCACTCGGGGGGGATCTCTGCAGGATCAGGGCCTTAAAGAGCTCACGTTTAAAAACAGCATGGGTAGACCTGCTGAGATGCTGGCATTGAAGTTAGCGGAGCTATGCCATTTTACACCTAGTGAAAATCTGGTCCGTGAAGTCAGTGATGCTGTTCCCCTTCACACCAGCTGAGGATCTGGCCCAGCGCTTGTGAAGCATGGGACAAACCTTACTACAGAGGTGTTCTGTAATGTTAGTTACACTTGATGCTGACAGTTTTTAATTCCACTAATGGCACTGTGGGATGGGTTATCGCTGGCGTTGCACAAAGAGCTGTGTATGCATTTTATACCGTCTGTCTTCTCCAGATCTGCTCCTAGCTGGGTCAGCAAGGGACCAATCCCTCTGCACTGTAGAAGCCTCTGAAAGTTCACCTTGCTAACCTGACCCCCAGGGGCAAAACCGGCTGCAGAGAGAAATATGTCAGGAGATCGGGTCCTATTCCCCGCTCCCCTGCTATCTCCTCATGTGAAGTCCTATATTTTCTAAAGTGGCCTCTAACTTCGGGTGCCCAATTTTGTACACCTGGGACCTGATTTTTCAGAACTACTTAGCTGCTTGCAGCTGTTACTGACTTCAGCTGGAGCTATGGAACCCCTGAAAATTAGGCCCTGGGCACCTCAAATTGGGCACCCAAAATTAGAGGCCACTCATGAAAACATGGGTGTTACCTGCCTCAGTGTCCCCACCTTTGAAATGGGTCTGTCGGGCCTGATCTCAAAGCTGTAATTGACATGCATAAGAAATGTGTATTCAAGTGCTTAGAATATTTAAGTGCTTCGAGTTCCATGCATGGATGCTGCAAGAGAAGAGCAAAATTTCATTCTCCTTATTACAAAACCACTGATATTCGCGCTGCATTACAGAAATGCTGATGCAATTTTTATAGCAGCAGGCTCTGTGTTCTATACTGAATGGGCAAGGGTTTCTGTTCCCTTTCCTGTGATGTTTCGTTACGCTGCTTGAATGATAAAAGGAAGTCTTGCCACAACAGAAAAATCACTTAGCAAAACTCTCAGACGCTGGCCGTGTCTTCAGGGGCTGAATGACGGGCTTTTCTTTGGCAAACTTGGATTCATAAGCTCTGCACTACGAAGCAAGTGATTAGAAAAGAAATGCATAGAAATTAGGCTAGCAATACCAGCCTGAAGATGGTACGGGAGTGGCTTTTATATTTTGTTCCTGGAAAATAATCTTCATGGGTAATTTTTGCAAAATACTGGTAAGTTATCAATCTCTTTATCTCTTCTTACGTTTGATATTCCACCCCACAGGTATGTGAAGTGGCTTCTGTGCTATATAGGTAGGTGGTAATACTAGGGATACAGGGTAACATTTGCAAAAGCACCTGAAATGACCCAGGAGACACAGGGTATTTCTGCACAGCAAAACAAAACCCCCCACAGCAGTGAGTTCAGAGCCCAGGTCAATGGACCGGGGCTGACGGGGTTCACGCTGTGAGGCTTAAAATAGCAGTGTAGACATAACCTGCTATTTTTAGCCCTGCAGTGCAAGCCTGATTCACTTGACCCCGGGTTCTGAGGCTCGCTGCAGCAGGTTTTGCGGGGGGGGGGGGGTTGTTTTTGCTGTGTAGATGTACTCTAAGTCCCACTGAAAGTCAGTGTGCTGGGAGCTGGATGGTCACACCTAATATACGTTGCTCCATTATTGAAAATCCATAGGACTTGAGCTCCTAAGTCACTTAGGAGCTTTTAAAAATTGCACCCACAGTGCGTACATCTGTAGATCTGAAAGTGCTTTACAAGGGAAGTATTCTCCCTGTGTAACAGATGGGGAAACTGAGGCACATAGCAATGATGTGACTTGCCTGCGGTCACACAATGAGTCAGTTGTAGAGCGAGGTGTAGAACCCAGCACACTTGACTCCCAGTCCTGTGCCCAATCCACCAGGCTGCATGTATTAGTTTTTGGTCGTAAACTGGTTAGTGTTGCTCTGTGTTGACCAGCTGCCACGTTCCACTCAAGAGGTGGCTGCATAGTGGTGGCGGCTGAGGTAAAGAGCTCTAGTATCTTGCAGGCTGTAAGGTGCTCTGGAAATATAAACTAATTACTTGTGCGTTATTCTGCTACAGTGGCGCTTGGGTGATATAAACTCAGCCACAAAGTCCTTTCTTTCCATTATTCTTTTGACACAGCTTTTTTAACACGGCGACAAGGAGGCTTCCTGTAACCCAACTGCTGCTTCAGTGACACTGACACCATTCCCAGCACCTTGATACTGGGGTTTGGCCTGAGCAAAGCAAGTGGGACCCAGGATGCCCTCCAGCCCTCTTGAGATGCATGGGGGAAGGAGCACGCCGGCAAGGGGCTGCCCTGTGTCTGAGCAGGCTGGGGCGGATGCTAGCAGGACTGGGATCTCCAAGAACTGCTGCAAAAATGGGAAACATTCCCCCCCCCTCCCCCCCACACACAAATCTCTTCTGTTTCTCAAAAAAACTTTAACTGGTTTGGAATTTTCCAACCAGCTGAGCTTTCTCATCACCGTAACCAAGCACTAGGCAGACAAGCTTCTCCTAAAGGCACTGGCTAGCAAGGCCTGGATTCTGTTCCTGAAATGTTTCAGTCCCTCCAAGATTGGGCCCCACCGTGCTAGATGCTGTACATACACATAGGAGGGGCCGGTCCCTGCCCTGGAGAGCTAGCAGTCTAAACAGACAAAGGATTAGAGGGGAAAGAGCAGCACAGAGAGGTAACGTGATTTGCCCGTGGTCAATGGCAGAGTCGGGAATAGAGCCCCACATTTCTTGCTACTTCATCCGCTGCTCTGTGTACTAGGGCAAACTGCTGCTGGACCAAATATATGACAGTAGAATGCAATGTAATTTCAGAAGCTCCTGAGGATTTATTTGGTGCACTCCTTCCAAGGGCAAACAATGGGCTTTGTATTTCTAGTCTCTCTCTATCCTATCCTTAGGTATTTATCCTGCCCTCATCACCACAGTATCGGAGCACCTCCAGTCATGTATCATGTGACAACGCACAGTCAACCTGTGGAACTCATTGCCAGGGGATGTTGTGAAGGCCAAAGAGATAACTGGGTTCAAAAAAGACTTAGAGTGTCCCAGCAGGATAGGTCCATCAATGGCTATTAGCCAAGATGGTCAGGGATGCACCCCCATGCTCTGGGTGTCCCTAAACTTCTGACTGCCAGATGCTGGGACTGGATGACAGGGGATGGCTCACTCGATAATTGCCCTGTTCTGTTCATTCCTTCTGAAGCACCTGGCCTTGGCCACTGCTGGAAGACAGGATGCTGGGCTAGATGGACCATTGGTCTGACCCAGGATGGCCGTTCTTGTGATGTAACTGACATTTGTCACATGTGGTTCATTGTCTTTGTATCCCTCCCCCAGTGGGGAGAATTGTGCGTGCAGTGGAGGGCAGGGTTTGGGCTTTTATGTCCATGTTCCTCTACGTTTACATTAGAGAAGGCAGGTCGGAGAACGGTCTCTCGCCCCAGGAGCAGAAGATGGGGAGGTTTGTGATGGCCCTTAATTCCTGGAGTTCATTCCACTGCTGGGATCAGCCCCCCCCCCCTTTATTGCAGAGCGCTGCACTGTGCCAGAGGGGGCAGTTGTTTGACCATAGTCTTCATCTTAGAGCTTTAGATAATCTCAGGCTCCCTGGGCCCAGGCCGTGGAGCACCGTGAAGAGAAGGACCAAGCCGTTGAACCTGACTCTCCGGGAAGCCAGCGTCGGGAGCAGAGGACGGGGATGATGTGCTCGTGGTGGCCTGGGTTGCTGAGGAGACGCGCTGCTGTATTCTGTAGTAGCTGGAGGGATACGTCCTCTCTGACGGGTGATAGGGAATGAGCCCATCCAATACAGGGAAATCACCCCCTATCTCCCTGTAGCCTGATGGCCAGATAGTCATCTAGGCGTCCCAAGAGCCTTTTCAGGTACGTCTGCACTGCAATAAAATACCCGCGGCACTGAGTCTGAGCCTGGGGCAATAGACTCGATCTCGCTGGACTCAAAATTGCAGTGCAGCTGTTTTGGGCTGGGGCGGGAGCCCAGGCTCTGAGACCCACCCGCCTCGCAGAGTTTCAGAGCCTGCCCTTTCTGGCCCGAGCCTGAATGTCTACACTGCTATTTTTAACCCCCAGCCAGAGCCTCCCAAGCCCGAGTCAGCTGATCCGGGCCAGCAACGGCCGTGCCCCAGGGCTTTTAATGCAGGGCAGAGGTACCCTTCCAATACAGAACTCTTATTCCAGGGGCGTCGAGCAGCCTCCAGTAGGGGGAATGGACTGGATCGTGCGTGCGCAGGCGCGAGAGAGAGCAAGGGATTAATAGCGGCTACTCAACCCCAGGCCTGGACCAACTCCCCCTGTGCAGCGCTGGCAGACGCCCTTTGTTGCTGGCCTGCTGCACCACCGCTCGTCTCGATCTCTGCCCCCCAAGAAGGAGCTTCACAGTGACGATAACACTTTGACTTACAGACAGTGCCTTCCCCCGGAGGATGTCAAAGCGCGTGGCAAATCGTAGCGTGTGTAGCCTCACTACCCCCCTGGGAGAAATAAGCCGCAGTAGCCATGTTCTGGGGGGCAGAACGAGACTCAGAGAGGTGGAGTGATTTGCATAAGGACCCACAGGAGTGCAGCACTGGCAGAGTTGGGAAGAGAAGCCAGATCCCCGGGCTCCAGCCACAAAACCATCCTTAGCCTCATGCTCAGAGAAGGTCCACTAGGGATTTAAACACTTTCCCTGTTCAGAATCTCAGCTGTTCAGTACCCAGGCTCAGGAGCTAGAGGGGCAGCCTGACCCCCCGGGAGTCCCAGCCATCTCTCCCCTGATCGAATGACTGCAGCGGCCAGTTCTCAAAATGCCTAACACGCTCTCAGCCCAGGAGCAGAACAGTAACTTGGGCCGCAGCCACAAACTCTTCCTCTCATTGGATTCCTTCTCGTTTTTGTTTCCTTCTTGGCCCCGGTGAGTCACCGCCCCGGGCTGTCGGGGAGGGGACGTGAAAGCCAACACGTGAAAGCCACTAGAGAGGCTGGAATTGAAAGAGGAATTGGTGGCACCAGGCCCGCCTGCCTTGCAATAGCTCAGCTCATTGCACCACGTCTGCACAGCCAACTGACCCAGCCCCTGTATCATCCACACACAGGGCCAGCCTGTCGCCCCTTCCCGGACCACCCATTGCCCCTCTCCACAGGGTGCAGGCTCCCAGGGTGGGGAAAGCACCCCTCCAGCCCCTCATCTGTTCTCCCTTCCTCCTCCCAGCATTGGAGACCCCTGCAGCATAGAATCCCCCACCAGGGGGAGCAGCTCCAAGAGGAGGGCCTCCCTGCAGATGGCATAATGAAGCTTATTGGTGCAGAGGGAGGGTGGGGGCAGTCCCCTGCCCCACCCCACTCCCCAAGAGCTGGAAAAGTGGGGGAGGGGGAATGAAATTCCTTTCTGCATCAGGAGGCTGGAGATGGACAACGCAGCTCCTCTTCCCAGCTGCCAGTGGGGCTCCCCTCCCAGCAGCAGGGTGGGGGGCAGGAAGGGCAATGGAGACCGTCCCCCAGCAGCCTGGAGTGGGGGAAGTCTCCAGTGGGTTCCAAAGAGGAGGCCTGAATGGGGAAATCCAGTGCACTCCCCACCCCGCAGCCAAGAAGGAGCAGGGCAGGGTAGAGTCCGGGGTGACACTGAGCTCTTGCTGGGCACCCTTCCTGCAGGACAGGAGTTAGGATTTAAGGCACTAGCCGGGAACTCAGGAGACCCAGGTTCAATTCCCAGCTCTGCCCCAGACTCCCTGTGTGACCCTGGGCAAGTCACTCGGTCCCCATTCCCATCTGTACAATGGGGATAACAGCCCTGCCCTGCCTCACCGGGGTGTTGTGAGGCGAAGACATTAAAGAGTGTGAGGCACTCAGATGCTCTGAGGATGAGGGCTAGGTAAGTTCCTTCAGCGCTAGGACCAGGGTGTCTGCCTTCCCTCCCAGGGCATTGCTTAAAACCCCTCTTGGGCGGATAGGGTCTCTGTGGGCTTTAGCCGATGGGTTCTGTCTGAGGGCTGGCAGGTCTGTGCAAAGTACTTGCTGCCCTATATGCAGCTCATCCTCCTTCCCTTGCTGTCCCTTGGCTGTGCTAAAACGGCAGGGAGGGCTCTTAGGCCTTAGCAGTAGTGAGGATTTTCCACAGTTGCAGCCATTTTACGGCAGCACCGGTTCAACCCCCGAGTGTAGATTGACAAAACGGCTGTGCACGTGGCTGGATTTTTGCAGGGGGGCATTGCCCCCCCCAAACTGCAAGCCTCAGGTGCAATATAAGGGGTTCTGCAGAGGAGACAGGAGACTGCTCCCAGCTTGCGCCCCTGAGGCAGGGAGTCAGAATTTATAAACACAGGGATTAACGGGTGATTAAGATAAGAAAGGGCTGTTAGGATGTTTCCTAAGGTTAAATGATCTGTTCCAAGCTTGGTGAACTGCAAACAGTAGCCTAAATGATAGAAAGTAATTGTAGATTCAAGAGGTAGTAACAAAGTTACTAATATCTTTCTTTGAGAAGATAACTGATTTTTAAGACAAAAGAAATGCAGTAGATCTAATCTACCTGGGTGTCAGGAAGGCATCTGATACCGTTCCACATGGGAAATTATTAGTTAAACTGGAGAAGATGGGAATTAATATGAGAACTGAAAGGTGGATAAAGAACTGGTTAAAGGGGAGACTACAACGGGTCATACCGAACGGTGAACTGTCAGGCTAGAGTGGGGTGGGCAAACTTTTTGGCCCGAGGGCCACATCTGGGTGGGGAAATTGCATGCAGGGCCATGAATGTAGGGCTGGGGCAGGAGGTTGGGGTGCAGGAGGGAGTGCGGAGTGTACCAGGGGGCTCAGGGAAGGGGGTTGGGGTGCAGGAGGGGTGCGGGGTGCAGGAAGGGGCTCAGGGAAAGGGGTTGGGGTGCAGGAGGGATTTGGGGTGTGGGCTCCGGCATGGCAGCGGCACACAGCGAGGCTAAGGCCGGCTCCCTGCCTGCCAGAAGCGGCCTGCACCACGTCCCTGTGGTCCCTGGGGGACGGGGGCGGCGCAGAGGGCTCCACATGCTGCCCTCGCCTGCAGGTCCCTCCCCTGAAGCTCCCATTGGCCGCGGTTCCCCGTTCCCGGCCAATGGGAGCTGCGGGAGGCGGTGCCTGCAGACGAGGGCAGCATGCGGAGCCCCGCACGGACGTGGTGCCGGCTCCTTCCAGGAGCGGCGTGGGGCCCGCAGCGCCACAGGGGTGGCTGTCCCGCGGGCCAGATCCAAAGCCCTGACGGGCCAGATCCAGCCCGTGGGCCATAGTTTGCCCATCCCTGGGCTAGGGGGAAGTTACTAGCGGAGTTCCTCAGGGATCAGTCTTGGGACCAATCTTATTTAGCATTTTTATTAATGATCTTGGCACAAAAAGTGGGCATGTGCTAATAAAATTTGCAGATGATGCAAAGTTGGGCGGCATTGTCAATATGCAGGAAGACCAGAATATCATACAAGAAGATCTGGAGGACCTTGTAAACTGGAGTAATAGAAATGGAATGAAATTTAATAGTGCAAAGTCATGCATTTAGGGACTAACAACAAGAATTTTTGCTATAAACTGGGGACTAATCAGTTGGAAGTGATAGAGGAGGAGAAAGACCTGGGTGTATTGGTTGATCACAGGATAACTATGAGCCAGCAATGTGATGTGGCTGTGAAAAAGGCTAACACGGTCCTGGGGTAACAGGCGAGGTATTTCCAGTAGAGACAGGGAAGTGTTAGTACCATTATACAAGGCACTGATGAGACCTCATCTGGAATACTGTGTGCAGTTCTGGTCTCCATGTTTAAGAAAGATTAATTCAAACTAGAACAGGTGCAGAGAAGGGCTACTAGAATGATCTGAGGAATGGAAAACCTACCTTATGAAAGGAGACTCAAAGAGCTTCGCTTGTCTAGCCTAACCAAAAGAAGGCTGAGAGGAAATATGATTTCTTTCTATAAATACCAGGGCAGGAGAGGAGTTATTTAAGTTAAGCGCCAATGTGGATCCCAGAACAAATGGATATAAACTGGCCATCAACAAGTTTAGGCTTGAAATTAGATGAAGGTTTCTAACCCTCAGAGGAATGAAGTTCTGGAACAGCCTTCCAACGGGAGAAGTGGGGGCAAAAAACCTAACTGGCTTCAAGTCTAAGCTTGATAAATTTATTAAGGGGATGGTATGATGGGACTGCCTATAATGGCATATAGCCAATCTGTGACTGCTAGCAGCAAAAATCCCCAACGGCAAAAATCCCCAATTGGCTATCTTCAGAGAATTCTTTCCCAGTTATCTTCCTGGTGGGTCTTGCCCACATGCTCAGGGTCTAACCGATTGCCATATTTGGGGTCGGGAAGGAATTTCCCCCCAGGTCAGATTGGCAGAGACCCTGGTGGTGTTATGTCTTCTTCTGCAGCACGGGGCCCAGGTCACTTGCAGGTTTAAACTAGGGTAAATGGTGAAGTCTCTGTAACTTGAAGTCTTTAAATCATGATTCGAGGACTTCAGTGACTCGGCCAGAGGTTATGGGTCTATTGCAGCAGTGGGTGGGTGAGGTTCTGTGGTCAGCCTAGAAGATGACCACGATGGTCCCTTCTGGCCTTAAAGTCTCTGAGAATCAGTGTCAACATGAACTCATTAATCACTGACCATTCTAGTGGGTAGGGTGGGAGCTGCTGCAGGGGGGGAAATGCAGAGGACAGGACACAGGAGATGGAGAGAGCAGGGAGAAGGAGAGAAACAGAAAGGAGGATGGGGAAAGGAGAGAAACAAAGGGCAGGAACAACGGTGGCCACAGGGGGAACAGACTTTTCTCTCTGATGACGACTGCAGCAGTAACACCTGTGCTAACAGTAAATAAATGCTCAGTCGCTACAAACAGGCTGTACTGTCCCCTCAATGTCTGTGCAAACCACGTCAGACACCAGTGGGTGTGCAGGGTGCGCTGGGGGGAATATATACACCTGAAATGATGCTCCAGCCCCAGGCACCATAATTACCCTAGAATTCCACCCTCTCCCCTCAGTGGATTTGACACCCCTGCTCTCGTCCATCTCCACGGGCCAGGGCAGCATTGTTACCTGTGCTGCTCGTACTCCAACTGCTCTAGTTTTAAATGTCTCCCGCAATGGAGTGTCTTTCCCTTGTCCTTGGGACTCTGTTCCACGGCCCATTACAGCTCACCGTTAGGAAGTTCCTGCTGATATTCAACCTAGATTCTCCTTGGCTAATTGTTCATAAATCTTCCATTCTATGATGGCTTCTTGCTCTCGGTTTAACTAGTAACAGCGCTCTTGGGACGAACGAACGGCGTCGTGGGGGTTATATTGCTTTCTGTAAATACATCTCCCTTCCAGTGATTCTTCTAGTCCTTCATTTTCTACCTGTGATATATTCCTTCTAGGGCTGTCAGTTAAGCACAGTTAATTTTGTTTTCAATTAATTGCAGGCGTTAACTTTTTTGTCAATTAATCGCATACCTCTGGGTGGGGAGGGAGACATGGGGGCGGGGGGAGCATGGGGCTAAAGCCCGAGCCCAGAGTTCCGGGAGGGAGGGGGTGGGAAGAAGGTGCTGAAGCTGCAGTCCACAGCTCTGTGGGCAGCCGGGGAGGGGGGGGCTGGAGCCCCGAGCAGGGCTGGAGCCCAGAGCCCCACACCCTGAGGGGGGCTGAAGCCTGGAGCCCCACGCCTTGATCCCCCTGCCCTGAGTGGAGCTGAAGCCCTAAGCCCGCTGGGGCTGAAGATGGGGGGGCGGGGGGGGGTCACACTTTTTTTTAAAGTCCAAATGGGGTCACCAGCACAAAAAGCTTGATAAAAACTGCCATAGAGAACAGGGGCCTGGCGAGCTCAGCCTCCCTGCCCCAGCCTCTCCTCGCCGGCCGCCTGCAGATTCCCTGGGGTAAAATCCACCCTCCCTTGCAAACAAGGGCTCGCTCGGCTGAAGGGAGTTATGCAAACATCATAATCATTCATTTGTAAGTTCACCTTTCATGATAAAGATTGCCCGGCAATATGTGTACGAGGTGAATTGAAATGCTATTTCTTCTGTTTGTCTTTCCTACAGTGCAAACATTTGTAATCAAAATGAATACGCTAAAGCGAGCCCTGTGCGCTTTGTGTTCTGTGTTGCAATTGAAATCAGTGTATTTGAAAATATAGAAACCCCCCCCCCACACACACAAAAATATCTTTTAAAAAAGTATTCAATTATTGCTTACCAGTGCGATTAACACTGCAATTAATCGTGATTAATTGTCTTAATCGCTCGACCGCCCTAATTCCTAGATAATGAGTCTGACCAACCATAGCACCTACCGGCCCCAACCAAGAGCAGCGCCCCCTTGTGCCAAGCGCCGCACGAGAACGGAGCGAGACGGATAAGACAAGGCAGACAGACCACGGGAGGGGAAAACAGGGGTGAAGTGACTTGCCCAGGATCACACAGTGAGTTAGTGGCAGGGCTGGGAATAAAAGTCAGGTCTCACGATGCCCCGCTCGCCTCCCCTGGTCTCAGCCATGCTGGGCTAGAGGGTTCCTTCGGGTCAGATGCAAGCTCCCCTCTCTCACGCCGGTGGTTTTATCCCGAACGCTCCCAGCGAAGCTCAGATTTCAGCGGCTGGTTCGCTCTCACATTTGTGCTTTTTGAGTCTCGTTCTAGCCAGGCTCACCCAAGGCACGAGGCAGTCAGTCTGGTGACCTCCTATTGGCTCCGGAGCCTCTCTAGCACGGGCCCCGATCCTGTGAGCTCTCCCAGCCCGCGAGGTGTTGACTCCCGCCAGACGCTCAGGATGGGGTTCACAGAGCCTCGCATGGCAGTGACGTTATCCTGCCCACTAACCACACAGCCCCCGTGCCAGCAGGGCTGGCCACAGCACGATCACAGGGCAGACCACACAGCTGTGGGCTGGATCCAAGTCACTGCGGCTCCAGCAGGAATGGATTTGACGCAGGGCGTCTGGCCCCGCTTGCTCTCTTGCGCCACTGATGACGATTCTCAGACACTGGAGTCGTAACTCACCAGAGGACCTTCTGCCTCGACCCGGTGTCTTTTATGATTCAGTAGATAAACAGTTATCATTAGCACAACAGCGTGTCTCGGCCTGACGCGCTCCGGGGGCACGGCCCGCCTGTGGGAAGCAGCAGCCAGCAAACCTCCTGGGACAAAGGGATTGAGCTCTTCCCACTCTCCCCCATCCCCCTGCCGTTCTGCTCCCATCGCTGGTTCCTGTACCTGGCTTGGCAAGACAGCTCCTCGCCCCTCCCTTCCCTGCTCCTGTCACACTCACTGGGAGGCCGGCCCGAGTCAGGCCTCACTATTGGGGCTGCGTATGTTCAGTGCAGCTCCTGGCAAGCACTTGGGGCGCCCCTGTGTCGCAGAGCACTGTCCCCCTGCCAAGGAGGGAAGGCAGTTAACACACGCTCCAGCCCCCGGGGCACTTGATAGATAACGAGCCAGGGCCTGATTCAACTCCCATTGCAGTCAATAGGCTCCCATGGAGGTCAGAGCAACTGGATCAGGCCCTTCTGTGGGGATCTAGTTACTCTCTGCCAAGGTTATGCTGCCTGTCATCCCGTTATATGCTCTTGGGGCATTTGTATCCATGGCCTGTTCCAGGAAGGAAGGAAGGAAGCTGTCTGTCCGTGTTAGGAGGACCTGGGGGTGTTTATTATTAAGGGATCTAATAATTTCCAGTTCACATCATACTAACCCATCACCATTGGACTATTTGCTCCCATTGTTGTTTGCGGTGTTGTCGCTGTGTTGGTCCCAGGATACTAGAGAGACGAGGTGGGCGAGGTGATATCTGTTATTGGACCAACTTGTGTTGGTGAGAGAGACAAGCTTCCGAGCTACGCAGAGCTCTGCTTCAGGTCTGGGAAAGGCACTCAGAGCATCACAGCTAAAGGGTGGAGCAGCTAAAGAGTTAACCCGTGTTGCAGGAGACCATTCAAGTTGAAGTGGGCAGGGAGCACTCCTACAGTCATAGGACAACGGAGGAGTTAGTGGGTCACAACGTTTTGTAATGAGCCATTAATCCAGTGTCTCTATTAAGTCCATCATTGTTTGGTGTCTAGCAGAGCTATGAATTTAAGCTCCCAGGCTCATCTTTTGAAGGTTTCCTTGGAGGACGAGGACTGAGAGGTCCGATATGGAGTGATCACTTTGTGAAAAGTGTTCGCCCATGGGTGAGAGGGTGGTTTTGTCTTTTATCATTTTCCTGTGTGAGCTCATTCGAGAGCGGAGTGATTGTCTGGTGTCCCCCACACAGCTGTTATTGGGATGTTTAGTGCACTGGGTGAGGTACGTCACAGGTTGTGATGGACATTTTTAGGACTCGTGGAGCTTGAAAGGTGTGTTGGGAGCGGGGTATGGAACAGCAGCTGAGATACGTTTGCAGGTTTTGCATCGGTTGTTATGGCAGGGACTGGTGCCACTTCGTGTTGGTGAGTCCTGGTCTGTGTGGAGCTGGCTCCTGATGAGACTGGGGGGTTGTTTGATGGCCAAAAGGGGAGGGTTCAGGAAGGATTTCTTTCAGGATGTGGTCCCCACTGAGTATGGGTTGTAGTTGTTTGATGATACCCCATCGGGGTTCCAGTGTGGGGTGGTAGGTGACAAATAGGAGTGTGCAGTCGGTGGGTTTCCCCCCCACCCCTGTATTGAAGCAAGGTCTCTCTGGGTATGTGGGTAGCTCGTTCCATGATGCGATCTACTTCTTTGGTGGAGTGTCCTTGTGTGGGGAAGGCAGTTTGAAGTGTGTTAACCTGTGTATCCTGGACTTTCTTGGAGCATATTCTGTGATATCTGAGTGCCTGGCTGCAGGGTTCAGAGCGGTGCTGGGGAAACACGCAGCATCAAATAGTTCTTGTGGCACTTTCTGTATCCACAGCATTTGATTGCACTAAGGCCTCGTCTAGACTAAGGGTTTACACTGGAACCTCCTACAGCTGCAGTGGCAGCAAAGCCACAGTGTAGATGGGGCACTGAGATCTTCCCTGGATGGTACCTGGACTGGGTGCAGTGAGTGTAGCGTGCCCGTGCTGTTAATGCATTGGATAAGCGTTGTCACACGGCAATCACAGTGAGGCATCGCCAGGTCTGGGCCATTTTACAGTAGGTAGCATCTTCCATACGTGCTCTGTTTACCGTTGCTTATTGGGGACCATGTTCTCACTTGACTGTAGCTCAGTTGACTTCAGTGGAGCGATGCTGCTGCTGATTTATGCCAGGTGAGTGTTTATATTACACTAGCGCCCAGAGGCCCGGGTCAGGACCAGCCACCCACTGTACTATGCCCTGTGTGAACACAGAAGTAGACACAGTCCCTGTTCCCAAAGAGTCTAAAATCTAGCTCTCCCTAAGGGCTTTATACACTTGAATGAATTCACTTGGAGAGCGGGATAATACAGTGGAGGGAAAGAGATGGAGACATGTTTTCAGAGGCATGGCAATGGGAAGGAGAAGGATTGTCGTGTGGTTAAAGCACTGGATTGGGATCCAGGATAGCTAGGTTCGATTTGTGGCTCTGACACAGACTCACTGTGTGGCCTTGGGCAAATAATTTAATCTCTGTCTGTCTCAAAGCCCCACGGGGGGGCTAACCCTTCCTTGCTCCCACTTTTTGTCTCTCGTCTGTTTTCATTGGCTGCGCCTCAGTGCAGGGACTCACTGTGCATGTGTACAGCACCTAGTACAATGGGGCTCTGATCTCACGTGGGGTCTCTGGGCCCAGAGTGGTATTAATACATCATGAGGGGCGGGGAGGAGGCTGGTGCTAGGGGAATGGGGAACAGAACGGGAAGATTCAAGGTCCATGAAGGAGATTGAAGCGAGAGGAGCAATTCTGTGCAGTCTGGGGCTGGGTGGTCATGGAGAGGGGTGGGGGGAGGACAGGAGAGCAGCCTCACTAAATCAAGACGGGAGGCGACGCTATGCTCTGGCTCCGCGAGTAGTTCTGAGGTCAATGCAGGAGTCACTGGGTGAAATCCTCTGGCCTGGGCTACGCAGGAGCCTTAGATGATCATATTGGTGGCCCTCAGATCTATGAGCTGGACCTTGAGCTGGACCTTGAGCTGAGGCCAGTGGGGTCATTTGGGGGATGGGGGGGATGTGCTTGTGCTCCTTGGTCCAGGGCTAGTTTGATGTCAGCATGGCTATCGTGCGTGCCGGTGTATCGACGTGACACATGGTTCCTGGTATGGAACCAGTTCCTGACTGTCCCGTTCTGTTTTGCTTGCAGGCTCTTCTGGCCTGGAAAGCCCGCTGGGTCTAGGCCGAGCCCGGCATGGAGATGGAGAACTACACCGTGGCTGCGGCAACGAACTCCTGCACCTTCCATGAGGAGTTCAAACAGATCCTGCTGCCCCTGGTCTACTCCGTGGTGTTTGTGGTGGGGCTCCCCCTGAACTTCATCGTCATTGTGCAGATCTGGCTCTCCAGGAAGGTGCTGACCCGCACTGCCATCTACATGCTGAACCTGGCCACGGCCGACCTGCTGTACGTGTGCTCCCTGCCGCTGCTCATCTACAACTACACGCAGAAGGACTACTGGCCCTTCGGGGACTTCACCTGCAAGTTCGTCCGCTTCCAGTTCTACAGCAACCTGCATGGCAGCATCCTGTTCCTCACCTGCATCAGCGTCCAGCGCTACCTGGGCATCTGCCACCCTCTGTCGTCCTGGCACAAGAAGAGGGGCAAGAGGTTCACCTGGATGGTGTGCGGCGGGGTGTGGGTCATCGTCATCGCCCAGTGCCTGCCCACCTTCATCTTCGCCTCCACGGGCATCCAGAGGAACAGGACCGTTTGCTACGACCTCAGTCCCCCGGACCGCTCCGCCAGCTACTTCCCCTATGGCATGACGCTGACGGTCACGGGGTTCCTCATCCCCTTTGTCTCCATCCTGGTGTGCTACTGCTGCATGACCAAGCTGCTCTGCCAGAAGGATGAGATGATAGGTCTGGCCGTGCGCAAAAAGAAGGACAAGGCCATCCGGATGATCATCATTGTGGTCATCGTCTTCGCCATCAGCTTCTTCCCCTTCCACCTGACCAAGACCATCTACCTGATCATCCGCTCCTCGGCGGGCGTGCCCTGCCTGGCCTTGCAAACCTTCGCCATCGCCTACAAGTGCACCAGGCCCTTTGCCAGCATGAACAGCGTCCTGGACCCCATCCTCTTCTACTTCACCCAGCGCAAGTTCCGGGAGAGCACGCGCCACCTGCTGGACAAAGTGAGCTCCAAGTGGAGGCACGACACATGCCGCACCTACAAATCGTAGGCTCCGGGGAAAGGAGAATGGGGGAGGGTGTTTTGCTGCGCGGAGGCCTGAATGGCTGTGGCTTTATCGCAGCCAGCCCTGCTTTACCCAGCAACAGGGAGAGAGAGCGAGCAGGAGGCAAGGACTGATGGTCCTGAGCATAGCCCTGGGAGCCAGGAACTTCTGAGTTCTACTCCCAGTTCTGGCCATGGGTGGGTCACTTGGCCTCTCTGTGCCTCAGTTTCCCCATCTGCAGAATGGAGAACAATACTCTGTAAATAATAGGTAAAATGATGCTGACCTGCCTTACCTTGGTCAGGGCCCGGAAAGTGCTTTGAGGATAGACCAGGCTAAGAACAGTTTATCCTTAAAATTCCAGCAAACGGCCTGAGCTGGGAAAGGTTACAGTACAGTTGGAAAGAGGGAAGTGAAAATAATTGGGAGCAGGCTTTGGGGCTGGGCTAGGTGGTGCCCGAACGCAGTATTAGTGCGGTTACTGTGGTGCACCACAGCTGTCACCTATGAGGAGGAGCGGGGCTTTTTGCGGATCGGCTGCTCAATATTAACCGCTGCTCGCTCTGTGGATTTCAGCAGAACTGCTGAGGAACTGGCGGTCCTTGCCACAGATCTCTGACTGGCAAAGCCCTAGCAACCACGCGGGGGGCTTTGCAGTGAATTGTGCTACTGACGCTGATTACAATGGGCCACAGTCCACGCCAGTGGAGTTGCAGCACAGATGGGTTTGTCCCAACGTGTTTCATTCAGAATGAAGTTTCCAGTGGATTTGGGAAATCAGTTATTAGCAAGTAGTTCAGTGCTTCCTCTGGTTTACAACTACCTAGATTTTGTGGACAAAAATCTCTCCCCACATCAGTCCCCTGTAGAGGAGATCACCTCTGAGAACCAGCAGTTCGGGAACGGGGGAATCAGCTGCTGCTTGCCAGTGCACGAATTACTGGGATCTGATCAACTTATCCACCAGCCAGTGTTTTTTCACTGCTTTGCCACAGTAATTCAACTGAGTTTCCCAAGCAGAAAGCTGCTTTACTAATGCAAGGAAAACCTACACTGGGAATTTAGAGAAGACAGTAGGTCTCTTGGGACCACATGAGTCTACAAAAGGATTGATCCATATGGGAGGGCAGGAAAAGGGAAATCTAGCGAGTACATCTACAGTATTATTGGCTGTTAACAAAGAGGACACCGTCATTAAGCTAACCTGACTGCTACAGTCCGATTCAATTCTATCTAGGTCATCTTACAACTCTCATCACCGTAATATCTGAGCACTTTACGATGCGATCTTCCTGGTTTCTACTGTTTAAAGATTCACCAGTTGCCTGACTGGCTCTAATAGGGCTCTGGTGTGTTTTTATTTTATTGTATTGTATTTTATTTTTGTGCACCCTCATTAGAAAAGAATTCTCACATCATCTCCAGCATTTTGAGCTAAGATCTAGTTCATGGGAAATTTAATCTTGTGGGGGTTTTTAAAAAAGGAACTGGAAACCAGAATATTTTTAAAGAATTTCCAAGCTAGCTGCTGTGTTTTTATGATACGCTGGTTTAGTGTGTCTAAGCATGTCTCCCTCTAGTGGCAGATCCCAGATATAAGTCTGCTACTTAATTTAGCTCATGCAATAGAGACCTGTGTTTTTGAAGATGACAGGTTCAGTCCCCACTGGAGTTAGCGTATGCGCGGCCACATCTCATGACAGGCTGCGCTGGGCTTTTTAAGCAAGTCAGCTCTGTTGTGACACATCACTGAATAACATTTAATTTGGGTGTGGGAGTGGAAGAAATGATGGGAATGACTGTCAATGCTTACTCCTGTGATGGTTCTTGATTAGCAGCAGAAACTAACCAGTGAGTATGTGCAGGGTATGAAATAAGAGTTGAAGAATTTAACTGAACAAAGGTGGAGTCAACATACTGGGCCAAAGCCAGCCCTGGGGTAATCTAGCACCACTCGGATAAAATCACTTTGAAGTTTGTGGAGTTGCACCTGCTGACAGTGGGGGTGAATTTGACGCAGTGGGAAAGTGTAGGTCATAGAATCATAGAATCATAGACTATCAGGGTTGGAAGGGACCTCAGGAGGTCATCTAGTCCAACCCCCCTGCTCAAAGCAGGACCTAATCCCAATTAAATCATCACAGCCAGGGCTTTGTCAAGCCTGACCTTAAGGTGCTGTATCTTCCCGTGCTGGGCGCATTTGAAATCAGTGTTGAGACAAGTAGCCAGACCTCTCCTAGGCACTACTCTGAGCAGTCAGGTGCCATCTATCTACCAGCACGATCATGGCATAGCCACTCGTGCCATTGTCCTCTGAGCTGTTTATGGGATGACTGCCCTCTTGGCCGATGTACCAGGGGTTGAACCAGGGATCTCCAGAGCTAAAAGCATAAGCACGTACAGCGTGAGCTAAGGAACCTAACTCCTCCAGTGGGTAGCTGTAACAGCTTCTATCGCTGCGGATCAGCACAGCAGAGAACCAGTAACACACACATACACACACCAGTGGATGACACTTACACCACACCTGGCATAGGTGCCGACTTCTACTCGCGCCAGTGGGTGCTTGACCCCCCCTCTGCCCCTGGCCCCACTCTGACTCCACCCCTGCCCCTTCCCCTCCCACCCCTGCCCCTTCCCCAAAGTCTCCGCCCCAACTCCACCCCCTCCCTGCCCCTATTTGGACTCCTTCCCCAAATCCCTGTCCCGGCCCCACCTCCTCCCCTGAGCGCACCATGTTCCTGCTCCTCCCCCCTCCCTCCCGGAGCTTGCCATGCCAGCTAACAGGTGTTTGGCGGCGGCAAGTGCTGGGAGGTAGGTGGCGGAGCGGGGACGCGGCGCGCTCAGGGGAGGAGGCGGAGGTGAGGTGGGGAGGGGAGGGGAGCTTGGCTGCTGGTGGGTGCAGAGCACCCACTAATTTTTCCCTGTGGTTGGCTATGTTCCCAACACAGCCACACTCTGCTTCATTGAACCTGGCTTCTACTGATACCATTTGCTTTTCCCTGTCTCAGTGCACCAGCTGTGCTCATCTTCCTCTCTACCCCGACCTACCCCTCCTCTTCTCCAACCCGCCACTCCCATGGGTGGAGGGTAGTGGAGGCTGGGGGGCCCCAACCTCTGTTAATGCTCCCCGCCGCAGCCCTGGGGCGGGCCACGGCAGGGCTCAGAGCTCCTCTGAGCAACCCGGGCTAAGGACTCAGTCCTGGCCAGCCAGCTGGGGCTCAGGGCTGCTCCAGACTGCTCCAGGCGCCAGCAGGCTGTCTGAGGCTCGGGGCTTCTCCGGGGGTTGGCCAGGGCTCGGGGCTGTGCCAGCGGGCCGGCCAGTGAGAGCAGGGGGGTAGAAGGGGCCTGGGGCGGACAGGGGAGGGCCTTGGGCAGAAGAGGCAGGGCAGAGGGCTGGTCTCCCCAAACTGGAGTGAATATGCCGCCTGTGGCCACTCCCTTCCAGTCCTCACACCTCTCTCAATCTCATCTCCCCGGCAGCTCCCTCTTTCTCTCTAACCATAGAATCCCAGAAGTGTAGAACCGGAAGGGACCTCAGGTGGTCAGCTAGTCCAGTCCCCTGCACTCAAGGCGGGACTAAGTAATAACTCGACCATTCCTGACAGGTGTTCGTCTAACCTGCCCTTAAAGCCCTCCAGTGATGGAGCTTCCACAACCATCGCCATGAGCAGCACTCTAGTCATTTGCACTGAAGAATAATCCCACTTCCCCGACAGGAGCTTCTTTCCCATGAAGCTCTGCACATAACTCATTTGCATAATGCTCTTCACTGTAGTCCTTTGTGGCAAAGGCTGTGTTGCCTTCTGTGTTTGTACAGCACCTCGCACAGTGGGGCCCTGAATGAGACTTTGGGGGACTTCCAAAATCCAAATAAATAGTATAGTGTGAATCCACCCCTACCGCACTGTACCAGTGCATTCTGGGAAAACTATCCCATAGTGCCTCAGCAGGCAATAGCATGCCCAGACTGGCACCAGCAGCATGTGCAGCAATGCCTTCTGGGATGTCCTACCGCACACATAGCTGGGAGGGAGCAGGCCTGGCCGAGCCAGTGATGCAGGCCTGGTGTGGGGGTACCATGGACACTGCAAAGGAAACATTGTGCCAAAGGAGTTCTAGGAAAGCATCCAGGGGCTGGACTAGGGTACAGGCAAGGGTGGAACTGCTGCCATGGTTGCTAACCAAGTGTTGGTGGTGGAGGCAAGCCAACCAGGCCACTGCCTGGTTACAGACTCTACTAGAAGTTGTACTATGGACGTTGTAAGGTCAAAGGCAAAGCACCCACTGAGCCAACGGGCGACATGTAGCCACATCCACACACACAAGTCCCGCAGAGTGTCCGTCGCTGTAACTCTTAGCCATTCACTGGACACCACGGCTGCAAACGCTAGATCTGAACCACCAGTTCTTGCCCACCTAAAGCTCCCCCTGAACACGCATCAGGCCTTGCCTAGGGGGGACTGAGAGGCTAAACTGCCACCATCTGGTGCATGTGTTTTGAGAAGCCGTAGAGGGACTTTGCGTGGAGTAACTGTGGCGTTACCAGCTCGACCCCAGATGTAAATCGACAGTCCAGAATTCACCGTTAGGCACAGGCGCTGACTTGTAATTTTCCCCAGGGGTGCTCCACCCCCACTCCGCTCCTTCCCCCGAGGTCCCACCCTTGCGCCACCTCTTCCGGCCCCCGCTCCAACCCCTCCCCCAAAGCCCCCGCCTGCTCACTGCTCTCCGCCCTCCCGCTAGTGCCTCCCCCGGCCGCAGAACAGCTGATCGGCAGCGTCGCTTGAGCCCCAGAGCACCCACGGAGTCGGTGCTTGTGCCTTTAGGGCTGACCCAAAGCCCAATGACATCAGTAGGAAAAACTCCCATTGACTCAATGGGCTTTGGATTGGGGCATTTCTTCCGGTTGATTCCGGAATTTGAAAAGCTCCTCAGGAGAGTTCTAATGCAGCTATTTGGCCTGGAGGAACCTGCCCCAGCCTGGCATCTCCCCAAAGTGGCCCTGTCTCTGGAGTTGAATGACTGATTGTCAGGCCTCCTTCTCCTTGGTGGAGATCACCGGGTCTGACTGACATTTGCTTGAGAGCAGCGCCCTCTATTTGGGCCAAATCCAGGCTTGGAGTAAATAGGACCATTTCCACCATAGTCCGTCAGCAGGCAAAACTCCCAGATGCTTCAGTGGCTCTAGGTTCAGTGATTCTCAGACTTCAGTGGTTCAGGAGCCAAATTAGCCATCAACAGTACCCAAAAGAGCCCCAGGAGTGTGAATTCGTTGTTTCATTGACTATTTTTATATCTATATAATTATTCTCACAGCAAAATGGCTGACCAAGTAGTCTACAATTGGTTAATAACATAGGAAAAGCTTCCTGATTGGTTAATAATGAAATCACCCAGGGTTTTACGATCATGCGCTGCAAAGAGCCGCAGGAAATGCAGTAAAGAGCCACTTGCGGCTCCCCAGCCTCAGTCTGAGTATCACTGCTCTGGTAGATAGGAATCTGCACTGGGACTCAGGAGAGCTGGCCTCCAGTCCTGGCTCTGCCACTGACCAGCTGCATGACCTTGAGCCAGTCACTTCATCCCTCTGTGCTTCTGTTTCCTCTCCCACCCTTTGGCAGTCTTCTCTGTTTAGACTGTAAGTGCCGTGGGGCAAGGAGCGAATCTCACTATGGCCTTTATAAAGCGCCTCGCACGATGGGGCCCTGATCTTGACTAAGGCCCCTAAGCACGGCTGTCGGACCGAGGACGATAACTAGCTGAAGGCCCGTGCTGTCACACGGGCAATTCGGAAATTCGTGTGTATCAAAAAGCTGAAAAGGGCTGAGGGCTTAAAAACTGGAGGGTAACAGACTGAATCCTAGTGCTGATTGGACCTGGTGCTAGTCTAAACACAAAGAGCTCAGCCAGGCTGGTGGCTGTTCCCATCCCTGACTCAGCAGGTTTCCTGCACTTCAGAGGGACACCCAGACAGATTGAGAGCCCTGCAATCACCTTCGCTAGCTAACTAGTTGTCCCTGACTACTCTAGGCCTGGATTTGGGCTTTGAGGAGAA
The DNA here is from genome assembly GCA_003942145.1 of Platysternon megacephalum. Classification (NCBI taxonomy): domain Eukaryota; kingdom Metazoa; phylum Chordata; order Testudines; family Platysternidae; genus Platysternon; species Platysternon megacephalum. The sequence goes on from QXTE01000147.1 coordinate 1,986,761, forward strand.
GGCCCAGCAGAGATGCCTGTAAAGAAGGATCATAGACACGTAGCCGAGTGTCAGTTTCGAATTTACAGACAGGATTTCCCTTTGTCCATTTCTTGCTTTATTTACAAATGTCCTCTGAACTCGATGGTCCCAGTGAGCCTTTAATAGCAGTAAATGGCTCATAGCACTGCCCTGGGACAGGGTTTCAATTGAATTTGTGGGCTGGCTGGCTGGCTTTTACTCCACTAAATCAGGGGTTTCAACCTTTTTTCATTTGCAGACCCCTAAAATATTTCGAATGGAGGTGCGGACTCCTTTGGAAAACTCTGACATAGTCTGTGGACCCTCAGGGGTCTGTGGACCTCAGGTTGAAACCCACTGCCCTAAATTAACTCTAATTGATGAAACAACTAGCAGGCTGTATTTGTTACTAGAAACTAAGTCTGGGCTGAGGACTCACGCTGTTGGTTAGGATCCCTGACTTGCCCCAGTCCCTTTAGCTGTTTCATAGTCAGTGCAGCAAATACTAACTGGACTTTTCTGAACCCAGACGTTCTGGGCCGAATTCACTCTCATTGTCACGGATGTAAATCAGGAGTCACCCACTGAAGTGGGTACAAAGTGGGTAGAGTATAAAAGTGGTGTATGGGAGATCTGGATCAGGTCTCATGTAACTTAGGCTTGCCTTGTCTGTTTTAAAAGGTTCTAGCCACTGTAATGTTAAGAGTGGCCACAGTTCCTGATGGGCTTAAGTAAACCTCACGATGAGTTATGCTATGTAAATATATCGTATTGTGCCAGTCTGGCATGCAACAGCACCCTGCAACATAACACCCGTTCCTCCTGCCCCTGAGCCAAGGACAGGAAATCCAGTTCTCACCCCTGCCTGCTTTCACTGTTTGACCATAACCAAACCCCCTCCTTTCAGAAGGGGAAGATCAAACACAAGGTATCCAGATCTGAGCAATATAACATGCCATGACTGAAGCTGTACAAACTCTATGTTCCTCTGTCCTCCCAGGACAGGGCACCAAACAATGACCAGGGTGTATAGAGGGGGAAAAACTTGCTTGTCGCTGTGAGGAGGAAGTCAGGGGTGGAGTGGGGAAGAGGAGGGAGAAATGTGGGTGACCAACTGTGTGGGAAGGAGGAAGAATGAACAGGCCTTTACAATTTTAAACAGATCCCTGTAGGGTTCCCCTCCACCAGTTGTGTAAGGGTGGATTTATTTTCCATGCTCTGCTTTGCATTGTTCCGTTCCCCAGACAGAAAAGAACAACAAATCCTGAATCGGACTGCAGACCCTGCTTCCATAGTCCCATCCTCTGGGATAGTTTTCTCTCTGTTGTTTTTCCCAGCTGCTAGGCACTTTCTTTTCTTTTTTTTTAATAAAAACCAGTGTCAGGGTTTTACTTTCTGCTAGTAATATCTGATCCTGCCTGATGATGAGCCAGAAAGATCAGGAGAGCTTCAGGTAGACCCAGACTAGAGTTAAGGCCTGAGCCATGAAGTTCTGATCTGGATTGTAAGAAGAAATCCCCCACGAAGTACAGCGCCTGATCCACAACCCTTTGGGAATCTTTACACTGAATGTAATGGGCTTTGGATCAGGCCCATATGGAACAATGAGTTGCATTATGGGGATTGTAGCCTTCCTCTGAAGCATCTGGTCGGAGACAGTGTACCAGCTTAGATGGGTCTGTCCCTGTTGGAGATGGGCCCAAGCCGTACACTTCGAATCCTGTCCATTTGGGCTCATCTCTGCTTCTGCAAGGTGATGGTCCCGTATCCCCAGCAACGTAGGTGCTGCCCTCTTTTCCTTGCCATGCCTGATAGCACTGCTGCTTGTGACAATGGCATCACAGCCTGAGACGGACAGATGTGGGTCGCTCACGGCATTCTATGCTCTCACTGCCCCACCTTGGGAAGCACTTGCAGCTAGTGGGGTGTGGTTTTGATCATGCGTCTTTGATCAGTTCGTCCCTTGTGTTGATGGTGAGCTGTCCAGTGTATGTGCCATGCATGTATCGGCCGTCCGGTGACTGGGTTGTGCTTGGTGGCGTTGCTGGCACGGTGCTCCTGGCAGAGCCCTGTTTTACCACCTCCCTCTCAGACATAATTTTGTAGCATTTGGATGAAGATAAATTATTGTATTGTCCTTTCAGAATGACTAATGGAAATAAAATGGAGGTTCCTGTATGTCGATGTCAGTGTGGTTCTGTTGGTGCTGTCTGATGTTCTCCAAGGAAAGGGGCCATGGACGGCAGAGATGGTGCCGAGACTCAGCAATCTAGCTGAAGAACAGTTGAAAGCGTTGTTTTCATTTTTGATAGAATCGAAGAGGCTTCCAGGCCCCCTCTAAGGGACTGATAAAGCGGAGTGGAGATATTTCACCTACTGTACATCACTGAAATGCAGCCACTTCTAGCACAGAAGACAGTACACAGCAGAGATTAACAGCATGGTCCATAATAGTGGGGCTGGAGGGGGGATTTGGGGCAAAGACGTTAGGGCAAACCTGCTTCTCTTGCACACACGAAAAAAGATCTCCAGTTTCTATGATCTCCACACAGAACCGAAGCTTTTAAAGAACCTGTGGTCCCAAGTGCTCTGTCACTGGAGTCAAAGGGAGTTTGAGCAGGCTTCCCCCATCATAAAAGACAATGAGGTTGCACAGGCGTCAGTGAGGCCAGAATCTGTATTCTAAATTATCATTCAGAAGAAGGTTGGCGTGGCAGGGAATCAGCTTGGCTCTCAGATCCCAGTATGAGTTTGTGGCACTGGCCTTTGGAGAAAAAAAACAATCTGTAGTTATGATCTTAGCCCGTTTGATCTGGAGTCTCTGAGACAGGCCAGAAGCATGGAGCCTCTCAATGCCATTGTTACCCCTTCAGAGTAGAGGTGCACATTAAGATATTTCAGTGTCTGTGTGCCAGGGCCCTCTGCTGGACAGGATTAGAACCACTTAACTGCATGTCATAAGCCTTATACTGCTGTAGCAAATGGTGCTTCCCCTTCAGCTCCTGTGGTAGGAGGCCTGTGCTTTTGAATTCAATGCCCTCTGCTGCTGTGACGTTCTGAATGGCCATGACATGGAACACAGGGCTGACTATGAAGGTCCTAGGAAGCCACAGACTTATTTCAATATTGACAAAATAGCTGACACTGGATAATGGGGTCCTTTTTGTGCTGAATGTCTTCCATGGGGTCGGGGAGAGGAATGTCCTTGTGCACCTCGGAAGCCCTGGGGTTGATGGCTGCCCAGGGGGAGGCTGGACTGAGTGTTGAGTTTAACGCTGAAAGCCTAGTTGGTTTCATTTTTTATTGCTTTAGAAGAGCAAGTGTAAGAGCTGGGTTTGTCCATACAGGGCAACAGCTAAGGCCTGGTCCACACTTTCTGTTCTGATTCAGCAGCAAATCCTCCTACTGGAGACGCGGCTTGTACTGGCAACAGTTCTGCTGCAGGTGTAGTTTATACCAATTCCCTGAGCGAAAGCTGCTCTATGGCAACAGGCCTTTTTGCCCATAAAAGTGCATCTACACTGGGACTTGTGCTGGCCCAGCTCTGATGGTTAGGGGTGGTTTTCCCCCCTTTCCTAACTGCCACAGCTATGCTGCTGAAACTTTGACGTGTAGCCCAGGTTTCAGAGAAGGGCGGGTGATTTTGAAGGTCTGACTAAATGGATTTGAGTCTGATGGGAGCGAGAGCCCCTGAGGCTGACGCCCTGTTTTTCCCACGGACCAGAGAGCTCCACTCCTCCCACACACAGACACAGCCCTGCTATATGCATCAGCCCAGGTGGAAGGAGCTAGGCTCAGTCCCCGCTGCTTGTGCATTCCTTGGCCTCTCTCCAGAGCCTGCAGCTATGGACTCCTGGCCTGGGCCCCATCCCTGTTTGCTAAGCACCTTCTCTCCCCTTTCTCTAATCTTTGTCAAACCCGCTTCTTTCATGGATCCCCTCTGGGTCGGTCACTTCACCAGTGGGTTCTCCCACACGCCTCCTACCCAACCATTGCCCTCTGGGTGGTCCTGTTGGGAGAGTGTAAGCTCCTGGGGGCAGCGACCAGGTCGGTCTCTCTGTGGGTGGTGGAAACTGCCAGGAATATAGAAATAATTCCTGCTCCTTGGGCACAATCTGCACCCTGGGCTTGGAGGTGAAAGGCTCCACTTCCCACCACGGATCCCTGGACCCAACCATTTGCCCAGAAGGAATGCTACATTTGGTAGCACACAAACAGGGGCTGGAGGAAACTTATTGAAGAGAACCTGATTTGTTCAGGCATACTGGGGAAAGAAGAACCTGTGATATAACAGCAGAGTGCTTAAAACAGGGGGTTCATTACTGTGGAGGGGACATGTGTAGTTCAGAAGCTCCTCAGTGACTAACAGCAAGCAGGGAATCATCTAGCCCTACACATCTCAGTATGAGAGTCTGCCCGTCTTCTCAAACAATGTCCGGCCTCTGCCCTCTTCCAGACAGAACGTCAGGCCTGCTTGGGATGGAAGTGAATGTCACCCCCTAGCAGTGGCAGCCTACAAAAGGGTATAATCCTTAATACTATTACACAAGAACGAATTTGGATTGCTGCTAATGATTTTCTATGCACCATCATTAGCAGCAGCGAGTTGGGCAGTGTTACATGACCACACTGCTGTCTAAAACACACACGGTGCTTTTGAACTCTTGTGGAAATCTGTCCAGTTCCAATACCTGGTACTGCCATGCTAGCGAGTGGGTTAGGAATACAGAGCAGGAGAGCTGCAGTACTGGAGCCACAGGTACCTTAGGTTTCTGTTCAGTAACCCCTTGGTCCAACTCTAAGGTACATCACCAACTGGCTCCAGCAAACCTTTTTTAGAAAGTGCCAGGGAATTGAATAAGCACAAAGGGCCCCAATTATCCATTATAACTAGTTCCTAGTGGTGCATGGCACAAACACTCAATGAGTTACTGATTAAAGGCTGGATGAGAATGGACCAGGGTTGTAGTAACCCTCCCCATGCTTTCTGATGGGTTTTCTATCCTGCTGGCTTATGCTGGTTAAAATGTAACTAAAGCAGGGCTCACACAGCAGATTTTTTTTAAAGGAGCGATCTTCATAGGAAGCCTCTCTTAAAAGGTTTCATTTGCCTCTCATGAGCTGGAAGGAGAAAATGTGAGGGGCACCAAACACAGAGGTGCACTCTGATTACATTGCACTTGTGGTGTCCCATGAACAGGCGCAGCCACTTTGTTGTGGCAAAGCACTGAGATTAGGGGCATGCAAATACTTGCATCTAACAGAGTAATTGACAGCTATGGGACTGTTCCCAGGAGTACAGACGACACTTCCGAATAAGGGGTCCAGGATCAGGCCCTGGGTTAGTGACAGAGCCAGGACTAGGGAGCCCAGGAGTCCTGCCACCCCTAGACCACACTCCCTCTACTTGTGTTGTAGTCAGCACCACAATTACCATTGACTTTAATGGGAGCAGGTTTGAGCCACTCCAAAGATTCATGGGTTTGGAGAAAAGATTAAGCAGAATTATCTAAAACACTTAGAACAACAACAACAAAGGGGGGGGGGGGGGACCCTGACAGTGAAAACCTAACACACTTTCCCACATACTTTCTAAGCAAAAGAAACACTACCCAAGATTTGACACTGCCAGTGTAGAAGCAGGTTTCAGAGTGGTGGCTGTGTTAGTCTGTATCAGCAAAAACAACGACGAGTCCTTGTGGCACCTTAGAGACTAACAAATGTATTTGGGCATAAGCTTTCGAGGGGTAGAACCCACTGCATCTGATGAAGTGGGTTCTAGTGTAGAAGCAGTCACCTTTCCCTATGTCCAGTAGAGGGCGCAACACTGTCAGGTTTGGAAAGAGTCCTGATAAAAAAAATCTATAGTGTCGAGAACTAACTTTAATAGTGAAACCAAAGCGCTGCACAGAATGAAGATGTAATTGGTTTGTGTCCCTCTAGCAGGTTACTCAGGCCTCTTGCCCATTTCCTGTTTTCCTTCTGGTCCATCTCCATCCAGCAGCCCAACCTGCAGCATGTCAGGGCTCCAGGAATGAGGGGCGTGAATTCTGCCTCCCTCACCACCTCTCCACGCAATGTTGTGGGGGCCACAGCACGGCCCACTGGCTGGCTGGGTTAGCGGCATAAGCGCAGCCCCAGGGCTGACCTCTTCTTAAAACAGACGAGTGAGGACAGAGTTTTGATTTATGTACCCTGTAAGCATTTTGGAGCGGGGCCGGTCTCTTACCATGTGTCTGTACAGCGCCTAACAGAACGGGGCCCTGATCTCTGCTGTGGCCCCTTGGCACTACTGTAACACAACTAATCATACAATCTGCTAGCTCGCAGGCTTTTAATGCTGGGGAACGGGAGCACCGAGCAATTTCCATTCGGCTATCAGGAGCGGTAAGACAGCTGCAAATTGGGCTCAGTTTGTGGGATCCTGTGGCCCACCCCTGCTCCATCAGCTTCCTGCCATGCAGATCATGACCTTGAAGGGAACCCTTCACTGGATCCTGGGAGCAGGGGGATGGATTATGCAAAGGATTCCCCACTAGTGACAGTGAATTCCATAACATTATCAGGCCTTTTATGTCACCAGAACGGGGAGGCTGTAGCACGGGATGGAACCAGGGGGCTCTCCTTCTGCTTCCCTATCCCTCTTCTAGTCATCTACCCTGGCCTCCTCTAGGTCCTTTAGCCATGTATGCAAGGCCCTCTTCCTTTGTATCTCTCCCCACCCGGACGAGCCTTCCTCTGCCCCCCCACCAATTCACTGATGCTACCCATTTTCCAGCCTCAGCTCACAGCATTTCAGCCAGGGCGACCCATGAGAATTTCCCTGTTCACCTCGAGGGGAAGTCCAAGCCCAGAGGGAACTTGCGTACCAACCAACCAACCAAAAAAGGAACAAAATAAACTGTACAGACCGAATCCTAATGATTGTAGTTGATGGGTGCTGAGGAAGGCCTCCGTGTTAGGTGCCTATGTATGGATTTAGGAGCCCAACTTCAGGCACCTTTTTTCAAAATCTTGGCCATGATTTTGGTGTCTCTTAGCTAGAGACAGTGTTATTATTTGTCTTGTAGTAACACCTATGAGTGCCAGCCACCCCACTGTGCTAGGCGCTGTACAACCACAAAACAAAAAGACAGTCCCCCACCCCCAAAGAACTCAGAATCGAAGTCAATTATTGAGCTATTAGTATTATTAATATTCATTTGCATTGTGGTAATACCCAGCAGCAGCATTCCAGACGGGGGCGGGGGGGTGTACAATTATATAGCAAAAGCTAGTCCAGGCCCTGAAAAGCTGACTGTGTATGTATAAAAAAAGCCTTTTAAAAAGGCACAGGCAGAGTTCATTGTTGATTAAAAAGGGGGAGGGGGACATCATGAAACGGTCAATGTCCCTGGTTCTTCCCTGCACTTGGCAGAAAAATGTTATCAGCGTTTCCAAATCTGAAACGTCGCTGCTTTCTCAGCTGCCTCTCCGGGCACTGAAATCGATAGAAGATAGGAACCCAAGACCTCGTGCCTTGTGATTTGTTTTTATGTTTAGGGGAAATCCACCCCATCAAAACAAGCAAAAGGCCTTAAAATATTTAAATTCTTGCCCTGTCTTCCTGAAAGGCTCAGAGGGAAGTTAAAAAAAAAGGGGGCGGGGGAGGTTTGATCTCCAGTCTAACCACATTTAGTATATATTTTAAAAGTATGATATCTGTAGCCAAAAGGTTTAACATGTGAATACACTGGAAAATAAAAGGCATACCGGGGACTCATACGAGTTCATCGTTACCGTATTTCCTCTCTCCTCATGTTCTTTTTCTGGTAACATTACCCAAGCCATGTTCCCAGACTTTCCTTCAGAGACCACCCCCTCATTTCAAGAAACCACGCCTCTTAGGGAAAGTTTATTTGCCTGCAACAGAACAAAATAAAGGGAGGAAGAAATTTAAGCCAAAAAATAATCATTGAAAAAAGAAGGGATGAGGGCTTGTCTCCATGTGGCAAGGCAAGTGGGCCGCTTTGGCGTCTGACCAAGAGATGCCTTCGGATTTCGTGCGGCGGGGAGATGTCGGTGCGGCGGCTGGGGGCAGGGGATGAAGTCGGATGGGAAAGGGGGCCACTTCCTTTCACCGACATGGATCGGCCGCTGCAGCGGGGAAAGTGCCACTGAAGTTTGCCGCTGCTCCCCCCTCCCCCCCCCAAAACACACACCCTTCGGGCTGCCTGGGAATCGCCTCGGAACCGGAGCAAAGGGGGAAAGGGATCAAGCCGCGAGCCGGGGCTTTGGGGAAGGGCGCGTTTGCAATCCCCCCACCCCCCGATTTGCCGTGGGAAGTGGAAGTTGCCTCCAACTTGGCAGCGGCGCGGGGACCCTGGCTGGCGGAGGGCGGCTCGCCAGAGCGGGTTTAGGGCTGGAGCACAGGGGAGGAGAGGAAGAGGGGGGGAGGCAGAGAGAAGGGGGTGGGTGGGCTGAGCGCGGTGTGTATATACAATGGCGGAGGGGGAGGCTGAGGGGACAGCTCCCCTCTGCCGGAGCGTCTCCTTCAAGCGGCTGGAGCGGTGGCTGGAGGCAGCGGCGGAGGGGGAAGGAGCCCGGCAGCCGCCTTGCCAGTCCCAGCCCCCCGGCGCCAGGGCGCAGCAGCAGCAGCGGGACTCGCCGCAGCGCCGCCGGCGATCGCCCTCCAGAGCCGCCTCCAGCGGCCTCTCCAGGAAAGTTTCCAAGCTCTCGGCCGCCGCCTGCCCCTCCCCGGAGCTCCGGGGCAGAGCCCTGCGGAGCCTGTCCCCCTCCGTCCGCCAGCTCTCCCAGCGCTTCGACGCCGCCGCCGGGGCCGCTCCCCCGCCAGCCCCCCGCAGCTCCCAGAGCGAGGAGGAGCCGGACGAGGACGGGGCCACCTGCTGCCCGCCCCAGCCGGGGAAGAGGGAGGCTCGGCCGCCGCCCGATGAGGAGGGCGGGGGGCAGCAGCGCGGCCAGGGGCTGAGCGAGCCCCCCAAGGCGGGGGAGGCCGGACTGGAGCCGGGGGGGCTCTGGCCCAGCGTCACCGAGATGCGCAAACTCTTCGGGGAGAGCTTTCGGCGGCAGCCCCCCGGCCGGGCCCCGGAGGAGGAAGGTGGGGCCCGCTCCCTGCCCGGAGCCGGCAGCTCGGCCGCCGCGGGGACTCCCCCGGCGGGGCTCGGGGCGCCCCGGCCGGGCACGGACAGCCCCCCGCTTCCCAGCAGCGCCCCCGCTCCGGCCAGGAGGGAGGAGGAGCGGCTCCGCGCCGGCCCCAAGCAGCCCCCTCCTCCGCCGCCGCCCCGCAGCTGCATTCCCTACCCCGGCCTGCTGCGAGCGCACCCGCTGCCCTGCGCTCCGTCCGGCGGGGAGGCCAGGCGGCAGCCCCAGCCGCCTTGGGATAGTTTACATTCCTGGCATAGTTCTTCCAAACCACAGGCTGCCCCCCCGCCCTCCACCACCTCCTCTGCTGGCTGCAACCTCCTCCGAGAAGAGAGCTCCAGCCGCCAGGAATTGCTGCCCGCTCCCAGCTTCCCCTTCCCTGGCAGCGCCAACAGCAAGCATGGCCCCTGCGGGGGCAGGCCCAGGTCCCTGGAGAGGTCCTCGGGGAGTGAGGAGGAGGGGAACCAACTAGTGACCCCCAGGAAACGCTCCGTCCGGAAGAAAAAGAAAGACCTGGGCCTTTGGGACCATGAGTCCGACAGCGACGGGCTAGCGGGAATGGAGGCCGTGCCAGGGCGGCCCCCCCGGACTCACGAGGTCCTGGCACACCTGCCTCTTCCTGCGAACAATGGAGCCAAGCCGCCCTCGGTGGCAAAGAGGCTGGTAGCAGCAGATTGCAACAGTGGGAACACCTTTGCCGCCCTGCTGGGTGAAGCCAAGGCAGCGGGCAGCGCCGAAGGGCACCGGCAGTACGTGAGGGGCATGTCAGAAGGTGTATCCGCTGCTCACTTCCCGCTGGCCGCAGCGCCACCTGTACCCCTGGTTTCCCGCGTCTCCAAAGTGAACATCCCGCCTTTCGGGCCGAGCCCTTGCGGGTCGAGAAGCAGCAGCAGGTACTCGAGCACCGAGACGCTGAAGGAAGAGGACCACTTTGGGCCCTGCTGGCCCAGCCAAAGCCGGAGCTTCCAGGGGGGTCTCGGCATGTACAGATCCCCCAGCTTCGGCCAAAGCGACAGCCTCGCCAGGCTTCAGCAGCAGGTCCGGGTGCGTCCTAAGCTGCCCATGGGCATCGGCAAAGTGAAACAGGACCCTTCCAGTGAGATTCTACTCCACAGTGGACCCGAGGCCGAGCGAGCCAAGCACAGGAAGTCCATGTCCAATCCTGACATAGCCACTGAGACGCTGACTCTCCTCAGCTTCCTGAAATCGGATCTCTCCGAGCTGAAGGTGAGGAAGAAAGGTGGCGGGGTCAGTGACCAAGAGGAAGGGGCCTTCAGCAGTGTCAGGAGTGAGAACTACCAGAGCCCAGCTGGGCACCAGCTGGGAGGCAGAGGCCGAAGTGTGGCACAATCCCCGAACCGGTGGGCTCTAGGCGTCCGCCCAACTCTCAAAGACCTCACCGCAACCTTACGCCGGGCCAAGTCATTCACCTATTCTGACAAACCGGCGCCACGCAGGCTCTTCCTCCAGAGCTCCATGAAGCAGAGCTCCTCGGAGCTTCTCCTGGCCAGCAGCAGCAGCGACCATGACAGTGTGGTTTCGGACGGTGATGCTGGCCAGAGAGAGGACGTTGACGGGCTCCCGGTTGTTATCCAGGATCAGTATATTCAGGAAGCACGGCAAGTCTTTGAGAAGATAAGTCGAATCGGCTCCCAGCACGATTACGGCTTTGTGTCAGATCAGAAGGACAGCGCAGGTGTGAAAATTGGCGGGGAGTTTACAGAGAACCAGAAGGAAGCCGATGCGGCCCTTCTGGGGAGCAAAGAGCACAAGCAGTGTCTGAAGAAAGCAGAGTCTGAAGAAAACCTCTCCTGTGGGAAGTCCATGGAGGAGCTCTCGGGTCATGAGTCTAGCATGACTGATGAAGGCATCGTGACGGAGCCTGAGATGGGTCCCACCAGCGCTGCTTACGGGGATCTCCGTCAGGCTGTCGCAGCGTGGACACCGGCCAACGCCGGCCTAGGGGAGGGCGACACTGATCGAATGAACAGTAAAGAGATTCCTCTCCCTGGGCTCGCAGCTAGAATGAACCATGAGGGTGCTGCTGTTGATGACGCCCTTCCTGGTAAAGCCATGGCCCAAGGGTCCCTAGAGGCACCTTCCACCCCAAGCACCCTGCGGCGCCGAAGGAAGTTTCCCTCTGTTGGCAACAACTGGTCCGATTCCAGCAACGGGGAATCCAGTGGCGAAGCCTACAGATCCCTAAGCGACCCCATGCCCCACAGGAGGTGCTCGATCACAGACGAGACCGAGAACTTCTCAGTGGACAGTAATCTCCTAGGGTCCCTGAATTCCAAGGCCGGTGTCCCAGAGTCTTTGGCCATGGCTCTGTCCGAGTGCACTGGCAGCGCTGCCAGCGACCTGTCCGTCTGTAGCGATGGAGTCAAGGATTACAGCACGGTGATCCAGAACATTGTTAGCCAGCCCGGCGCCATGGACAAGGTGATCGACGAGCGGGGAAATGGTAAGACAGTCAAGAAGAAATCATTCAGCGACCCCAGCCGTCGCAGTGAGTTGGCCAGCGCAGGCTTTGAGGGCCCCAGCGAGCCAATCAGTGAGATGGACCAGACCATCCCGCCTTCCAGCAGCGAACCCATCCTCTCCGAGCAAAGGGACGAGGTGGGGGAGCTGGAGGAGCTAGGCCAGGAGGTTGAGAAGCTGCGCTCTCAGTCTGAGCACGTCCTACCTGCTAAGGCAGGAGGCAGCAATGCAGGAGAGGCCGCTCAAAGCTATAGCTTTGACCCCAAGCTGGCGGAAGTCCTGTCCCCCAGGATCATCAGGCGCAGTTCCAAGAAGCGCACCAACCGGGTGACTCACCAGGAGAATCATGAGACTGCATCCTCTGCCACAACTCCTGCTACTACCCTAAGTAGGTCCAGGCCTGCATCCAAGCATGTCCGGCACACCAGCGAGCCTGCCGCTTTCCTCCCCATCTCAGCACCTGAGCCTCATGGGTCGCTCAGTCAAAACATCCATGTAACTGTGCCAGAATCTTCACCTCTCCCCATCAAGTCCTACCCTGTACTCCAAGCTCCATCCTTGGAGGATGTCACCAAGCAATACATGTTGACTCTTAACTCAGGGGACTTGTCTTCTGGTGGCACTGTGGATATGCCCAGGTCTTCGCCTGCTACACCGACTACTCCAGAGCCCAAGCTGCTGAGATGTCCAAAGCAGCAGGAGGAACACAACCCGAGCAGCACCAAGAGCAAGCCTCAAGTGGTAAGTGCCCCTGGTTTTAAGATGCTCTAGCTTAGGACCTGATCCAAAACCCAGTGAAGACAATGGAAGTTTTTTCTTTGTCTTCAATGAACTTTGGATCTGGCTCTTGGGGGGGCCAAATTCTCCTTTCATTAACACCGTTGTAAATCTGGAGGAACTCCATTGACTTCAATTAAGTTACTCCAGGCAAACGAGATCAGAATCCGGCCCTTAACTTAATTCACTGCCATCCAAGCCCTTACACGGGGCAAACTCCCATTGATGTGAATGTCTGAATTCGGACTCAGTAATATTGGGTTAAAGGTTCTGGACCCATTTTAGTGGATGAGTGTTTTCTTGCTTTCAAATTCAGTCCTACTGTTTTGTCTCTCTGGGATGCTACATAAGGTCTCCGTAAACTGTTGTTCTCTTGGCTGGCAGTGGTTGTTTTTTTTGTTTTTATTTTTTTGCCTTGAATGTTGAACAAAAGTTGCCTTTTCCTAGTCTATAGGGAACTTGCATAGCCTTTTCCTTTAATAATTATTCCTGATATTGTGCCCATCATACTGTAGCTCAAGAACACATCAATTGTTTTAAATATATATAATCTTGAAATTCCTACCTGTGGGAATCTGTTTAACAGGAATAAATGCAGCTCTTTCCTCCCCTACAGCTGAGATTCTTTTTGCCACTTTAATTTTATTCAGGCTTGTTGATAGTTTGTGACATTGCTAAGGGCTTCAGAAATAAAACAGACCTTTTTTTTAAAATATCAAAATCAGGGAAAACTAAAGAACCAACAAAAAACGTTTGTTGCATATTAATGATAACCAAGGTCAGCATCCTGTTCCCATAGTAATGAGGATTTTGCCTTTGGCATTAGTGGAAATAGAATCGGGGCCCAATGTTACTACCAGACTGCAAATTGGTATTCAGGGAAGTTGATTTCTAGCTACAAACCACATCCCTATGTTCTGGTCTGTTTGTTCCCTTCCTGGCTGAAATCTCTGTCAGGGTGGAATGTTCTGTGAAATACCCATTGCTCTGATCTGTTTGATTGAAATATTGAGTAGATTAAGATGTCTCTGATGTGCTGGAGGATTACATTGGATGCAGAAAGATTTTTCCAGTTGGCATAGGAGAATTTGGAGAAGACCGCCAATCTAGCTTGAATCACGTGACTTTCCGACGGGAGCAAGGGGCTGAGAAATCTCAACAGCAGTGTCTTCTGAAAGGTGCTTTGAAACAGTTCAATATTATTAAAACAGAATTCGCATTGTGGGCGAGTTTTGCAGTTGACTTGATCTAAAGTTCCCTTGAAGTTGCATAGTCGAGTTTTGTTTCTTCTTTCACTCCTATAATCGGAAACGATCATTGTGGCTGGTGTTGCGGTCTGCTTGTGTCACTTTTTACCTAGTAAAATCTCTTCTTTTTGGGGGGAGCAGGGGTGTGTGTGTACTTTTGCATGGTTTGTTTACGAGAGCTGAATGCCGTGTTCACCAGAGCATAAACTATCTACTAAATTGGCAACAACTGTTCTCTTGCTCCATTGTATTTGCCCCTAGTCATGTGGTTGGTTTTTTTTTTTAACTTTTCTTTCAGTGGTTTTCTTGCAAAGGCGTTTGAGTTTTATTTGTGTAATGTGCTACTAGAATTGTGAGAGCCTGACCATGCCTTACTGATTTATGGGATCGTTACTCATCAGTGTGGAGCGACTACTACTGATGTAATGCTTTCACTTTTACCTTTGGCTTCTTCCCGCCACCAATCCCCGCATTTGTTTGCTTTTCACTACCTGTTGTCTCTCATCATATGCTTCAGTTGTAAATAATAGTCCGGTGGAAGGGCTACACGATCCGGCCTTGTGATGACTGTCTCAGTCTGAAACAATGGGCAGGCTGGAAATCCCACCTCCGGTGTCTAGTGGGCAATTCATTCGCCCGTGCTGTCAGCGGCTGAACAGCTCCTCATTGGTAACCGTGGGCTGGCTCCGTGGCTGGTGGAAATGGGAGTGAATCCAGCCCTATCGAGATGTTCATAACTGAGGAGTGTGGGGGGGAAGGGAACAGTCTTGTCACGTTGAAGAGCTTTTGGAGGAGAAGAGTTTACCACTGTTCTGGTGTGTGATTTATGGTTGCTGGTAGATTGCCCAGTCCCACGTTGAAAATTAGCAGCAGCCAAGCAAGAAGTGACCGGCAGCCAAGCTGCTGGGCTGGGGCAGATAGTTGTCTGTAACCCTGAAAGGTCATTGCTAGGGACTGAGTTGTTTCTTGATAGAGTGAGGAGCTGACACTTCTTTCTGTCCGAGTCACCTGACTGGGAAGAACCAAGGAGTCTTAAGTCTTGTCAGATGTTTCAGTTTTGTTTGATCTTGGCAAGTGCTGTGTGGTTTGTTCTGTTTCTTTGGCAATGGATGGAAGGGAGCAGGGCTGGTATCTGCACTAATTGGAGCAGTCTGTTTTTCTGAAAGAGACTGGGGGGAGCTGGCGCTCCGTTGGTTAGTGTCTCATTGAATGAAGTGTGTGTGCGCGCCTGCACATAAAAGAGAGAAGGGTGGATGGGTGGCTACAGAGGATTCTTACTGGATATTAATTTTTACTTGAGTTGGGCTCAAATCAAAACCCCAGATCCAAACAACCTCAACTTCGGGCAAATCCAGACCCAGATCTGGACTTTTTCTGTGACCCGCCTTGCAATAATGTGCCAAACCAAATCCCCCCAGCTCCAAACACCCTTGTGCTTTAGGAAAGTTTGGATCTTGATAAAGATCCAGATTTGCACCTGGCCCCTGGACCTATAACAAGTCTGGACCAAACCAGCCCTGATCTTTGTAGCTTGGCCCTTCCTCTGAGTTTTACCAAAAGCTCAGCAGCTGTGTTCAGTCATTTGAGTTTTGTTTTAGGGACAAGTTTGCCTTGAGCTGAATCAGAAGGAACTCTCCATCCTTCCCCCCCCTCCGCCCAACCGCATTATCCTCTACCCCCTGTGTTCTCCAGTATTAAACTCCTGCCGCTTTCCTTTGTCAGGACTCATTCCAAATTATATATATGTTGGTCTCATTCCTAAAGATTGTTTATTATAAAGGACCTGCAAGGGGGAGTAGCCCAGGCAGCTACAAACAACCGTCTGAGACAAATGATCTTATCTCCAAGTACTGTCTGGAGATTTCAGATTGGAGAGGTTTGTTTTGGGATTGAACCTCGAGGTTGAGCTTGAATAGAAAAAGGTTCCTGCACTCTCTCCTGGTGACGGCACATTTAACAGTATCCGTACCTAGTTATCACCAGCTGGATCCTGCGAGGTGCTGAGCACCTACGGCCTGGTGAAGTCAGTGGGAGTTAAGGGCACCATGCCCAACAGTGAAATCCCCTTTTTTCATAATATTATCCAGAGATCAGGACAAAAGCCCCGTTCCGGCTGTTTGTGCTGGATATTAGGAGACTGTTCCTAACCCAGCTGCTTAGAATGAATTTTAAGATGGGTCATTTATGAGTGTCTTTATAAGGAGCCGTAGTGACTTTAGGAACGAGTAAAGGAGCCACAAGGAGTGAATTCGGACCAAGGTCCACAAGGTATTTAGGCTCCTAACTTGGAGCCTAAATACCTTTGTGGATCTGGGCCATAGTCTCCAACCTTTAGAGTGGCTAATAATAATAGTACTTATTTTCTAAGCACTGGACAGACTTTGAGCCCAGTCCATTGTTCCCTGGGTCCCCAGGTCTGCTGCTGACCTCAGTATGCAGGATTAGGCCCTCAGACTAATTAAGCCTCACAACACCGCTGTGAGGCTGGCAGGGGGAGTTTTATTATCCCCATTTTACAGATGGGAAAACTGAGATTTGTTCAAGGCCGTAGAGGGAGTCCAATGCCAGAACCCAATTGGGAGTGCAAGGGTTCCTACTGCCCAGGTCTGTGCTGCAGCCAATGGAATCTCATCTTCTGTCTCCACCTCCCCAACCAGGGGAGGTGCTTTTCCAGCAATTGTTGCTGTTGCCCGATTGCGTGTGTGCTACGCCCAGGGTCAATGCACTCCGGCAATGAGAGCAATTTGCACCAGGTCTGCAGCGTGACTCTGCTGCCGTCTCTTGCCCCGAACTCAGTGTTGTGCTCAGACAGGAGCTGCGCATTTTTGGCAAAGTGGGTGCGTCCAGGAGGGAAGTAGGTTGGAGCCAAGGGGCTGCTTTAAGGGCTCTCCATGCTCCCTCCCAAATCTTTTGCGGGACAGTGGTGTGGGGGAACGTGGTGTTCTCTAAAGTGATGCCGGACATGATAAGAGGAGGTGAAAGGGTGAGCTGGGCCTTTAAGGGGATCAAGTCCCCGCTCTGACCTTGGCCTAGAAATAAGAGGCAGGTCCTTTTTCCTAGTAGGCGGGAGATTTGGTATCTGAGCGGCATTCTGGGGCCAGTGTGCCAAGAGGGAGCTAGGAATGGGCCACGCGAGGGGCTCAGTGAAAGGGGTCCAGGAGTCAGGCCAAAGTCAGAACGTGGCCTGGAGAAAAGTGAAGCAGAGTCAGGGTTTCTGGTGTAGGGTCCTTGGGGTAGAGGGCGAGCTTGACTCCCCCTATTGTGCTACCAATAGGAGGCGGAAAACCCCACAAGCCAGGGTAGGAAGCTGTGGCCTTGGGAGGCCAGTGTCTGTGACATCGGTGAGACCGATCCTGGAATACTGTGGACAGTTCTGGGGTGCACATCGTAAAAAGGATGTTGGAAAATTTGGAAAGTGTGCTGCAAAGAACCACGGGAATGATGCCAAGGCTGGGAATGATGCCTCGCAGTGAGAGACGTAAGAATCTTAAAAAGAAGATGGAGAGGTGGCTTGATTAGTGTATCAGCACCTTCATGGGGAGAAAATACCAGCTAGCAAAGAATACCAAAAAATACCAGTCTAGCGGAGAAAGGCAGATCAAGAACCAATGGCTAGAAGCTGAAGCCAGACAAATTCAGGGCTGAAATAAAGTGCAAGTTTTTGAACAGTGAGGACCGTTAACCACTAGAACAAACTACCAAGGGAAGTGATGGATTTGCCATCTTGTGATGTCTTCAGATTGAGAGGGGCTGTCTTTCTGGAAGGTTTGCTTCAGTCAAACACAAGTTATTGAGCTCTGGGGTGACTGGGGAGAATTCTACAGGAGGCCTGGGATACCTACAACCTGGGATATATACAGGAGGTCAGACCAGATGATCTAACGGTCACTTCTGGCTTTAGAAATCTATGAGTGCTGTCACACCTGAGCGATAGGGTTGCCAATTCTGGTTGGACATATTCCTGGAGGTTTCATCACATGACATAATATTTAATTGAACATTAATCTTTAATTCCTGGAGACTCTGGGACAATCCTGGAGGGTTGGCAATCCTACGAAGGGAGAAGCAGGCAGACCCTCAGCAAAGCGACTGTGTAATCCAGACCCCAGTTTACTCCACTCTAACCTGCTGACATTAGTGACACACACACCACATTTGTATTGTGTTTTTTTCTTCCTCTCGGCACTGCTGGGAGAGAGTGAGCTGGGGTGAAATCCTGGATTGACCCCTGGATTCTTGACCTTCTTGGGCCCCCTCAGCAGAATGGTTTGCTAAGTGCCGGCCCCCCAGTGGGGCAGCAAGAGCCCTTTTGACAGTGGGGCAGCAAGAGAGTCGGTAAGGATCCGTGTGATGGAAAGAACCCAGACTGAGTTTGCAGAGCAGGCAGTTGTCTGGATCCACTGGGAGTCGGGGTGACAGTCTAGAAAGACATGCCCCAGCTCAGACTCTGATGGGGTGGGCGCTTAGGGGTTATTACAGGTTTGGGAGCTTACGCCTTGAGAAGCTGTGGTGCAAGTTAACCTCTGTGGGGTTTGCACTGTAGCAAAATCCCCTACGGCGGACAAGCCCTGCGTTTCGTATGATCTCTCAGGCCTCGGTACAGTGCAGGCTTATTTGGTGGTTTTTTTGAATGAAGTTTTCCCGTGACTCCCTGAAGTGTTTCAATAGACGGATTTCCTGAATTGCCTGTTGCGCCACTTCTAATGCTGCGACTTGCCAGTCCCGTGACCACTGCCTGCAGGATGCGTCTGCGCCCTGACATGCTCAAGGGGCTAGATGGCAGCTGTCAGATCAGGGAGGGAGCTATCAGTCGTGAACACTCGCCGATCCAGAGGTTTGGAAGTTTTCCTGGTGTTGAGGGGAAGCAATTCATTATTCAGGTGCAGCTTGGAATGAGGAGCTAAAGGGGAACTGCAAACATAGATAAGGAGTTGGTGTTTACAGTACTTGAGCAATGAGTGCGGAATGCCCTGGCTGGGCTAAGGCAGGCAGAATGAAACACACCCACCAGGTTAAGAGGAGCATTCTGCACAATTAACCAAGAACTCCCCTCAAATGCTTTCCTTTGGGATCCCCCAGTTGGGAAGATAGGTACGATGATCCAGATCCTCAAAGTTATTTAGGTGCCTAACTCCCACTGAAGGATCTGGGCCTATGTCACTAGAATGGGAGCAATTATGCAGCCACTCCATCTAGTGGGTAGTCCATATAGAAGATAATGGCCTACTACAGCTAGCTCATGGAGTTACTCCCTTAGTTCAGGTGGGAGGGGATCTGTGTTGTGGCACTTGAAGGTCTTATGTTCAGACAGTGGTAATGGCTGGCGTGCATGACTGATGTGACTCAGGTATTTCTGGATGTCTGAGCAAACTCAGCTGACTGTTTGTCCACTTGTCCACCAAGTGCTTCCTAGACCTACCTAAGGGATCGGGCCATGAATAGCTACAGTAGTGGAAGGAGTCAGACAGCGGGGAGTGTGTGAAATGGGTCAGGGATTTGGCCTAGGGGAGAGCCAGCTGTCGTGGTGTGCTGGGAGCAGGTCAAAGGAAGGCATAGAAGAGTGTGTGTGTGAAGGGGGAGGGGCTTTTTCATTTCTAAACACTAATGAAGTGATGTTTTTTGAAGGGATACCATACTATGTTTCTCTTCATGCCTCAGACTAGATAAATAGAAAATCCCGCATCAGATGTTCTGTACAGCACAATTGTGAACACCTAGCAACCTAGTCAGCAAACCGTAAGAATGAAGCCCTCTCTGGAGTGGGATTACTCACCGGGTTTGCGTCTCCCCCCCCTCCCCCCCATTTGACTTTTTTTTGTATTATTTGTGAAAAATAATGTGAAGAATGCTATGTGATCATTGTAAGTCCAAATGCTGATTCAGTAGAGACGCCTCCAGAACTGTTTGGGCGGAAGAGAAACTGGAAGGGAAAATTGCAGCTACTGTGTGTTTGCCTGAGTGCGTTTGTACAGCCTTCCTGGGAGTCGTTTCATTTCATTACGAGCCTGCTGTGTGTAGTGCAATTCCCTGAAGTTATTGACTAGTTTTCTTTGCAAATGAATGTGATTTGGGTTGCTGGAAATATTACTAATAACAATGCTTTTCATCTGAGGAGTTGAGTGCTTCATAAATATTAATTAAGCTTCCTGTTAGTTGCTGGCCTCATTTTTCAGACACCGAAACAGGGGCACCGAGAGACCGAATGATTAGGCCAAGGTTGCACAGCAAGTCAGTGCTAGAGTTGGGAATAGGACCCAGGAGGCCGGAGTGACAATCCTTTCCTGCTCATCATTAGACAACTCTACACTGCATTGCTTGATAGACTGCAGCTGAGGAAGTCTGAGATGGAGATTTTCAGAACCATCAGAGGGACCTTAACCTTGAATCCTAATTGAAAATCATGTTGTAGTTAGGAAGCAGCTCCGTGCACACTCCAGTACATTCAAATCCGGCTGCTTTCCCCAAACGCTCACATGCTAACACCATCCTCAAGGGTGAGCACTGGAAAAAGCACTCTGCTGTTGGATTCTGGCATCCCCAGAAGACATTGATTTGAGAAACCGAGTTTGAGTTAGCAGGTATGATGACCAGCTCCATGAGCCATCTGGGAGGTGGTACAGTCTAGCACGCAGAACTTGTGCCTGGGGATCAGGGCTCCTGTCTTCTGCTGCTGGGTGATTTGGAGCAAAGCTCTTATCTTATCTCCTCTCCATGCCTCAGCTTCCTCACGTGTAAAGTGCGGATAATAAAATTGGCCTTGCAGGGGATTAATTAATGTTTGTAAGCGGCTGGTGAAAAGTGCTATTTAAGTGCAAAGTATTCTCCTTTGTCAGCACAGCCTGTTATTAGTAACACACACAGTATGTAGGCTCAGAAACATCATGCAAGTATTTCCAGAATTCTGTTCAAAGAGTCATTCAAGGTTCTTCTCAAAATAAAGGACCCACACTTGCATAGAGAAATTATTTGGTGAGGTGTAAGCTGTAGGCAGTGACGTGGGTGTTCCAGTAGGTGGCAGCACTGAATCCCACCTGGCTGAGGGCTCTGTGCTGATGGACTTATTGGCCTTCAGACAGAATGTAAAATGGAGAGCCCGGCCATTAAAAATCCTACAGTGGACTTCTGGCCCCAGCCTTCTGGCCAAATTCAGATATAGGTGAATCCTTTCTGCTTACCTAGGTCCTTCCTCTGACTTGGATACAATTTTCTTCACTTCCTGTTGTAAGTTTGTTGCCCCCTGGCTGGGGTTTGTTGGAAGTCTCCCATCCAAGAATTGTCTGGGCCTAGTTCTGTTTAGCTTGGGAGTATTGGCTGTTTCCCAGCACAAGCCAGGCTAGCTGTATGGATTAGTCCCTGCTGTGAAGAAACCTTTAGGAGAATAATATCCTTAAATCACTTTTGGTCTCTGGCACAGTGGTTCTTTATTAGTAGCGGAAGTGGACTCCTAAGAAGTTGACATTTTCCTTGACTTCCTCGTGGGAAGGGAAGCTGCCAGAGGAAGACAATTGCCTTTGATGGTGCTGCTTCATCAAATTGTTATTGGTTAAATATGTTGTTGTGGCTTTTTCCCATACAGAGAGATTTTCTCCTTAACACATGTTGACAATGAAATCTCAATTAACATGATTCAATTGATGATAACGGAAACTATGTATCTGGTAAGTTTCCAACAAGTCTATACAGGCTTCTGGGCTTGTTGCTTTAACATAATTAAAGGTGATTTGCAAAAGAAACAAAATTTGGCTTATGTCTCCTTTAAACTTAGTGAAATCATGACACACACAAATCAAGCTGAATAAATGAAAGGGCTTTTTATATTAATTAAAAAAAAGATATATATATATAGAAATAAACATAACAAAATATACATAAACTTTTCATAATACATAAACGTCTTATAGTATATTAACCATTTGCTACCTAACCTTAGTTATACTGTAAACATTTAATTGTATGTAATATGAATGGGGAAAATATAAATCAATTATTTGCATGACACAATTTACAAACGAAGAAAATTTGCTTATAAAAATCCACCTAGTTCAAGAAAAAATATGGAAGTAAGAGAAAGAATAGAAGGAAAATTCAGAGAAGCGGGATAGAGATGGGAAGGAAGTGAGCAAAGAAGCGGGGGAGGTGATAGATGTCAGGCATTTAATAGGATCATTCAGATAGTTCCACGAAAGCATCCCATATCTCTGAGAATTTTCCTTGGGTATTTCTGGTATTGTATACAGACAGTTCTTTCCATGGTGGCCAAACTGATGATGTCTATGCTAGGTCTTCAATTCTTGGTTGCTTTTTGGATTTCCATTTTTGTGGTATCAGCCTTTTAACAATTATTAGTGCTCTGCTTAGCCAAAGTCTTTCCGATTGATTCTGGGGAAGGGCTTTTTAGTCACCGCATGAAACTCTTTATTTGTTTCTATTACCTCCTATTAATTTCCAATGACTAATGCGTTCTTTGTCAAAAAGAGACCTTTGTTAGGAGTCAACATCTTGCTTCAGTTAAAATGCAGACGCTCAGAGCAGACATCACAGAGACCCTCCCAGTGGTCTTGCAGCAAAACCAGGGAAACAGCAGACGTAATAGTCCTATGTTTTCTAAGGTAAAAATTTGGCAGAACCTTTTTTCATCTTTTCTTTTAATTTTTAACCTTCCAGGGCTCCTGTGTCCGCCATAAAGAAGCCAAAAAGGCCACCACCCCCTTTTTGTCACCTTTAATAAAATCCGGTGGATACAGATTAACTTTCTGAGCTTTACTATAGACGCCGATAGCCACTGTCATTGTTCAGGTTGCCAAACTCATCCCCTGAATCCCACTGCTGCCACCCCAGTGCCCTTCATATGAGGTTAAAGCTGCTTGTACAGCATCAAGAACAGGAATACTTGTGCACCTTAGAGACTAACAAATTTATTTGAGCATAAGCTTTCGTGGGCTTTCGTGTACAGCATCGTTAGTATTTTCAAGGGACGACCATGTGCGTGGCAAAGGCAGTCCCTGTCCAAGCATTGTACAATCTAAGCAAGACAGAGTGTGGGCAGGACACCGAGGAGGAAAGAACTAGAGTGTATGGGCCAGATCATCAGCAAATGCAAATCATTATAGGTCCACTGATTTACACCAGCTGAGCTTTGGGCCCTGTGTATTCGCTAGGATGCAGATTGTCACCCTGGTGTAGCGGTGCAGTTAAGGTCCAAGGTGTGCAGTGAGCTGCCATATTGACTTCAGTGGTTTACACTAGAGGGTGAACCTCTGCTGCAGCCAGGTAACCCTATTGACTTCAGCGGGGGTTGCGTGATTGGAACTGACAGCAGAGTTTGGCTCTGGGTCTCTCTGAAAAGCACGGAGCAGAAACTCTAACTTCCTGCCAGGGACGGGGGTAACCAGGGCAGGGATCGGCAGAGTGCTCCTTACCTTGGGTGAACTTTCAGGCGGCCGGGCTAAGCAAAGTGGGTGCAAATTTTTCCTTTTAAGGGCAAAATTTCAGCTGGATCTTTGAATCGCTCTCCTGCCTTTTGGTCTCTTTGTGCCGCAGCCATAACATAACTTAAAACAGTATTTTATTTCTCTTTGATTTATTATATATGGGAGCAGGACGCTGAGATGTTTTACTTCAGATGGCACCAGACGTGAATTGAGTGGGGTGGAGGGGAGCTCTGGAATGGAGTTGCTTTAATTACAGGACAAAATGCCCGGGACCCAATATAACTTGGCAATATCGTTTTGGCTTCAAGGGGAAATTTACATGCTCTGTGACTTGCGGATAAGAAATGATCCTTTTTTTTTTTTTATCTCAATAGGAAGGGCCAGGGCTGTTCTGTACAGAGTCGCCTCAGATTCCAAGTGACTCGGGTGAAGGGTTTGGAGCACATTAATTTGTTAATCGGTTGGTTAGACCTGGCAGCAGGAGCCTGGGAGAGTGGGGCTGGACATTTTCCTCCGGTAAACCCCAGTGTCAAGGGGGTTTTTCAACCAAGACTGAGTTCCCCTGGGTTGAAATTTTGGTTGATGAGAGCTCAGGCCAGGAGCGAAAAGCGTATGAAAAATTAATCTTTGTAACGCTGTCTAGATGCGCTTGTCCCTCTGATCACCCCTGTTTTACACCGAGGGGACGGATCCTGAGCTAGTGTAAATTGACCTCGCTTCGGTGTGGTCTGTGGAGCAATGACAAGGTAGTGCCAGCTGAGGGTCTGGCCCCAGATCTTCCAAAGGACTCAGGCCTGTATGTGTCAGGGGCTTGCGGCAGAGTCAGCGGGAGCCATTGACTTCCCTGAGCGTTGGATCATGGCCTCAGTGCTCAGTACCGGCCTTCGGGGCCAGACTTCGTAAAAAGCTCAGCTCTTCTTCAGCCACCTGCGTAAGGGCCGGATCTGTACCAGAGCTCGGCACCTGCCATGTGTGTGTGCGTGTGTAAAGCCTGGCTCTGTGTGTGTGCGTGTGTAAAGCCTGGCTCTGTGTGTGTGAGTGTGTATGTAAAGCGTGGCTGGGTGTGTGTGTGTTGTGTGTGTGTGTATAGTGTGGGTGTGTGTGGGTGGGTGTCTGTGTGTCAAGCCCAGCAGTGTGTGTGTGTGCACACACGTTTGTGTATATAAAGCCTGGCTCTGTGTGTGTGCGTGTGTAAAGCCTGGCTCTGTGTGTGTGCGTGTGTGTAAAGCCTGGCAGTTGTGTGTCTGTCTGTCTGTAAAGCCTGGCTCTGTGTGTGTGGGTGTCTGTGTGTAAAGCCCAGCAGTGTGTGTGTGTGCGCACACGTTTGTGTATATAAAGCCTGGCTGTGTGTGTGTGTGTGTGTGTGTGTGTGTGTGTGTGTGTGTNGTGTGTGTGTGTTGTGTCTGTATGTAAAGCTTGGCTGGGTGTGCTGTGTCTGTATATAAAGCCTGGCTTGGTGTGGGTGTGTGTTTGTGTGTGGGTGTGTGTATAAAGCCTGGCAGTGGTGGGTGTGTGCAAAGCCTGGCAACATTTTCTTTAATCCATATTTGAGTCACCGGGTGTCTTTATGCTTGGAATACACGTTCATACTCCTAAGCACCTGGTCTTGCCCCACTGCTGTCCGCATGGGCAGGGTGCAGCCGTGGTGCTGCTGGGCTAACTCGAGCTGCTGTGCTCTCCATACCGTGGTGTAGAACTGGTGCTCCACGGGTGCGGGCAGACGTGGGCTGGGCGTGCTCCCATGGTGATATAAAAGCAGGTGTGTCCACAATGAGACCTCCAGAGAAACATGCAATGCAGGTGCATGCGTCCGTGGGCGGGTGGGTCCGCGGGGGCCGATCCGGGAGTCACAGATGCTCAGCGTCTCGCAGGAGGGGATAATACTAGTCACCCTGGTTTCCAGGAGGACAGTGGCCATCACGGTTTGAACTAATGGATCTTCGCAAGGCTCCATAGATCAATATGGGAAGAACAACCTTTACCGCACTGCGCACAGAGCCCTTTGCCTGCTTGTGCTGATCAAGCTGCCCGCTGCTTCTGTACTTGGCGCTGGCTTCCTCCCCAAGTCACGGACCCTCACCCTCCCGGTGCTGGAGTGCCCAGGTGGGCCGGCCCGATGCGGTTCTGGGAATCCCGGATGCGCAGCGTGCCGGAGAGACTCGTCATGTGACGGCATTGGGGCCGTGGTCAGCATGTGTGACAACACATTGGAATTCCACATTGTATAGCAGAACTAATACAGTGTAGGGAGAATCCTTCCCTCTTCTCCAGACTGGGAAAGGCAAGGATGTTGGGAAAGGGGATGTTGCCTGTTCCGCTCGTTTCCTCTGAAGCACCTGGCATTGGCCACTGTCGGAAGACAGGATACTGAGCTAGAGGGATCATTGGTCTGACCCAGTGTGGCCGTTCTTGTATTCTTATTCCTAGCCAACTGCAATCCCTGGGCTCTGCTCTTGGGATCTGTCTTTCATCTCAGCCTCTGGCTAGTGGCTGACCTGACCCCTCTGGTTGGTAGAAGTCAGAAGAAAGATCTCCCTTCCTATCCCATCCCTTCCACTCATCTGCTGACTGCCAGGAAGGCCTGTCTGTACTTCAGCCCTCCCCCAGACGCCGTTATTTCTGGGTCCTCCTTGTCAGTAGCTCCAGTGCCTGTCTGTTCCTCAGAGCTTTCCCAAGTAGCAGCAGGATTAAACTAAAGGGGCTGTGAGAGCAGCAGCAAAACTAGCCAACAGTCTTGTTAAAGCCACACTGCTACTGCCTGGGAGTGCTCCGAGCAGCCTCTGTGGCACTGCATTCTCTGTCTGCAGACTCAGGAGGACAGCACTGCACTGCATCTCCTTCAGACAGGTTTCTTTGTAACCCTTAAGGGTTAGAAACTTTGTGTGTGTGTGTACATGGATGTTTATTTGGTAGAAATTGATGGCTGAGACCCCACCACTTCCCAGAGAAAGTTCTGTACTGCCCACTGCCAAGCAGGTACATGGATCATTTACACCCTGAGGAACAAGTTGGTGAGCAGTACGTGGCCAGTTCTGCACTGGGTGGCACAAGTGTTTTGTTGGTGTAACTCCACTGAAATTAGTGCAGTTACACCCTTGTAAAACTGGCATAAGAGAGTGTAGAATCAGGCCCTGCATTTTTCCAGCACTGCACTATTTGGTTTAGATAAATATTAATCAGACATTATTCCACCGTAATACCGTGGCTCTAACACTGCCAATTTCCCCTCCCAGTTACCCCAGTGTAACTTCATTGATTATAGTGCAATTGTCCGTGAGTAACCGGGAGTGGCTCATTCTGCTAACATTGTGCCAGGGTCTCCTACCCTGGTGGCAAAAACTGGCTCTCTCTTTAAAAAAACAAAACACCCATTATTTCATGTCCCATATATCTGTAGGGAAAGCTGTAAATGATGACTGACAACATGTAACGGTCTCATTCTGCAGCGTAATTAGTTTTCCTGGGCACGTTCCAATACTTCGGCATGTTGTTTTTGGAGGGTTTTTTTTTTTTTCCCAGAAAAAAGACCAGACTTCTAAAGAATCTCTGAATCAGAAAAGCTCCTCCTCCACTTGTTTAAAAATGCGCATCAGGATTGTATTTGTAGGAGAGCAGTTAATTCAAAACGCAAATGTTGTTTATCCTACTGGACCAGGCTTTTGCTCAGGCATGCACAATGTAGGCCGTGAGATGAAATAACGCTTTCAAAGACAAAAACAAAAACAGGAGCGGAGGGAGAGAAATCGTTTGCTGATTCCATCAGAACCCACTGGCTGTCTGGAACATTAGAAAACAAACACACACAATAGCCAGGGTGCAGAATAACATTACAGAGCTCAGGCTCTGCAGATAAGTAAAGCCAGTGGGGGCTGTTGGTTACAGGAAGGGCTGTGTGTGGTGGGGGCAGCCATATGACTTACCTGTATGTTGGACGTACTGAGATCTGATCCACATTGTGCTAGATGCTAGACATACATATAGTCAGAGACAGTCCCTGCTCTGAAGAGCTTGCAATCGAAATAGGCAGGGGACGGATGATTACCCTAATGTTACAGCAGGGCAACTGAGAGACAGAGAGATTAAACTGACTCATCCGTGGCCATATAGGAAGTGTGGCTGAGCCAGAATGCAGCTCTCGGCCATAAACTGCTGCTGGGTGGAAAATTAGGCATGTTCATTGACATGCTCTGTGTGTTGACTTAAGCAGGAGCCGTATTAAATGGAAAAATACTGACTCAAATAGCACCTGTGAGGATCAGGCCAGTCATGGGAATGTAGGCACAGCACAGTCCTCCCACTCTGTGCTCAGGTTGCCTAGTCTATTCCAGGACTAGCTGGGGCTCAGAGAAGGGTGACAAGAATGATCAAGGACCTGGAAAAACTCGCCTAAAACACTGGGACTGTTACCTTAGAAAGGAAATGAATAAGAGGAGATGTGATAAAAGTCTATAAAAATACTGAATGGCCGAGCGAAGGGAGTTTGGGAGCTTCTGGTCTCCCTGCGTAACAAGAGGGCATTCAGTAAATGTCCAAACTCAAAACTATGGCAAACACTTTTTCACACGGTGTGTAATTAGACTGTGGAACTCACTGCCGCATGATGTTGCATCCAAGAAATTAACCAGCATCAAAAAGGGATTGGACATTGATATGGCTATCAAGAATATCCAGGGCTATAATAGCTAACAGTAACAAAGTTTTGGAAGGGATATTAAACTTCATGCTTCAGGGTTTTGTCAATCCCCAGTTATTAGAGACCAGGATGAGACCTGATGGGGGGGGGGGGGTCAGATTCTCCCCCATTTGCTACTGTGGGACTCTAACACCTTCCTCAAAGCATCTGGCACTGGCCACTGTTAGGGACAGGATACTGCACTGGAGGGATATCGGGTCTGATCCAATCTGGCAATGCCGTTGTTCCTAGTGGTCAAAGCAGCCTGTGCTCGTTACTGGGCAGGGCAGGGTGGAATGAGTCACACTCACACTTTGACTCCCATGCGTTTGTGTTTTAAACATCCCGGATTCCTGCCTCTCCTTATAAATGTCTGAGTTTGGATTTGGCCTGTCAGGGACATTCCTCTCTCCCTCGTCCTTTTCTTTGGCGTCTTGTTTTCATGGGGGAACCTCGGAGGAAAATCTCTGGGGTCAGATTCCCAGGAACATAACGGTTGCGTAAAAGGCGTGCGGCGCACACTCCCTGCAGCGGTGCCGCAGACTCAGTAAGTCGGGCATTACGTCTCATGTAGCCATCTGACTGCACTGCAGAGCTGTATGCCACTGTCTGGCATTTTCGCCAGTTCCTCTTTTGGCTTTATTCCCTGTTCCCAATTTTATAGCGTTTTCCGCTTGCACCAAAACCTTTCTCCCCTGAGCACCATCCTGGTCTCAGGTAGAGGAGCAGAAACCACCTACCCCTGTGTTCTTACCCTCATGTGGGGAAGGATGGTCTTGTGGTTAAAGCACAGACTGGGCTGTGTCAGGAGACCTGGGTTCCTCTTCCAGTGACTCACCATGTGGCTTTGGGCAAGTCATTTAATCTCTCCGTGCCTCAGGTTGTAATGCTCATCTCCCGAGGGCAGGGTGGTGGAGGATTAACCCATTAATTGTTATAAACCAAGCTCTGACAATGAGTCTCTGTGGCCTTGGGCAAGCTGTTTAATACCTTCAGTGCCCTCCCTTTGTAAAACAGCCTGGTAGTATTATCCCTATCTCAGAGGGGTGGTCTTCACTAGCCTTTTTTTTTTTTTAAATCTTGAGTTCGTTGATTTCATAGATTCCAAGGCAGAAGGGCCCACTGTGAACATCTAGTCTGACCTCCTGCGTAACACGGGCCAGAGCATTTCCCTGAAATAGATTGCCAATAACATCGTTGTCTGACTAGGAAAAAAGTTACTTAAAACCCAAGCGTAGACAGGGCAGTTTGTGTTTTAACGTGTATTTTAACATGAAGAGACGACTGAGGGGGGACATGGTAACAGTTTTCAAGTACATAAAAAGGTTGTTACAAGGAGGAGGGAGAAAAAATGTTCTCCTTAAGCTCTGAGGATAGGACAAGAAGCAATGGGCTTAAATTGCAGCAAGGGCGGTTTAGGTTGGACATTAGGAAAAACTCCCTGTCAGGGCGGTTAAGCACTGGAATAAATTGCCTAGGGAGGTTGTGGAATCTCCATCATTGGGGATTTTTAAGAGCAGGTTGGACAAACACCTGTCAGGGATGGTCTAGATAATACTTAGTCCTGCCTTGAGTGCAGGGGACTGGACTAGATAACATCTCAAGGTCCCTTCCAGTCCTACAATTCTGATTCTATGTGTTAGCTGGTAGGGGTCAAGCCAAGCATGGAGCCTAGAGTTTATCTTGACCAGCTAACACGTGTTAAAGCTAAAAATTGCCTTGTCTACACTAAGGCTTTAACACGTTAGCTAACACATGCTAACATCATGCCTTTAGGGTATGTCTACACTGCAGCGAAGGGTGATTGTGATGTGGGTAGATGTACCTGTGCTAGCTATAATCTAGCTAGCGGAGGAACATTAGCAATGTAGACATGATGTCAAGGGCCTCATCTCAGGCTAGGACCCTGAGTATGTAACCAGAATCCTGGTGGGCTTGTAGTCTGGTTGCTGGCCTGTACTAAAGCCCATGTTGCCATGTCTACACTTGCTACTGTTATCTGTGTTAGCTGGACTAAAGCCAGTATGGGTACACCCATGCCACAATCACATCTTCATTCCCAGTGTAGGATACCCTCAAACCCTAATGTAGACAAGGTCTTAGTGTATACACAGGATGGTCTCTAGAGCAAACTACAGATGTGTGTAGCCTGGAGCAAACCTGTGTGGAGTGTCCATGCTAGTCATTACAAACGTGTTAATTCTCGTGAAGACAAGCACTGAGTGGTGATATGCCTCGTGCTGGCTCTGTGCATGGGGAAGGCAAGACATTCACCCTGCGTAAAGCCTTCTAGTTCTGCATTTACTTGCCATTCTTATTCGGAGTCGTACAAAGAAAACCATTGAGACAGACACCGCTGGGGGTGGGGCAGTGGGGCTGGAACACTTTTTGGAGTGGGGGTGCTGAGCTGCACCCCTCTTACCCCTGTCTGCGCCCCTCATCGCCCCCTAGAGGTGGGGCCGGGAGCAGGGCCATGGCTCCGGGAGGGGGGTTCGCGGACAGGGGTAAGGCGGCTGGGACCCCGGGTGCAGGGCCAGCGGCTGGGATGCCGTGGCTGAGTGGGATCCCGGGCCGGCAGCGAGCCCCCGGGCGCGGGGCCAGCAGCTGAGTGGGACCGGCGGCCGAGCAGGACCCGGGGCCGGCAGTGGAGCCCCCAGACAGTAGCGGGGCCAGTGGCCGGGACCCTGGGCAGCAGGGGCGTGGGGCTGGCGGCTGGGACCCCGGCTGCAAAACCTGGGGGTGCTGCAGCGCCCCCTGCACCCCTACTTCCCACGCCTATGGGTGGGGGTGTCTGAATCTGTTAAAAAGTAACTAGAATTTGTTGGTTTTTTTGATCCAGTTTATACAGTTTTTGTTCTGTGTCACACCAGTGACTTCAGAGGACTTTCACCAGTGTAACTGAGAGAGCAGGTGGCCCTTTAAGAACTCTCTGTAGCTGAGCATGGTTGGTAGGTTGCCCTGCCCTCCCTTCCTCCTGGTGGGTTCTCTAGCAATTGAAAAGGGAAGCAGGTGACCCCTACAGAGTGACTCTCAGCTGATCCTGGAGCTGTATTCTGTCCTGGCACATTTAGGGGAATGTGCTGTCACAGCATTTGCACCCTGGCTGCTGGTTTTCTTTTCACGCTGGGCCTTTTGTTCTCTCATCACTGTGTGTTCCCTTCCCTTTGATTGCAGCGTGTGAATAGCTTGGCTGGTTACACAGTGCATCTGAGCCCTTTGTTCCTCGGAAGTGTGCATACCTGGGGCTATATCCTGCTGTCCTCAAAGTCAGGAGGAGTTTGATCCATTGCCTGAAAGGGGATTAGGATTTGGCCCTGATGGGTGGACTGGCTTGGGTCTGATCTTGCAGTCTTTGCTTACTCACGGAGAGCAGCTCCATGGTCTCACCCGAGTAAGCATTGCAGGGTGGCTGTTTCCTCGAGGTATCTGTGGGTTCCAGGGTTTATTCCTAGTTCACAGGAGAGGTGTTTGTGTTTCACTGGCTTTGTTAATGGCCCCAAGACTCTTATGGAGCCAAGGCAACAGCAGACCTGGTTTCCTCATGGCTGTCCAGTTCCTGGATGATAGAAATAATGTAAGGCAATATTCTGACCTGCAGTGAGTATAAATCAGGGGTAGGCAACCTATGGCACGCGTGCCGAAGGCGGCACACGAGCTGATTTTCAGTGGCACTCACAGTGCCTGGGTCCTGGCCACCAGTCCGGGGGGCTCGGCATTTTAATTTACTTTTAAATGAAGCTTCTTAAACATTTTTAAAACCTTATTTACTTTACATACAACAATAGTTTAGTTATATATTATAGACTTATAGAAAGAGACCTTCTAAAAACATTAAAATGTATGACTGGCACGTGAAACCTTAAATTAGAGTGAATAAATGAAGACTCGGCACAGCACTTCTGAAAGGTTGCCGACCCCTGGTATAAATGAATCCACGGCCCAACCCCGCAAGGTGCTGAGCGCCCTCAACTTCTGTAGAAGTCAGTCACTCGTATGGTTGAACCCATGAACATCAATAGGGTGTCACTGCGGGTTTTTCTGGTTCCTCTGGAGCCCAGATCCACAGCCGTGGCATTTACGGAGATGTCCAGTTTTACAGGCTCTCCAGGGTGGAAAACATGTCGATAGGTTTATAAAAGCCTGTCTGTCTCTCCCCTTTGTGTGCCACTGTAAGGCCTCTGAACTGGGCCTAGCACAATGGAGAACCAATCCTGACTGGAGACTCTGGGCCCTCGAATGGGTGGAACACTTCCCCCAGCACCATGAGCCCTTCCCTTTGCTCCGCGTCACGTTCACAGCGAGCGAGGATAGCTAGCGTTTTCCAGAGGGCACTGGGTTGAATTCGGTGGGAGCAGAGTTAGCACAAAGCTGAGCAGGACTGAAAGCCCCACCATTAGATTTTAGCGAGGGAGTGTGTATGGATTTCATTCAAGCGGGAAACTGGGACACAGCAGCCTTTTTAAGTTGTATAGGCACCATTGTAGCCATGTTCCTCGGTTAATTTGAACCAGCAACTTTAGCTTTAAAAGGAAAAAAACAACAAGGTTTACTGTCTGCTACTGTCAGTTTTTGTCACCAGAGGTTAAAAGTCTGGCCTCCCTGGGCGCTCCAATACAGTAACTCCTCCCTTAACGGTGTAGTTCTGTTCCTGAAAAATGTGACTTTAAGCGAAACGATGTTAAGCGAATCCAATTTCCCCATAAGAATTAATGTAAATGAGGGGGTTAGGTTCCAGGGAAATTTTTTTCACCAGACAAAAGACTATATTATATATATATATATATATACACACACACACACACACACACACACACACACACACACACACACACACTATAAGTTTTAAACAAACAATTTAATACTGGTACACAGTGATGATGATTGTGAAGCTTGGTTGA
This sequence comes from Platysternon megacephalum, assembly GCA_003942145.1. Taxonomy (NCBI): domain Eukaryota; kingdom Metazoa; phylum Chordata; order Testudines; family Platysternidae; genus Platysternon; species Platysternon megacephalum. Next base: position 2,019,408 of record QXTE01000147.1, read on the forward strand.
GGTGGAGGAGTCAGAGGGTGGGATATTTCCCTTACTGCTAAATGATGAACTAGCACTCGGCTGAGCCCTCAAGGGTTAACTCTCTCACTCTGCAAGGCAGCAGGAATGGAGGGAGATATGTGCATTTCCCCTTTAAGTGCACTGCCTTGTTAATTAGATCAGCTTGCTGTAGGGTGACCAGACAGCAAGTGTGAAAAATCGGGACGGGGTGGGGGGTAATAGGAGCCTATATAAGAAAAAGACCCAAAAATCGGGACTGTCCCTATAAAATCGGGAATCTAGTCACCCTAGCTTGCTGAGACTGCAGCTGCTGCAAGCTCCCTTCGTCCTGAGCCCTGGTGTGTCCCCCCTGCTCTATGGAAGATGGGGTAAGCGGGGTGCAGGAGCAGGGGGGAGGGGGACACCCTGACATTAGCCCCCCTCTTCCTCCCCTCCCCCCCTGCACAGCAAGCAGGAGTCTCGGGGAGCAGCTCCAAGGCAGAGGGCAGGAGCAGCACATGGCAGGGGGGGGAGGGACAGCTTCAATTGCTAGCCTGCTGGGCAGCTGCAGCACAGGGAACTTAGGGGAGCGGGGAGCTGATGGGGGGCTGCTGCAACGGGCTGCTCTTCCTGCAAGCAGTGGACAAAGCAGGCGGCTGCCAAACGACGTTAGAAGGGAGCATTGCACAACTTTAAATGAGCATGTTCCCTAATTGATCAGCAACGTAACAATGAAACTTAACCGGGAGGACTTTAAGTGAGGAGTTACTGTACTCTGCTGTCATGGGTGTAAATCCTGGCTACTCTGACACCAGGAAAACATCTGGGTCCCCACCCCACCCCCTTTTCCCCCCCACTTGTCCGGATATGCAAATTGTGATCACACTGACAAATGGTCATTCAAAAACCAGAATATCCCACATTGCTAGAGATGGATCCAAGTAATGTGTTTTGGGTCTGGAGCAGGATCCACATTTTGGAGGTGTGGCGCTCCAGGGTTTTGGTTTTGCCCATTGTAGAGACAAGGGAAAGCGACAAAGTCTGGCTCAGAACTTTCCTCAGAGCTTGGTGGAGTTTGGATCTGGGATTTTAGCTTGGACCCATCTCTGTGCATTCTTAAAGTCATCCTTAGTTCACCACTAGTCGTGAGCCGCCCAGAAGTACAGGTCTGTTTTTCACATGCAGATCAAAGATGCTGGGAGTTTTATATAAGTATTAAACTCTTTGTGTTTCTTACTAGAGGGCCAAACCCATCTAGAAATAGACACACATTTTGGGTTGGATTTTGCAGAATCAGAATCGGTTAGGGATTGAGATCCAAGGCCTCATTTTATCCAGTCTCTCATAGGTCTGTGTGCAAAGTTGGGATAAATTAGCCAGTCTCAAGAATCCACCTCCAAACTTCCTTAGTCTCCCACCCAACCCTGTTTGTTATCTAGTTCCCTGCTTAGTAGTGTGGCCTATTCCACTGCTATGGGGTGGAGCTGTTCTGGGAAAAGGTCTCTGGTCTGGGATCACAGGAGGTCGGACTAGATGATCAAGGGCGAGTTAAAAGAAAGGAGGAAAAATTTAAAACAAGTTTTGCATTTTTTAAATTTCAATTTTTTTGCGGGGGTGGCAACTTGAGGCTTTGAGGTCTGAGCACCTGCCGCACCCCGTGCCATCTATCAGAGATGTTGTTTAGCACCTCTGAAAATCCGGCCCAATCCAGCCAAATGGGGAGGCCCCCCCCCAATAACTGGCCATTTGCAAACTCTCATTTGTGTCCTTTCCCTGTGTTTATGGACGCCAGGCAGAACTGCATTCCTCCACGTGAGGGGGGGCCCTCATCCTTCATCGGATGAAAGATCCAAGGGAAAATTCCCTCCTTGCTGAGGGCTCCAGCTTGTTATCAAGACTCTCTCTGTGGTGTAGCTGACAAAGGGCAAATTGCGGCCTCAGAAGACTCTCACCACTGACCCTCTGACCTGAGCCATGCTGAAGGGTGCCCCTCCTTATATTTACCTCAGTTCCACATGGATACGGTCCCCACCCCCTCCTTTCTATTGCATTCCTGTAAATGTCTTACCTCACACATAAGAGATTAGCAAAACCAGAACCCCAAATCGGAACCCCTTGGAATTGGGGGCCCAAAGAAGGGCAGGTTTGGATTCAGAGCCTAGGTCCGATCCCGCCCCCTTATAGTTTCTCTTCCAGGTTGAAAAGGGCCTGTTTTCTGGGTCTGGTTTGGATGCAGCTGCAATTTTGCCAGCTCAATTGACCTTGTGGGGTTTGTCATGGCTTTCAGCCCACATCTCATAGGAACAAAGAACTGGGGAAATTTGGGCCTTGTGGATTCTCTCCCCTGATCCAGATTCACCTTTGAACCTGACATGGAGCTTGCTCCTACTCCGAACCTCTCCCTGACCACCGCCAACCCTGAACCGCCTGCAGCAGCAACACAGAACTATGGAGCTGAGGGGCCAGAAAGGTTATTTCATATAATTAAACGAATCCCGCCATATTTTGTGCATCACTGATACTTGTGCAACACTTTATATCTCCCCCATGGTGCTTTGCAAGCATTACCCCTCACACATCTCTGCAAGTAGGTAGGTAAATGTCAAGATCCTCAATTTACAGGTGGGGATACTGAGGCACAGGGCGGGCCACACTTCTTCCCCAGTTGCTTATCCTCTCAGCTGCATAGCTGGCTCCTGTCAGTGTAACATCTGAGCACCATTGAAGGGTGAAATCCTGGCCCCATTGAAATCAATGTACGTCCGACTTGAAGCTACACCGCTCCTTGCAGAATTGGACCCTCAGCAGAGTTGTGATTTGATCATTAATGTGATTGACGTAAGCATCCGGGAACTCGGTCTCCCATCTCCCGTCTTTCTGTCCCTTCCCTGTGACCTCTCCACGGATGCCAGGTTCCAGGACCCGGCTGGTCCCATTTTCAGCATAACTTACAATCTATAATTAAATGTCTGTCGTGGCGCAGCTGCCCCAGCAGGGGGGAGGGGAAGAGGAAATATAAATCTATCCTTTCCTGGGTTTTCTTTACAGCTGCGATGGCCCTGCCGATGACCCGGCATACTTTGCCCTGTGGCATGGATTCCCACTGGGGTTAGAGCGGAGCGACCTGAGCCTTGGCCCCAAGCGAGCCTGTGCTGTAAGAAAGGGTGGACCCATCAGAGCAGCCTCGATGGTCTGAAACCTTGTCGGCCGGAACTAGGGCCTGGTCCCCCCTGTCTCTCTCAGATCGGGACAGGAGGACCCACAGAAAGGGTAGGGGACTGAGCAGCATCCTCTCCAGGAGAGAGGTTTGGAGGCCTGTGGAATTGACAGGGCACAAGGCTTCAGGATTCTGTCCGGCTCCAGGCTGCTCTCGTGGACGGCGCCTCCTAGCAGGTGTTCATCGGTAGCTGCAGAAGGCCCCATGCAGGAGCCAGCAGTGCTCACTTCTGCTAGGATATCCCTGGGCTGCCTCCCTGCTCCAATCCCCCGCTCCCTGAATCCCAACCCCACGGAGTCCCTGGTGTGCAGCGCCCCAGCAGAGGGGCTTATGCAGGATGCAAAAGGTGGCACAGTGGGGTGAAGGCTGTGTTCCCTCCACTTCCCCGTGGGCGCTGAGAGCTTGCACCTGGATGCTTGTAGTGGCAGAGAGACTTCTGGCCATTGAAAACTATTAAACGCGTAGTATTACCATAGCATGTAGAGATCCCATTGCGCTAGGTGCGGTACAGACACACTGAGACAGCCCCTTCCCCATAGGAAGGATCATGATCCCCATTTCACACATGGGGAGCTGAAACACAGAGAGATTAAGTGATTTGCCCGTGATCACCCATGGAGTCTGTGGCAGAGCCAGGAACCAAACCCAGATTTCCTGGTTCTCAGTCCTTCGGCACAAGATCATTCTTCCTCTCTAAAGTCCTTTAGTGACCCTACCGTGTTCATTGTCCTCTGTGACGTCGGGGTAATCAGGCTTGTGCTGCAGCTCTGTGCTGACATGAGCAACTGCACCATTTCTATCTATGCTGTGTTGGATAGTACAGTATAGTCTGACCTTGCTTTGCAGAGCTTCATTGATATGAGCTGTGATCCCCCCACCCCATGTGCTTTACAGAGGGAAATTACAGCAGAGAAATAAATGAAGGAAAAGGCTGTTTTCCAGCAAGATCTAGAACGCAAGGGAGAGTCGGTGGTGCAGAGAGCTACAGAGAATGGATTTCTGCTCTGGTTTAAAAAAAAATCACAACAGTACTCTAGGGTAATGGCCCCAAACCCAACAGCATGCATTAGTGTTAACACAGAGTTTGGGACTCTGGCTAGCCGGAGCTGCAGGGGAGAGGTCCTGATGCCACCAGTGGCATGATTTTATAGAGGGAAGAGTGGCATCCAGTGTTAGACAAGCCAAAAGAGTTGTAAAAGAGACACAAGATCCATTAGGAAAACTTTCCCCTTGGCACAGGTTCTTTTATGACATTAAAAATAACCGTGTTTAAACCTGGTTGTGGCCAACACACATTCTAACATGGCCGAGGGTTGCCTGGGTAGGCAGAATAAAAAACGTGTTAGAAAACCATGCATTAGCCTAGATACTATGCACAGAACAGGTAAGTTATTATTAATTGTCTTGCAGAAGTGGCTAGAGGTCCCATCTGAGATCAGGGCCCCCCTGTGCTAGGCGCTGTACAGTCTAAATAGACAAGACATGCCAAGGGTGGGACGAAGGAGGTATTATCACCCCCATTTTACAGATGGGGCATTGACACCCAGAGAGCGATATGCCCGGGTCAGAGATGGAGAACTGAGCCCAGAACTTGTCAGTCCCAGTCCAGTGCTCTAACCACAAGGCTACACTTCCTCTCTGTGTTGACTGGTGGGGCCTTTGGTGCTCTGGGGCTAGCACAGAACTGTTCTTTGTTGCCATCAGTGTTATTAGTGGGTTGAGATAAATGGGGAGGCAAAGAGCCGTCCGTGGTTGTCGAGAGAAGGCAATCACTGAGCCCTATGAGATCAGTTGAAAACACCATGCAGCTATGCAGCCAGTGAACATCTGGACCCCACTGTGCCAGGCGCTGTACAATCACAGGACCAAACGACGGTCTGTGCCCCAAGGAGCTTACAGTCTAAGTGATGGGCACGCTAGAAATTCCTCGGAAGACAGACATGATGCTGAAACATCTGGAATTGAAAACACTAAAAGGGCTCTTTTAAAAAGTCAATTTCCATTGGAATTTTTCAAAATCCTGGGGAAACAGCCATTCTCTAGACTTTATAAAAGGTCAATTTTGCCAGACCTACATTTTTGGGCCAGACTTTGCAGTTCAGCGCCCCTTTGGCATAGCTCAGAAACGACCACGGCCAGAGAGCACCGACCGGGACAAACCAATCCCCTCTCGGTCTGCCCTGAACCGAGGGCAAGCTGGAGGGATTCGCTGTGCAGGAACTTGCTCCTGGGTTAGACCATCTCAGGAACGAAGGCCGCCAAAAAGCAGGGGACTGGGCACGGAGCAATTTGGAGCAGGACAAACCGTGATGGTTCCTCAGGGTATTGAATGGCGCAGAGTCGCTTGGTGCTGCTGTTTGACACGTTCAGATTGTAGCATGCGCCTCGATTGTGGAGTAGCAGCGTGATTGTGATGTCAGCGCTGCAGGAACACAGGGAATAAAGAGCTACAACTTGTAATGATTCAGTGCAACCCCAGCTGCTCGGCCTCTTCCCCAGCCAGTGCTCTGCGCTGCTGGGGACTGCCCCCCCCCAGCAGATTTTCCACCCACGGGACCCGTATGCTTCAAGTTGTGCTGGCATCAGACAGGACAACCCCCAAGTGAAGCTAGACTTGCAGCTGCAATTAGAACTGACCCCTCCTGCTAGATGCTTTTCCTGCTAGAGCCCTCGGGGCCAAAATTGTGCATTGACTTATACCCTGTATGATGCTACCAGAGCCAGTGGGATTGCGCTGGGTGTAAATGAGTGCAGGAAATGGCCTGACTCTGCTCTCCGTGAAGCTGGAACAACTCCGCCGCAGTCAGAAAAGTTCCACTTCCCGTCCATCACCTCTAAACTGAGCCCCGCGTTCAAAGAGCTGAGGGATTCAGGAGACATCAGGACCAGCTGCTTCATCCCGCGGCGGGGTTGTTAAGGCATTATGGGAGCTTGGCTCATTCGAAGGGAGCCATGCAGAGTGTCCTGGAGGTTATCCAGGGGACCGAGTTACCAGCCCTCTTAGCGTGGGCTGAGCTGCCGGCCACGGTACAGAAACCGAAGGCAGCAGCATGAACTCCAGGAGCCGGCACTGCGAGGATGATCTCGTTCAGTTATAAGCTATGGGGAAAAGGCTGAGATACAGCTGAGCCCACGGCGCAGTTCAGGGGAAGGAGAAGGGAGAGTCACAATTTATAGCACTTGCTCTCCGAAGCTGGGCACTCGGGGCTGCGGCTGCTCTCCTGGCAGCTGGATAAATGGATCAGCATGTAAGTGTGTCTTCCCTGCCTGGTGCGGGGACGGAATGGGCCCAGGTGTGAGGGCAGAGTGGGAGCAGTCGTGGTCTCCCAGGGGGCTTGCAGTGGAAGGCGTCCCGTTGGTAAAGTGAAGTGGGAGGCAGGAGGGGATCGCCCAGGTGGGTGCTTAGATTGGTTCTGCACGTCCCGTAACCCCACAACAGCAGACTTAGTGCCCTAGGACAGATGGGGACTGAACAAGGGGAGTTCAGGCTGGCTACGCTGTGTCGTTGTCTAGCAGGGATTGGATGAGAGACCTCCAGGGAAAAGCCAGGGTGATGCAGGAATTCACGCTGGCAATTCAGGAGGTGTCTTGGTGCTGGTACTGACCGAGTGACCTGGCATGGTGTTATGGGGGATACTGTGCTGATAGAGATGCCACCTCTCAAGTGGGCCATAAAGTCAAGGTCCAAACAGACCAACCGCGCCTTTTCCAAGGGGGGACTCACCCTGAAGGGCTGGTCACGTTCACTGTGGGGAACGGCACTGTACTGCTAAGAGTTTGGGGGCTTCTGGTTTTTGGGTTCCCAGCTTGAGAGGGCAGGTGCTCCCACTTTCTGTAAACAGGCCCCTCTAAGATCTCTCAAGGTGGGCACTCAAATTCTTGCTCTGCCTAAAATCACCTCCGCAGTTTTAACGGGATATTAAATTCTTAACTTCTCTCCTCAACTCTGGTGTGATGTTGAACAGCTGCCATGCTCCCCCTCAGAGGTGGCTGCATTGCAGCCGTGGGTGAAGTCATTCCTTGATCTATAAAGCCTGTCAAGTGTTTTGGGGTGAAAAGTACTGCATCCATGTAAGGGGACAGCAGAAGATTTCAGGCTGTGATATTTGCTGCAGTCCACTAATTAAGGCTGTAAGAAAGAGGTTCAGTGAGAAATAAAGCTAGATCCAGGGACCGTGTACTTGGCAGTTCATATTCCTTAAGGCTTAAGAATGGTACCCACAGCAGTATCCATTATCCAGCAGAGATGCTTCTCTCTCGTCCCTCCTCCCCTTTTCCACCACCCGGATTGCTGGCTTACGGTGACGCTTCTACAGCAGTTTTTCTGTTGGATGGATTGAGACACACGGAGGACACGTGACTTTCCCCAAGTCCTCCGCAGCCTGGATCTGAACCGAGGCCCTCTCCTGGCTCTCAGTCATCTCGCCGGCTCCGTGCCCACAAGTGATCAGGATGTCTGCTTTGCATCTCCCCTGCAAGGCTTCCCCTCCTCCAGCAAGGCCCCATGCCCCTACTGAATTCCCGATTGCTGGAGCTCTCTCAGCCTAGGGGTGATCCAGCCAGACCCTGCCGCTCTTTGCTCTGCTGTAGAGGTTATTACCCAGTGCTGACCCCTGTGGGGCAGAGGAGACTCAAGTGGTGTGATTTATAGAGCAGCTTCTTCTTCATGCTTCAAACCTCCCCAGCGGCTCAAACCACATGATTTTAGTGCTTTGTGTGATCGCCCTCAGCCCCTGAGGGCCAGCAACAGACAAATGACAACACTTCCATGTTAATCTCAGTGCAGGCTGAGGTCTCCCATACACAAGCCACACCCTGAGAGGAGAATAGAACCTGGAGAGCCTCACATCCAGTCGGCTAGTCTGGCCAGATGCATTGTGGGTGGCTGGTGTTCTTTTGCTCTAGGAGGTGACGGTTGGGAACGAGTTAGAGCGGATGGAGCAGCATTCCTGTATCAAAGTCGTTCTATGGCCCCTATGACCCTGAGCACCTCAGAATCCTTAACGAATTTATCCTTACGGCAGCTCTGTAAAGTCGGGCAGTGCTGTTATCCCCATTGTACAGATGGGAAACTGAGGCACAGCGAGGTTAAGGGCTTGTCTACAAATGAAAATAAATCTGAACGAATAGGGCGTGATTTAAAGTGGGCTAACTATTCCTGGCTAACTTATTCCAGAGTAAAAGTGGGATAAGCGCATCCAGACATGGAGCTAACCAGAAATAGGCGTGCCAGAGTAACTCCCCACGTAGACCAGCCCTAAGTGACTTGCCCAGGGCCACATAGGAAGTCAGTGGCAGAGCTGGGAATCAAACCCAGGGCTCTGACTAGTACCTTAACCACTGGCCTGCCCTTTCCTTGGCTGTTCTGTAGAGGTTGTTTAAGGATGGTACAGCAAATCCTGGCCTAGCTGCGATGTCCCTGCTGCCTGTAGATCAACAAAGGGGCCTCACTTTTCACAGCTCCTCTGGCCTGACCTTTGGCAGCTACAGATATTCCTCAGAGGTATCACAGCATATCCTCCAGAGCTGAAGCTAAAAGGCGGCTTTATCTCTGCTCCCATTCCTGGGTAAGCCCACTGTAAACACCTCCTTTATAACATGCACCTGGCTACAGCCTACAGATTCCTGCCTGCCTTAACCCAGTCAGAGGCCACGTTACCTTCCTGGAAGCGGGTGGGTGGGGGGAGGAGAGGGCCTCAGGAGTGCGCTCCCGCTGGCTTCCCTCCTTCAAACAGCTGTCCCCACATGGAGGAGAAAGGAACGGGCGCGTGAGCTCTTGCAGGGCTCAGCCGTTCTCATGGCACGGCTGGCCCCCGGGCCATGGAAACCTCAGCAGACTGCAGAAATAGATCAGTGGGAATGCGGCGTGATTGCGAGGAACTGAGTGTACCAGGAGGGGGTTGGTTTGCAGGAAGAACCTACCGCCAGGCCCACTGTCGCCCCGCACCCGCCTTCCCCTTCCCGCTCACCCAGGGGGAGGACTAGCACTTCAGCCAGCACAAATCAGAGCCCATCTGGCTACGGTCACTCAGAGCACGGAAACAGGCTGCCAGCCGCTCGGTGATTCTCCACCAGCCTTGGCATGACGAGGGCCACCAGCCGGAATTCCGTCAGTGCCAGAACATTATCAAGATGGCCCCAGTTCAAGCCCTGGTGCCAAGCTAGAGGGGGTTCAGAATGGACACGGAGGATAAGCAAAGCAATATGGCAGAATCTGATGTCCTGCCGCCAAACTCCCCTTAAGTCTGCCCCACCTCCCGTCGCGTGCTGCACTCCTGCCGCCTTTGCTTTGGAACAGGGACGTGCAAAGGGGGGAAGGAGATGCTTTTGGGGGGGGGGGTTAGAAAAGAGACAGCTGAAAGGCTGCTCCAGGCAGAAAGGGCTGCGGGGCAGAAGGCTCTCACACCGACGGGGTATGATTCTGTGAAGACACAGAGACAAGGCCGGTGCGGGTGAGCAGGGAAAGGAGCAGAGAAGCTCTTGTTAAGCTCTTGGCGTGGGACTGGGGAGAGCTGCGGTCACTTCTTCTCTCTGCCACAGAAGCCGTGTGTGACCCTGGGCAACACTTCAGCTCTCTGGTTATGACACCATCCCTGCCCATCCCGGCTAATAGCCATTGATGGACCTATCCTCCATGAACTTACCTGGTTCTTTTTTGAACCCTGTTATAGTCTTGGCCTTCACAATGTCCTCTGGCGCAAACAGAGGATGTCCATGAGCCCAGAGGGGCGCTGGGGACTCGTGAGCTGAATCATTAGGCTCCACTCAGGAGTGGTGGCTGGGCAGCTTGTTTCGAAAGTCACAAAGCCCTTTTGTCTCCAGGATTGTCCCTCTCCCTTTAGGGGACGAAAAATCATCCTCCTTGGGTCGGCTTAATGCACAGGCTGAGCGTAGAAGTCTGTTGGTCAGTCAGTGGTGGAAGAAGAAAGGCTAGTGGCTGGTTTTCCCCCTTTGGAAATGATGTGAGCAGGTATGCGGGAGTGTGAAGAGGGAAGGAGCATATGGGGCAGTTCTGTACCTCCCTTTTCCTGTAGAAAATCAACTCTGCTGCTATCTCAGCAAGATCCACTGGGCCCCCTCCCAGTGCGTTTAACTGGCTTAGTGTGTGAGAGCATGTCTCCCTCTAGTGGCCAGACCCTGTGACTACAACAGCTGTGGTTTTTTAGATACCACGGTGATAAGTGCAGTCTAAAATAGTCCCTGAATTACTGCTCGCTCCAGGGTGACGCTGCTACGGCTCAGCAGCCGCTAGAGTCCAGACAGTGACATGGGTCTGCAAGCCCATCAGATATGGAGGGAGCGTGCCCCCCCCCCCCATTGGCCTCAGAGTCAGTTCCCTCCAAGGGGGCTTCTCAGGATTGGACCCCGGGGAACAGACTGGCTTGCAGTTCTCTCTTTCAAATCCACTGAAGTCTGTGTGGGTGCACAGGTGCAAACTGAGGGCAGAGTGCAGCCCCCTTGTGTTTCCAGCGACACTCTGCAAATCACTCGTTATGACTGTAGCACCTAGAGGCCAATATTGTGGTTGTGTTGTGCCAGGTGATGTATGAAACACACTAGAGAGAGAGTTCGGGCCCTGAAGAATTTACAGTCTAGGTAGATGAGAAGGAGGCGGGGAGACAGAGGACCAGAGTGGTGACGGTCAAACAGCAAGTCAGTGGCAGAGCTAGGTCTCCTGGTGCCCTATCCACAGGCTTGGAAAGATCAGATTTTTCTCCGTCTATGTCGATAACCATGTGCTATACACACACAAACTGATGAGAAAATATTTCCATCAGTAATAATCAAACTTTCCATATAGGCCAAGTAAGAAAAATGGTGCTGGAGAACTTACTGTATTAGAGTTTGTCTTGAAGCTATTTATTTTGTATATATACTGACATGTGATGTTGACAATTTGTATTTTAACACTTATACAGTTTGTTGAATCTCAGTGTCTACTGTCATTACATAATGATTGTCTCTCACTCCCATTGTCTGATCTCCCACCCCCATAACTTCCCTTAACTTTGAACATTTAAATTGATAAAAATCCGGAAAAACCCATAAGTTTGTGCAACTGTGAAAATGATAAAACAATAAACATCTAAAAAAAAGCTTGAAAATAAACGTCTATATTATATGTCGAAATTACTTTTAAAAAATTAAATTTTGCCAAGTCAATCTATCCACAAGACAAAACTGCCTCCTTGATAGGGCAGAAGACTGGAGAATATTGTTCCCCTTGAACCATGTGAAAACTTGGGTACAGAAGAGGTGACCTAGCATCCAAACAGGGCTTTGGTGCCTTCCTTCTGCCTGCCTAGCGTCAGACTTGTTACAAAAATGTTCAGGCCAAATCCTCAGCTGGCATAACTCCATTGACTACAATGGATTCTGATTTCATGGTTTGCATTAGTGACTGAAGAGCCCTTGTTGATTAGGCTGGAAAGCACCCAACCTTAATTGCACCCACGGGTTTATTGTACATCCTCTGTGGTTTAAAAGCCAAGCCACCTTTGAAGGTGCTTCCACTCCACCCATCCACAAAAACCATCAACAAATTCGTTTGAAAGAATCCTTGATGGTTTCACTCTCCTGCTGGCATCTTCCTTAAAATCGGACCTAAAGCATGTGGCTTACAAAGTTTTTCAGAGTTTTGACGTGCACTTATCCGGCTTCCTCAAAGCTCTTTACAAATATTCATGAATTAATCCTTACCAGGCTTGTGTGGTCGTGCGAAATCGGCCCAGAGTTTCCTCTGTGCAATTTCAGAGATCCTGTAATGTAGTGATATGGGCACATGGGCCAACATTTCAAGAAGCGATCCCTGGTTTTGGAAGACTTTCAGAAGTGCTGAGCACCCACAGATCCCACCCATTTCAGATGGACTTAGGATGCTCAGTACTTCTGCAAATCAGGCCCCAGGTATCTCAAACTGGACGCCCAAATATGGAAGCACACAAAATTAGTGGCCGCTTCTGAAAAATGTTGGCCTTAAAGTTTTGAATGTCCTCTAGTGGTAATTCACTGAGCTGGAACTCAAAAGAACTGGTTTCTATTCCCAGCTCTGCCACTTAGCCTGCTGGGTGACCTTGAGCAAGTCACTTTACCGTTCTGTGCCTCAGTTTTCCCATGTGTAAAATTGGGATCATGCTACTGACCTCCTTTCTAAAGCTTTACATCTGGTGATGAAAAACACCGTATAAGAACTAGATATTTAACATTAATGCCAGGAAATACCTGTTGGACTTGATCATCCAGGATCCAACTGGAAGTTGGGTGTGTCTCTGGCGGGGGGTTAGAAAACAAACCCTGGTGGGTTGCTGGCAACAAACCGCACGGTTTGTCTTTTTGATTACAGAAAAAGATCAATCTCACGTGTTGGACATCTAGCACAGACCCCTTCTGATTTGCTGTGAATTAAAACATCATTTTCTGGGACTGGGTAGCTCCTTTATTCCAGCCAATCAGTAGAGGCATGAATAATATTCATAGTCTGTGTGTAGTTTCCACCTTCAATTCTTAATTAAGCCTCACAGCGTCCCTAGGAACTAGTGGGGCAATACTGTAAACATTTTACTGATGGGTAAACTGCAGCAAATGGGTTAAGGTCAACCTTTTCAAACTTGGGCACCTAAAACCACAGATAGGTACTTAAATAAGTGACCTTATTTTCAGATCTGTTGAGCATGAGCAGCGTCTGTTGACTTGGATGAGAGCTGGGGTTGGAAATCAGGCTGTTTATTTAGGTGCCTAATTATGGATGTAGGTTTCTAACTTTAGGCCACCAAGTCTGACCAGTTAAGTGGCTTCTTCAAGGACACACAGAACGTTAGTGATGGACTCAGGAGTAGAATCTTGCTGTCTCTAATGCATCAATCATGCTGTTATCTGACCATCCCAAGCCCTGATTCCCTGCTCATCCCATGCAACTTCCTTGTTAATTTCAATGCTATCAGCGGAGGTAGAGGAGGAACCTACCTTCTCCCCAACCCTTAGTCACTCCTGTTGCAAGAAGCTGCACACCCTGCCCTAAACAAGACCTCAGACAGATCACAGCTGTCCTGCCCAGTAGACTATTTTTACCATCTAAACCAACATTCTCATTGTTCTGTGGTTGCGTGGGTGGAACAGAAAGCACTATATATTTTGTTCCCTCTGTGGCTGATTCTGGTTTTCGCTCCAAGCAGCTGAAAACAGTGCCACAGCTCCTCCTTTCTGCCAAGAGATTTTCTGTGGCTGGAGTGGAAACAAACCCCAAAGAAGTGGGGTCCTTTTGTTTTTCCTGGGACCATAAAATAGCTAACAGGCTGGATCAAAGAGAACAGCACCGGCTCTGTGGAGGAGCTCGGTGCACTTTTGGTGCTGGCGTATGAACGTAAATAAACACTTGTTCTCGCCTCCTCTCCACCGTGTTTGCTTCTTGTTTTTGTGCATGGTAACCAGGCAGATGTTTTAAAGGGATGAGACGGGAACAGGGAGTCACTGAAATACGATAGCGAGGCTTAGAATGGCGTTGGGGGCTGTGCAGTCTAGTGGATAAGGCATTGGCTGGCAAGTTGGAGGATCTGGTTCTATTCCCAACTCTACATGACCGTGGGCTTTGTTTCCCCTGTCACCCTTTATCAGTCTCTTCTATTTAGACTGTAAGGGCTGGTCTACACTGGGGGGGGGTGTCGATGTAAGATACGCAACTTCAGCTACAGGAATAGCGTAGCTGAAGTCGACGTATCTTATTTCGACTTACCTCCCGTCCTCACGGCGCGGGATCGACGGCCGCGGCTCCCCCGTCGACTCCGCTACCGCCGCTAGCCCTGGTGGAGTTCCGGAATCGATGGGAGCGCGTTCGGGGATCGATATATCGCGTCTAGACGAGACGTGATATATCGATCCCCCAATAGATCGATTGCTACCCGCCGATCCGGCGGGTAATGTAGACGTGGCCTAAGATTCATAGAGTTTAAGGTCAGAAGGGACCATTATTAGATCATCTAATCTGACCTCTTGTATATCACAGGCCAGAACATGTCACCCAGTTACCCCTGTACTGAGCCCACTAATTTGTGCCTGATTAAAGCATATCATCCAGAAAGGCATCCAGTCTTGATCTGAAGACATCAGGGGTACGTCTACACGGCAAACAGTAACCCTGTAGCACTGAGTCTGAGCCCAGGTCAACTGACTCGGGCTTGCAGGGCTCATGCCCCAGAGCTAAGAATAGCAGTGTAGACACTCTCGCTCGGGCTGGAGCTTGAGTGCTCAGACCCACCGCCCTCGTCTCAGAGAACAGCTAGGCTGCTACTTTTAGCCCCACAGCATGAACCCCGCGAGCCTGAGTCAGTTGACCTGGACGCTGAGACTCACTGCCCTGGGTGGTTTTTTTTTTTTGCAGTGTAGACGTACCTTAGCAGATGGAGAATCCACCCTTTCCCTCTGTAGTTCGTTCCAGCGGTTAATCACCCTCATGCTTAAAAAGCGGTGCTTTTTTTTCCAATTTGAATTTGTTCTTTGGGGCAGGGATTGTCTCTTACTATGTACGCACAGTGCCGAGCCCTGATTTCAACGGAGGCCTCCAGGGACTACTGTAATACAAATCATAAGAATCCCTAGCCAAAAGATCTGTGCAAACACGTCCTCCCAGCAGCTTCGGTAAGAACCTGCCTTTGTTAGAGGCCTATATTTAATCAGGTAGCAAACTCCGGAGCGAGGTGCCGGATAGTTATCAGCCACCCTGCAATGCAGGTTTTTTTGTCTCTTAATTGGAAACACTCTCCCCTGTTTTGCAGAGTTTGAAGAGCTCTTATCTGTGCAGGAATCACATTCAGTTCAAATGGCTGCTCTGCATGCAACTAATCCCAGCTCTGCTTTGATTCTGCAGAGCTGAGCGGGCGGGCAGTGCGCGGGGCAGCGGAACTCGTGTGCTTTCCTGCTGCCCCGGTCACCGTCAGGGGTGCTTTGCTTATTCGGTTTCTTCTTTTATGTTTTGTTGGCTAAGGCTCCTTACTGAATTAGGCCTTGGATGGGTTCTCTGTGTCTGCCGGTCTCTCACATTTAGCAGGAGTGGAGCTGACTCAATGTTTCTGTCTATACTAGACTCTTACTTTCATCTATTACCAGTGCGGGTCCAATGGGGAAGATGGGTGCAAAAGCTCCCAGGGTCTTAACCAGCGTCCTCTCCCCTTGCTCAGAGCAGATCGAGAAGACGTAGACTCTAGTTCTCCTCTTACATTGGTGCAAATCAGGAGTAACTCAGCTGAAGTCACTGGGTTACACTGGTGTAAATGGTGCAGAACTAGTGTAAGTCAGAGGAGAACTATACCCTATAGATCTGAAGTATTGAGAGGAACGATGGTCCAGCGTTAGGACACTAGCTTGAGCCATGGTTTCAATTCCTGCCACAGACTTCCTGTGTGACCTTGGTCAAGTTACTTAGTCTCTCTTGGCCTCATTTCTTCATCTGAAGAAGGGGATGATCGCACTGCCCTGCCTCACAGGGGTGTTGTGAGGATAAATGCCTTTAAAGAATGGTACTACAGTAATGGGGGCCATATAAGTAGGACAGGGAAAAGCCCATGGGACCATATCCTGAGTTGGTTTAAATCAGGGTAGCTCCATTGTATTCAATGATAATTGGTGTTAGTAGTAGCAGGGTGGGTTCTTGTCTTGCAAGAAATATCCTGTAATGAAGACGGTCCAGACCCCACAGGAAGGAAATTCGCTTGGTCATAGCTAGTGGCTCTCAAAGGTTCCATCTTGCCCCGAAACAGACATAGCCACATTTGCTCTCACTTGCAGCACTCTGAACCTGGAAGGGACTCCATTGACATCAATGGACTTCGCCCAGATTGGTGGGGTATCTGAGATCGGCATTCGGCCCACTGTGCCGAAGGGCAGTTGCCGATGCTGGAAGATGGGTGCCCAGGCAGAGCACGTTCTGAAGGGTGAGCGCGTGCCGGGAGCGTTCCCAGCGTGCCCGCAGCGTTCCCAGGGTGCCCGCACGCAGTGGCTGAGCGCAGGTGGCTGTTGTTGCATTGGTGAGATAGACCGAGAACATTTGGTCGTGTTCAGTAGCCCTCAGCTTTGTGCTTCCAGCTGTGTGGTCTGGTGCTTGTCCGCTGTGCTGGAATGGAAAGCGTTGGATAACACTGGCGGGCCTGCAGGCTGTTTTTACGACTCTGGCTCTGCTGCTGTGTTTATCCTGCTTTATTTCTTTGTTGCCGTATTTATATATTTTGGGTTTTTTTTAAAGGGCAGACCTGCAGGGAGCTTTTGATATGGCAGGATCTAGCTCTCATCACCCAAAGCACTTCACCAAGAGGGTAAAAACCAGTCTCCTTTTACACACGGAGAAAGGTAGGTACAGCAGTGTGCCTACAGTCCCTGGCAGATCTGGGAGCAGAACCCACATTGGCCTCTGTATTGCAGGCTTCCTGTAATAATGCGATCAGGGTATCTAATACATTCCACAGTGCCTTTCCCAAAGGATCTCCAAGTGTGGCTTTCCTGGGTGGATGGAATATAAACCTGCAGGGAGGCATAACAATTCCTTGGAGTTCATCTTTACCCTGCTCTCCATGTGGGCGCTTGAGAACCTGCTTTCCTGGCAGCCTGCCCGCTGCCCTCTAGGCTTGCACGGAAATACCTGTGCAGTGATTCAAGAGCATGGTGAAGAGCTAGCCCATTGGGCGGTGACATTTCCAACGTTCTCAAAGCCAGTCTGCATTTGGAGGGAGGGGGCTACTGGAGGAGGCACGTGGTTAGCTGCAAGTGAAGTCTCTCCTGTTCTGGCTGTTCTGTATGTTTGGGTTCTTGTGGCTGGAATGTCAGATCGGCTACGTGGCCTATTTGGGCTGTGCCATTGCTAATCATTATCTAGACTTGTTCAGTTGTTTGTAAGTATGGCCCCGTTTCGTGACTGAGGAAATAAGTCCTGCTATTGGGACTGGCCACACACACAGTCTCCCTTAGCTCACGTGGCACGGGCTTGTGTTTCTGGAGCAGTCCTCCCGCGTTCTATCCCTGGTGACGCCCGTGCAGCTAAGGGAGGGGGATAGAGAGAATGGATCTGAAGTCATCCAGCTGCAGATGGATACCAGGTTGTGTCTAATCCACTCTCTGGGCCCAGAATGCACAAACGGAGTCACTTGTAACATAGGGCACAAGTGACTGAAAGCAAACAGCGCCGCAAAGGTTTTTGTAGTGCTCTCAACCTGTGTGACGGCACTAACTAATCAGATGGACCCAGGAGAGCTAGGGAATCCGTTATGCTCCTTTCCCCGCTGCACAAACAGAGGGTTCACGACACATCCGAAGTCCCGCAGCAATTTAGTGGCAGAGGCAGGAACAAAACCCAACAGTCCTTCCTCCCTGCCCCGTGTTAGGCCTTGCAGTCATTTGCCATCTCTGTTTTCGCTGTCTTGGGTCCCCGCTAATAGGAGCTGCTGCTTGTCTCTGCTCACTGGGAAGCCAGTGGAAGTCTACAAAGGGAGAAAACTGGAGTTAGATCAGAATCTGATCCCAAACCTGGTTATGCAGCAGCTGACACTGTTCAGCCTCATCCCCGCACTCATTGCACCGTCAGTGTCAGCCCATCAGCCTTGATTGGGGCTACTCCTGATTTACACCGGCGTGAGCAAGAGGAGAATCAGGCACGTTCCCCAGGACGGCATGGGGCAGTGACACTGGCTCCAATTCGACCCTGTCTTAATCAGCCTGTTAACTGATTGGAAGTCAGTGGAGTTGCACCTTCTTACCCCAAAGCTGACTCTCTCCCAGCGGCTCCATCAGTGCAGATACGGGGGAGCATCCTGGCTGGGGTTTATTTGCTCTGAGATCTGTTAAACACACACAATCCTGCAGGGAGAATATTGTTGGGGGAAGGGATTATATTTATAAACTAAGCCTCCTTTCTCGGCCCCTTTACGACTCCAGAGACTTGAAAGGGGCCGTGGAACTAGAGGGCTTATAGCCTTTCTCTGCACTCTCCCCTAGAAAGGCAGGGTTTGGCAGGAAGCATGGAAGGGCAGGCTGTTGGCCGAATGCTGCATGCGAAGACTCCCATGCTTTACTTTTATCAGGACAGTGGGAAGGACAGGCCGAACTCTTGCTCTCCCTGCAGCGTTTTGGATATTTCCTTCTACGTGAAGACACAGGGGGAAGTGGACTTTGCTTCCCAAGCGTATGTGTGTGCAGGGAGGTCCATGTGTGCGCATGCACCTCTCTGTGTGGATGTGCATGTCCCTCTGTGTGTGAGGATGGGTGTGTGTGTATGAGAGTGATGCTGGGCAAAGTGTGTGAACATGCACCACTGTGTGTGTGGACATGCACGTGTGTGTATGCAGGCGCCTCTGAAAGTGTGCACACCCTTAGGCAAGTATCTACTGGGCATGGCTGTGTGTGGGTCCGTGTGGTCTCCTGTTCATGTGGTTACACTGCTGTGGGTTTGTGTGCGTGCGTACACATGCTGAGCTGTGTCTGGGTGTGGATATTGCTGTGTGTTTGTGAGTGCATACATGTGTGTTCCTGGAACTGTAGGATTGGAAGAGACCTCATAAGAACATAAGAACGGCCATACTGGGTCAGATCAAAGGTCCATCTAGCCCAGTATCCTGTCTTCCGANATGCACGTGTGTGTATGCAGGCGCCTCTGAAAGTGTGCACGCCCTTAGGCAAGTATCTACTGGGCATGGCTGTGTGTGGGTCCGTGTGGTCTCCTGTGCATGTGGTTACACTGCTGTGGGTTTGTGTGCGTGCGTACACAGGCTGAGCTGTGTCTGGGTGTGGATATTGCTGTGTGTTTGTGAGTGCATACATGTGTGTTCCTGGAAATGTACGATTGGAAGAGACCTCATAAGAACGGCCATACTGGGTCAGATCAAAGGTCCATCTAGCCCAGTATCCTGTCTTCCGATAGTGGCCAATGCCAGGTGCCCCAGAGGGAATGAACAGAACAGGTAATCATCAAGTGATCCATCCCCTGTCGCCCATTCCCAGCTTCTGACAAACAGAGGCTAGGGACACCATCTCTGCCCATCCTGGCTAATAGCCAGTGATGGACCTATTCTCCATGAACTTATCTAGTTCTTTTTTGATCCCTGTTATAGTCTTGGCCTTCACAACATCCTCTGGCAAGGCGTTCCATGGGTTGACTGTGCACTGTGTGAAGAAATACTTCCTTTTGTTTGTTCTAAACCTGCTGCCTATTCATTTCATTTGGTGACCCCTAGTTCTTGTATTATGAAAAGGAGTAAATAATACTTCCTTATTTACTTTCTCCACACCAGTCATGATTTTATAGACCTCTATCATATCCCCCCTTAGTTGTCTCTTTTCCAAGCTGAAAAGTCCCAGTCTTATTAATCTCTCCTCTCATGGAAGCTGTTCCAGATCCCTCATCATTTTTTGTTGTCCTTTTCTGCACCATTTCCGAAGGTCATCTAGTCGTCCCTCTGCCATGAGGCAGAATGAAGTATACCTAGACATTCATGTGCATGCTGGGTGGTGTGCGGGTTGCCTCCTGTGGGCCGTGCACATACTCACCTCTGGGCCGTGCACACACCGTGCAGGTGTGTACTGCTGTGTGTCTGTGCACGTTTGTATTCGTATGTGGTGTTCTTTGTCTGTGTGTGAACATTCTTGAGTGCGTCTCTTTCTTGTTTAAGCCTCTTTTGGCACCTGAAGAAGCCCTGGGAGGCGGCTCCATTTATAAACATCCGTTCTCACGCAGAGGGCAACTGGTGGACAGCCTGCCTGTGTTGTTGAGTCCACAGACAAGTGATGGGAAGCGGTCAGCTAAGTACAGCCCCATGAGACTTCACCTGGTGTTGGGACCCAATCCTGAAGCAATAGTGACAGAGGAAGACAAGCACTTACAGATCAGGAGATAACCTGGGAAAGTTTGGTCTAACTTCTGCTGTTCGTGCATGAACAGAAAGCTGCCCACTTCGTGCACAGAACTGAGCCCAAATGCCACCCACCTGGCCAGTTCTCCCCCAGCCCTCCTTTCTTGTGCGTTTACAACAGTTAGGAAGAAATTGTAGAAATGTCCTTGATTTCTAGCAGGCCCCGTGCGCTGAGAGGTATTAAAGGGGACGTGCAGGGGTTTAGATCAGCATAGATTGCCCCTGAAGGCAAAATTTCCATACCTCGATGCCTGACTCTCATCCTTCAAACACAGATGGGATCGTGGCATTTGGAAACATATTCCTTCAGCGCCGTCCCAGCCACAGTGCAGCTTTGGGGGCAGAACTCAGAGCGGTCAGTCGCCAACTCAGAGATCCACACGCTCCTCCTGGCTTGAAGAGCCTGCTGGCCTTGTTCAGGCGTTGCAGCTACATCCCTGCTGAAGAGCCTTTGAACCCAGAACATTTTTCCAAACTTGAATAAAGCCTAAAAAGTTGACGTTTCTGGGGCAATGAGGCTGACATTTGGCTGGGCCTGTGCCAGATTTTATACAGGGTTTTTGGGGGATGAGCCACTTGACTCCTGCTTTCCCCTTCCTTCCTGTGCAGCACATCATAGATGACTGTTGATTATCTGTATTATAGTAGTACCTGGAATGAGGCATCATTGAGCACCTACCACCACGTACAAGACAGGTCTGGCTCTGCAGCAGATGTAGTTGGTACCTCTGCTGACCTAACAACACCTGAGCCAGCGTGGACTGGGGCCTTAGCTTCTATTTCTGGCTCTGCCGCTGACTCGCTGTGTGACCTTGGACAAGTCTCTGGACCTCTGTGTTCCCTCTTGTCCTTTGTCTGTCTTGTCTTTTTAGGCTGTAAGTTCTTTGCGGCAGGGACTGCCTCTTACCATGTGTTTGTACAGCATCTAGCTGTACAAACATGGAGGCCTGATCTGTTCGGACCTCTAGGTGCTACCGTAGTATAAATAAATAATAATAATAATAATAATGCAGCAATGGTTAAAAAAATGCTGAAAGCCACCAGAGATTTCTCGGCACTACAGCTCCCACAGGGAAATTGCACTGATGTAGATGTAACTCCTAGGTCTCAGCATGTGTGCATCTCCCTCTGTGCCTGATCCACAGACGATACATTACAGCTCCTAGCTCCTAGCTGCAGAGCCTAGCTCTTTTGCTCAAGCTGTAGAGGCTGACGCTTGTAGGTCTGGAGGTCCTTGTGTCTATCCCCAGCGTTGGCCAAGATGGCAGCCATCACATAGACAAGGCCTTGAAAAAAAAATATATATGGAGATATACCTATCTCATAGAGCTGGAAGGGACCCCGAAGGGTCATCGAGTCCAGCCNGCAGAGCCTAGCTCTTTCGCTCAAGCTGTAGAGGCTGACGCTTGTAGGTCTGGAGGTCCCCAGCGTTGGCCAAGATGGCAGCCATCACATAGACAAGGCCTTGATGATGAATGGTCACTGTCTGTGGAACCGGGATTTAGGCCTTAGGGAGTAAGACCCTTGACTCTGCTTCCCACGTCCTCTGCTTTTCCACACTGTTCTCCTCAGTGAGGGAACACTCCGTGACTCTTGCTTAAAAGTTCACCACCTTTTCTGTCCTGCGGGGATGGCCTGTCCACTCCCAGCAGACTTGCGGTCTTTGCTGAAAGCCTCTTTATTTCCGTCACTGAAATCTAAGACAACAAAGCCCTTCGCATGCAGGACCCCGGAGGGGAGGGAAAAGGGGAGGAGGGGGTTCAGCCCTGTCTCTCTCTCTGCTGATTCCTGTAATGAGGCCTGACCATGCGGGGCCTAAGTTCTGAGGCCTTGAAATTTGATCATGAAAATGTCAAGTCGATACCTTGCCTGGAAAGGGCTCCTGTTACCTTGTGATTTCGACTGTGGTGCTTCCTGGCCAATCAGCGTGCATGGATGGATCTGTCCAAAAAGAAAATCAGCCAATCACCCCTCCCCTGCAATCTCTCCCCCGCCCCCACTCTGACAAAGCTCTGAGGCCTGGTCTACACAAAAAAGTTAGGTCAACCCAGCTATGTTGCTCAGGGGTGTGAAAAATCCACGACCTAATCCCGGTGTAGATAGTGCTAGGTCAATGGAAGAATTATTGCGTCAAGCTAGCTCCTGCCTCTCGGGGAGGTGGATTAGCTGCGCTGACAGGAAAACCCCTCCTGCCGGCATCGGTCGTGTCTATGCCGAAAGGCTACAGCAGCAGTGCTGCCGCTGTAGCATTTCCAGTGTAGACAAGCCCAGAAGTTTGCTCCCAGTGGGGCTGTTTCTTGGGCTCTTTTGGTTACCATGGCGAAAGATGAGTGAGGAATTTCAACGGGAAGGGCTAGAATAAATGAGCCTCTCTCTATTTATAGAGTGTTTACTTTTTGGTCTTTGGGAATTGTGGCCTGGCCAATGAAAGAGAGAGGGAAAATTGCTATCTGGTTCTGTAACTTACACTTCTTTCAGACTGTGGCCTGTCATTGCTAGAAGGGGTAGGGCCTGGAATTGCTCCATTGCACAGATGAGTGCAGGGGTCGCCAGGAGATAAATAAAGCCACTTGGCCAAAATAGTTTTTTTTAAAGACGCATAGGAACTGCCACATTAGATCAGACCAGCGCTCCGTCTAGCTCAATATCCTGTCTCCGACAGCGACTGGTACTTAGTTGCTTCAGAGGAAAGTACAAGAAACGCTGAAGCTTTGGGATAGCTTGCCCACTGGGACAGTTTCCTCATGGCCCCCACTAGTAGTTTGCAACTGGTTTATGCCCTGGAGCATGAGGACTTATATAGCCCCTTCCAAACTTCTTGTTTGTTTCTTTTTTAATCCTCATTGTTATAACTGTGAATATTTGTTATCCATAGAAATAGCTAATCCTTTTCTTAAAGCAGCTAAGTTCTTGGCTTCAACGATCTCCCATGGCAATGAGTTCCACAGGCTAAATATTAACTCCACTAATCACACAAAGTCCTCCAGGACAATCTGTTTCAGTCTTTGTGTCTTTCTGTCCTATTATGATTATTAGTTAAGCCCATCTACATGGTCAGCACTGTACAGGACAGCAATAAAGTGTGTCCCAAAGAGTTTAGGAACCGATTTTCATAGATATTTAACCCAAGAGCTGCATTTGCTTAGCACCTCTGAAAAAGTTCAGGCCTGTCCCATCCCAAAGGCTGACATAGAAAAGAGCAAGATACGCTTGGAGACTCAAAGGAAGGGGATAACTTAGATAGCTTGATTCTTCACTGCATCTGAGCTCTGCTCATGGGGGGGTGGGGGAAAGGGAGAGGACTGATTCCCTGATTTTCAGCTGCAAGGAGGCAGCTTTAATTTAAGCCACTTCATGCAAAGTCCCTTGCCAATAGACAATCAGCCGCAGCTGACTGTTAATTAACGGTGCCACCTCCCAGCTCCAGAGATACTCCCTCCCTCCACTTACTCCAGGCTGGGGTTCCATCTAAGGAGGCAGAGATTCCCCCACCCGGTTGGAATTCTCAGCTCATGTCTCTCTCCACATTAGAGTCACTTTACACTTAACACAAGGTGAAGTCAGAGGATTGGCGAATCCAGCCCAGAATGTTTATATAATTTCCTCTTGTCCCCTTAGTCTGAATGTTGGCGTGCAGAGGACAATTGTTTAATGTGGGCTGGCCTCTCTCCTGATACTTATCCCTTCTCTAGTGCTAGATGAGTGCTGAGGCTGAGTTTTTCAAAACAATTTAGGACACCTCCACACCCAATTCCCGTTAGAATTAGGTGCCCAGTTTTATTATCTGGGCTTCCAGATTAAGTTAATTGGGCACATAGACACAAGTTCTTGTCTCAATACAGGGATAACTGGCTGAGTTTTTATGGCCTGGGTTATGCACGTCAGACTAATTGATCTAATGGTCCCTATTGGCCTTTAAAAAAAAAAATAAAAAACAACCAACAAAGCTACGACTCTATAAACCCTTGGGACCTTTGGAAAACTCAGCCCAAATAACTATTTTCAGCCCAAATAACTCTCCTTCCCCCTGTGTTCAACTTGTCTTTCTCAAGATCAGCTGAGTTACTGGTTAAGATTTCCTCGGCCGGGCAAAAGAGTTTCTATTTGTGCAACGCATGTTCTCTGGCCCTTTGGTACTTGCCAAAGAAAACACGAAGGGAGCTGTTTGATGAAAAGACTGGCATCTACAAGACTTGGATAAGGTTTCCTCCGCCCCCACCCCCACCCCCACCCCCTTTTTTTTTTAAAGCAGGGGTGGGCAGGAGGCTAACTGGACTCTACCCAACCTGCCTTGCTTTGGGTTTTTAAGGCTTGATCCTAAACCCTTTGCAGAAGTCTCATTACTATCCATGGGGCTCTAAAGAGCAGGATGGGTTGGTTTTGTATTCAGCCCCCTTAAGAGTTCTAGGCGGGAAATATGGTTTCTGTTTGCTCTCTTATTTTTAAATGCTCTGGCGAGAGGGGATTTAGGTGGCTCGGGGTATCGGTAGGAGGAGGTGGGGGCTCTTCCCATCTCAGCTCAGTAGAGACTGAAAGATGTCACCACCTTTTGGCTTTGTAGTGGCTTATGTGAAACGAGTTGGTGCAGCTCAGTCCAGTTCTCACTGTACCATTGCTAGTGCAGACACCGGTTCTGG
The DNA here is from genome assembly GCA_003942145.1 of Platysternon megacephalum. Classification (NCBI taxonomy): domain Eukaryota; kingdom Metazoa; phylum Chordata; order Testudines; family Platysternidae; genus Platysternon; species Platysternon megacephalum. The sequence goes on from QXTE01000147.1 coordinate 2,044,124, forward strand.
CCGGCAGCCTCAGCACAGGGACCATGCGCTGCATGGGGGTGAAGATTTGCCTCTCAGCTCTGCAAGGCCAGGACTGAGGGCTGTTAATGGCGCAGCGTGGAGAAATGGGCAAAGCTGCTGCTGCTGCTTCTGTACTTCCTGCCCTTCGCTCTCTGGCCCTTTTAGCAGCCTGAAATCCTGCCTGGGAAGAGGAAGAGGTTTCCTTAATGCCAGCATTAGGGAATGAGTGGGGCTTACCTACCACAGAGGGCCTTTTGCAGGCTGCCTGTGCTGGGGGCAGTGTCACCCTACCTGGGTTTTGTCGACGTCAGGGTGACTTCAGATTAAGAGCCCTCAACACCAGCATTGTTCAGCATTTTCCTTGTCGCTTTCAATCCGGGCTAGTTCTGCTCCTCAGCAGAGAGTGTTAAATCTAGTCTGGTTTCTAGCTGTCATGTCTGTCAAGATTCCTGCTCTGGCCTGGGCCAAACCCAACCCAACAGCAGAAACGTTCACAGGGTGAGCCAAAGCCCCTTCCACAGGGGAGATCTTCAGTGGCTTCACCTTTCTTTCTGGGCCAATGCGGAGAACGAGGCACCAGGCTCTCCGCTGGCATCAATCAGCGTGACGCCATAGGAACGACACTCACATACACCAGCTGAGGACGTGGTGCCTGGCGTGCAAGTGTATGGAACCAGGAGGCACTGAAGTGCCTTTGCTTGAATCATTTATAACTGGGTGGGACAAAGCCCCGGAGAACAGATGTGTAACAGGGCCCACTCTCCGCTGGGTGTCCCCTCCTGGCCAGGCGTGGCATCACAGCTCCCCTGCTCATAATCACTCCACCACAGTGGCGGTTTCCCCACCAGGTAACTTGGCCCTCCAGGCGGGTCACCATCTTTGCTCCACCCCTTCCAGGGTCCTACTTGTCCCAAACTAGAACCCTAAAAACGCCTTTAACAGAAAGCAGTTCTTCCACCCTCTCTGGGGCTCTTCCTTAGCTGTTTGTTCAGCTCAGCCTGCAGTCCCCTTGCTGGGCGTCACAGTCCTTTCCATAGGCGCCCTTCCTTGGGGCTGGTGGGGGAACCCAGTACCACCCTAGACTCCAGGTTCTGGCCCAGGGTCCTGTACCGGACAACTAGGTCTGCTCCTTTCCCTTTTGCTGCAGCTTTCCCTAGGCTGCATCCTACCTCTCTCCACAAACTCCTCTCTGGGTCTCCCAGTCACTTCCCTGGGCAGTCACGGTCTCTCCTCACTCTATTCCCTGCAGTCTCCTTTCCCCTGATAACTCAGGACCCTGCAGTCTATATAGACACAGCTGCAGTCTCCTGTTATACAGGAATCACCTGATTCCTCTCAGGTGGGACCCATCCTGTTTTCAGGGCTGGCTTAGCCCCAGGCTCTCCAACCCGCAGGGCAAGCCTCCCTGTTACAAAACTGTAGGGAACAGGTCTACAGGAGCCCCCTGTGGGAATAGATTAGAATGGGTGTTTCTCAATGACCGGTGCTGGTTGAGAAACCCTGGATTAGATGAATTAACAGGCCTTTTCCATCTCCAATGTCTGCCTTTATTTCGAGAGGGACCTGTACATCTGAAACCGAAAAGCATATCTGCCGCAGTATTCCTGCCCTGAGCTCTGTGATTGCTCTGAAAGAATGTGAGTGTTTTAATTGTTGTCTTTGAGTTTTCATTGCTCAAAAGAGCCCTTGCTCTCTTCTCCAGGCACTTGCAAAAGAGAAGCCCGTACGAAGTTGTCCAGAACAAAAGGGAAGCGCAATGATCTGAGCTCGTATTGGGGACACATTTGGGCTGTTACTAGCAGGAGCTAACTTTCTGAGGAGCTCACAGCGCTTTACAAATCGCTGCTTGTTATTCCTGTCAATCAATTGATCAGGCCTCGTAACAATCCTGTAACAGAGAAATATGGACCCCATTTTGTCAGATGGGGAAACAGAGGCACAGAAAAGCTAAATGACTGGCCCAAGGCCATTGTAATATTCTTGAAGAATTAAGGAGTCTCAGTGTTTAGTGAAAAGCTTTTATTTGTATTACCATAGCCTCTAAGTGTATGACATAGAGAGCTCCTAAACTCTGTTTAAGTACTTATATCGTCTGCATAACTATAATAGCAAGCCCCTCACAATCCTTACCAATATCCTGTTTTACAGATAGGAAACTGAGGCACACAGAGGCGAATTGATGTTTCTAAGGTCACACAGAGCATCTGTGGCAGAGTAGGGAATTGAAGACAGGTCTCCCAAGTCCCTGTGGAGTAATCAGAGTCCCAGAGGTTCGCTTTCCGGTTACTGATGGGAGCATGTAGAGTTCTGCTCTGCCTCTCTATTAGGACAAATAAAATGAAGACGCTGGTTCAAACCTGGCCCCGGTCAGTTAGCACTGGGGGTGATGGTCTCCTGAAGTAAGTTGTTGGCTCTCAGACCAGTCCCTGGGACAGAGGTGCCCACTGCTGGCACACATGGGCACTGTCTGTGGGAAGGCCCAGGACCCACAGAGCCCTACAGTCTGAACTGTGGTAATGAACCGGCTGGCTCGTTACTGAACGCCATTGCCACCTGCCAGCCGAGGACTCCATAATCCCCTCCAGCACAGGAAAGGGCGGTAATGCTCAGGAGGGAAGCTTCAGTCTGGAAGCTGGCTGGAGGGAGGCTAGCGGTAGCCGTGGCAGGTGGCTAGGCCTGAATGGGACCCGAGGTGTGGGACGAAGGGACTGGATCTGGCCAGGGCCGGCGCAACCCATTAGGCAACCTAGGCGGTCACCTAGGGCGCTGCTATTTGGGGGGCGCCGGCGCCCCGGCAGTCCGCGGAATTTTGGGGGCGGGACCTTAAAGCTGTCGGCGCTCCTGGATCTGGCTGAGGGAACTGCTGGCCAGGGTGCAATTGACTGGAAGATTAGTGGCCTGGGGTGAGTATAGAAGAGCTGGGAATAACCGTAACTATAATTATTCCTGGTACTAGGCCTAAGGAACCCCACCGTCATGCCAGGGGGTTGACTGGGACCTGGTGCGCCCTGAGTTTATCATCTCTTGTTTGTAAGGTGAAGCCATCCTGCCCAGGTGCACATGCTTCTGAAGCCATCTTGTTACTCAGCTTTTGGGTGGTCCCAGGAACCCACTGAGGGCCAGAGCCTGCACAGCCTGGTGCCTGCCACCCCTGCTCCCCCAAATGTGTGGGGCCCCCAGCAAGCTCCTAAACCGCAGTGTACCCCACCAGTTTCAGGGTGGACTTCAAGAATCTATGAATCCCTCATTGGAGTAGGACGTACACCCTTGAGAGGTCCTCTCTCGCCTTGCCATGGTGACGCAGCTGAGATCAGCTCCCAAAGGCCCAATCCAACGCTCCTCAGACCCAACGGAGAGACCCCTATTGACCTTGGTGGCAGCTGGGCCTGGAGTGGAAGGGGGCTGCTGCCAGGGCATTCTCCCTGGACCTGCCCCCCCGCCTTGGCAGAGCATGGATCTGTTTCTCTCCTGGGTATGCTGCATGAGGCTTCTCTCTGGCATGTGGGGCTTTCTGAGGGAGGGGGAGTGTTAATCTATTGATTGGGAGCATTGGCAGGCCAGGGCTGATAGCCCTTAAGGGCAGGCTGCGCAGTTTATGGCATAGGAAGTTGATGAGCTCATACGTTTCTAAAGGCTCCCAGAACACAGGGTGGGCCTCTGCCATCAATCCTATAGGCAAACACTTCCGGGATGCTCAGATCAGATATGGTGAGGAAGGACCATAGACGGACCTAGACCTAGACAGATCAAAGGTCCCGTGTAAATGTGGAGGGGAAAGCGCCACAGATTCCATGAAGTCCGCTAGGGGCTTTGCTCCCGCTGACTGACAGTGCCCCACGGCTACGGTGAGGGGAGTCATATAAAGACCTACGGTTGATAGACAAAAGCTGTTACAAATACTGAGGCAAGTTGTTGCCTTGATCTCACGGTGCAATCTCAACCTTTTCTTCCCCTCAAGCCTTTAGCAGCCAGACGCTGAAGCTCTTTGTTTGCCAGGCCTCCCAGCAGGAGTCCCTGAGTTTTTAGGAAGGCAAAGTTCACTCGCAAGGTTGGGGGGGGGGGTGAGGGGCCTGGTCTTTGCTGGGGATGGGGGTGGAGCAGAGGAATTCTTCCCATTTCTGAGGGGTGGCCACTGGCCTGTCTCACCCCCACGCTGCTCAGGCTCGCAGGGAGCCAGCGGGCTCTTCTTGGCCAGTGTTTACAGGAGGGGAGGGAGGGGAGAGCAGCCGGGCTGTTTCTGTGTGACCTAATCCTCTGGAAAGCAGCGCTCTTGGGCTGGGGCCTGCATGACTAAAACTGAGGCAAAAACCTTCCATATTTGGTGAAAGCCGTTCTCGGGACTCGGCTAGGGCCTGATTCAGAACTCGCTGACCAGCTCCCCCCGTCCCCAAACACGCCTTTAACTCTCTGGGAGCAGATGTACGGGAGGCCGGATTAACCGTTTTACTGCTGGATTGCTCTTGACCCACCCCCTGCCAGCGCCCGGGGAGGTAAAATGGAACAGCTGGGAGCAGACTCCTCCCATCTGTGGGCTTGTCGATACACGGGAGCGCATGGGGCTGTTTAGGCTGATGCTGCTGATCAAGATTCACTGGACGTGACAGCGCCGGGGCAGGTGTTTGCCTGCCCAGGCGTGGGGATGGTTGAGTGGTGTCTGATTTAAAGTCCCTAGGTTCCCTGGGACACCGGACAGCGTGGGCCAGGGCTCTGAGGTGGCACCAAGCATGCTCTCTCTCGGGTGCTTGGCTGGCTGGTTCTTGCCCACGTGCTCAGGGTCTAACTGATCGCCACGGCAGGGGTGGGGAAGGAATTTCCCCCCAGGTCAGACTGGCAGTGACATTAGGAGGTTTTCAGCTTCCTCTGCAGCATGGAATGCAGGTCCCTTGCCAGGATCATCTGGGTATATCTCACTTAATCACTTCACTGCCATAGCAAGAGCCTCGAGTCCCTGCCTGTGGCACATCATAGTTTAGTCTCCTGTGGGCTGGAATACTTGGGTCTCATTTCGGTGGTTGGGTTGAGTATGCGGGTGCTGGTGACCTGTGAGGCCAGACTAGATGATCTGGTCCCTTCTGGGCTTAAACTCTATGGGTATGTCTACAGTGCAATAAAAACCCCACAGCAGCAAGTCTCAGAGCCTGGGTCAATTGACTTGGGCTCATGGAGTTCACACTAGGGGGGTGAAAATAGCAGCGTAGATGTTTGGGCGCGGGCTGGAGCCCTGGCTGTCAGGACACCCCCCCCCTCCGCTCACTAGGTTTCAGAGCCCAAGTGGGAATGTCTACACTGCTGCTTTAGCCCCATAGCGCGAGCCCTGCCAGCCCGAGTCAGCAAGCCCAGGCTTTGAGACTCACTGCAGCAGGGCTTTTATTGCAGTGTAGACGTGTACCCTGTGACTCTGAGCACGAGTGTGAATCCTGCCAGGGTCAGCGTCGCTCTTCGCCTGTCCGTGGTGCAAGAGCCCAGGTTTGGTTCTGATCAAGAGTCAATGGGAAAACGGGTGTCAGTGAGAGGCGAATCAGGGCTGCTGAATCCCATAAACTTTGCTTTACCAGAGGGTTGCTAGGATCTGACTTTAAAAAAAGAAGAAGCTGCTGTTTGCTCTGCATGCACATTAAACCTCCCTTGGCATATGAGTTGATCCCAGTGTTCTTGGCCAAAATTCATCTCTTCCCCCAGCTCCCGCTCTTTGCCTGCTCCCCGCTCTGAAATGCCTGGAAGCGTCCCTGCATGTGTGCACGCCCTGAGCTTGCAAACTGCTCTACGCAGGGGGAGCCCCGAGGCTGCCTGGAAGCGCACTGATGTCAGTGCGGCTCTGCGCAGGCACAGGGTCTCTCTGTGTGTCATAGCTGTCAGCATTGGGGCCACGGTTTGTAATGTAAAGTTTTCGGCTGTTTGGGAGCAGGAGAAAGGTGCTTTGTAATAGCAAAGAGAGTCTTGTGGCTAATAGCGCCGGGCTGGGAGGCAGGAGAGCTGAATTCTAGCCCTGCATGGTCTTTGGCAAGATGCTATCTTGGGCGCTTTGGGACAGTGGGTAAAATTTTCAAAAACACCTAAGTGACTTAGGTTCCTAAGTACCATTGTCAAAAAGAAACTTGGGTACTTAAGCCCCTACATCTCATTGAGAGCCTAGCTGCCATGTGTAATGACACGATCACATGCTATATCTAAAACACCATATAATCCATTATAACATACAATATCTTACAGCCTGCAGTACACGGCTTCTTGTCATGTTGTATGTTACTGTGTGCTTGCCAGAGAACCAGCCATTTATATGCTAATTACACAGCAAACTGTGCTTACACAACATACTACTGGTCAAGCCTACCCGATATAATGAAAACTTGCTGGCTTAGGCTGAGTGCCCTTAACTCCCGTTGACTTCAGAGGGAATTAGAACTGCTCAGCACTGGGCAGGATCATGCTCACCTGTAGGTCACCTGAATGAGAGGCCATGTGGCTTAATGGCTAGAGCTGGGACTCGGGAAACCTGGGTTCTATTTCTGGCTTTACCGTTGGCTTACCGGGGAACCGTAGCCAAGTTTTTTCACCTTTATGTGCCTCAGTTTCCCCATCTGTAAAATGGGGATAAAGATACTGACTTCCCTTTATAAAGTGTTTTGTGATCTACTGCTGGAAAGTGCTGTATAAGATCTAGGAATTGTTATTAAGGTCTTGATCCTGCCAGTCACTCCCCTGCAAAGTAGCTGGCAGGATTAGGCCCTAAATTCTTGCAGCTGAGTGCACTTCTTCATAAACTACCTCATCTGCTGAATTGCAGCTACAAAAGGCCATGTTGCTGTTTGAAAAGAGCATATATGGCTGCTGACCAAATCTCTCTAACAAGTCTAAGTTAGTAAAGAGATATACTGGGCCAATATGACAATGAAAATAGCGTACGAGTACACGAATGGGGGGAAATATGTGTCTACGATTCTCGGTGTAATTTTTTTGATAGAATATATTTATAGTCACTCAAGTACAACAATGAAGAGTGCAGTATAAATGACTAGATAGAGAGAATATTGACATTCTTACACTGTTATAGGGCCGACCACACCCACATCAGTGGATTTTTGATAACGGTTAAATCCCAGGAGCACTAGCTTACTAATTTTAACACTGGGTTCTTTTCAGGTCAACTCTTAACTTGAACTGTATTTCTCAAATCAGGGCATTTGCTTATTCTTAACCAGCCTGCAAATCATTAATTCACCCAGAGCCACATGAGTATACAGTCAATTGTTCACACTCAAGTGTAGCCACAAGCAGTGTTCTACTTGATAATGGTTGATGTTTGAGTAGTGATCGTGTCTCTCTGTTTTCCTGTAGTCATAGAAATGTAGGGCTGGAATAGACCTCGAGAGGTCATCTAGTCCAGTCTCCCGCACTGGAGCAGGACCAAGTAACCTAGACCAGTGGTCCCCAAACTTTATTGTACCACCTCTTTCAAAAATTGTGTTTTGTATAGTTAATGGTACCAGAAGATAACAAGAAGAACATTAATTTTAATTAAAATCACACGGGAAAAGCCCTGCTGCCTGTTGGATGTTTGTTTTATAAGCTATAATTTCGTAGACAAACAAGAAAAAGAAGGACCACCTATTTGTTGAATGTGCAGCTTGATTTCCAGGACAATTCTTTGGTGCTAACTCAGTCAATCCTTTTACATAAACCTTTAGGTCTTCTGCAAGCAGCAATTCTATTGCTTCAAATGCTATAAAAGTTGCTGAGGCTTTTTTCTCGTGCTTAAAGTTACGGCTGGTCTGTGCCTTCCAGCTGCAAAATCAAACTCGGGGATGAATCGTGGAATGGCAGCAACTAGAGATGGAAAAGACCAACTAGGCCATCTACTCCCATACCCTACTCACTCGTTCCCTTCTCGCTAATGCAAACTTGTTCCCTTCAATAGTTGTTCTAGGATCCTGTGGCATAGCCAGGGTCTGTGGCATCTTTTGCTGATAGGTGACCAATACATTTTCCCTCCGCTATTAAATACATGAAGCCCCAGTTGACTATTAGGATTTGAAGTCTTTACTCTGTCTTTATTTAACAGAACTCTCATAAAAGTCAGATTCTCTGCTGCTGTCAATCAGAATAGCTCCATGGAAGTCAGTGGAGTTGGGCCAGTTCACGCCAGCTGAGGGTCTGGCCCAGAGAGTGGTTGCATTAGTGGCTCTGGGAGGGGGGACGCAGACAGGGATAAGGGGGTCGAGGCTGGGCCACAGCTGGGGGTGGGCGCAGGGCCGGCAGCCGGGGCTGGGGCCAGGAGCGGAGCTGGGTGGTGCTCCTTTCCCGCTCCCTGTGGGGGCTGGCCTGGGCCCCAACTGCACCCCCCTGAATGGTCCTCTGCACCCCCATAGGGGGGCACGCCCCACAGATTGGGGACCTCAGGTTTAGTGGCTTAACCATAAGACCACAGCGATCAAGTCGTCCACGGTGGCCTGGGCTCAGTGGGATAAGGGCTGGCAGTGCACTAGTGTCTGAGCGCTACAGGTCCTTGTTGGATGGATGCGGCAGACCCTGCCACTTATTTGAAGCCAATTTTTTTTTTTGAACAGTCGGGCTTGGTCTTTGCTGGCTGGAGGGGGCAGAGTCTGGCCAGGGAATCTCAGGAATCCTCTCTCTGCCTCGCTGAGCACTGAGGAGCCGCTGTGGAGACTGAGGCACTTTGTATTCCCTGGTGGCAGAGGGTGAAGCTGCGCTTTCTTCCTTTCCCAGGTTGAGCCTGGAAGGCAGCTGTGCCCGGGGCTGCTGGAAAACCGTTTTTATAAATGGAGGTTTCTGTACACAAAAACAAAGCTCTTGTGCAGCCTGGGAGCCTGGGAAAAACCACGGACAAGTCAAAAGCAAACATATACTGCCGGAGGGCTGCGGATAAACACAGGAGTATTATTAGTAACCCAAGCCAAGCTGAATCACAGAGCGGCTGATTTATGCTCTGATTTTCTCTAAAGAGGTTACGCCTTGCAGAGGGACTTGGGCTCTTCTTACCCGTGGGAGAACAGCAGCCTGGATCCTCAGCTCATGCATCTCGGCGCAGACGACAGGAGGCTTTAACGAGGCTCCTGCATCATCAGCCCAGCAAAAGGCTGCCCAGGCACTGTGACCTTTGCTCTGCTTTTCAAAGGAACTGGCCCAACACCTGCTTAAGCAATGACCGAGCTAACATCTCTGTAGCTGTGTGGGATACTGCACAGCAGGTGTCTGCTATGGACAAGCTGCAGCCCTCCCTAGCAACGGTTGGCCCTTCTGGAGCACTTTTCTGCTGAGGAAAGGATGGGCTTTGGAAATGTGTTTGACCCAGAGGTGTCCAAGCTGTCGTCATTGTTTTATTTCAGGGGTGGGCAAACTTTTTGGCCCGAGGGCCACATCGGGGTTGCAAAAATGTATGGAGGGCCGGGTAGGGAAGGCTGTGCCTCCCCAAACAGCCTGGCCCTCCGCCCCCTCCCACTTCCCGCCCCCTGACGGCCCCCCTCAGAACCTCCTACCCATCCNCTCTGCCAGTTACTTGGTGTGGGGCCTTGGGTGCGTGCCTGTATCTTTGTTTTCCCTTCTGTAGGACGGTGATAATGACGATATTGTCCCACCTACCTCACCTCACCGGGGTGAGCGAGGGCCAATTAATTGATATTTGTGCTGTACTTTGACTGTAGAGACGAGTGAAATAATATGAAGAATCTCAGAGCACTGTACAGCTAGCGTTTTAAGACGCTCACCTCCCTTGCAAGGCAGGAGACTACTACCCCTGTTTTATAGATGGGTGGACTGAGGGAAAGAAAGGTTAAATAATGTGCCGGGGTCACATAACAGTGGCAAAATGAGAAATCTGACATACCTCTTCCCCCTCTGCTCTAACCACTAGACAAGACAGCATCATGGGCTCACTCATAGAAGTACCTATCTTAGGTACTTACATGGCCCCTGTCGTGGCTAGCTGCAATGCGGTTCCCTCTTGGGGGCTCTCACCGCAGGTGCGGTCACCTCTCGGCATGGAATCGCACGATTCACTCATTCTTCGAGCAGGAGCTGGGGTGGAGACCCCGGTGTGCTAACCAGAATTGCTTCAGCAGGCCATAGGTTGAGCTGCCCATGGCAGCTGTGGCCAGCGGTGTACGCAGAGGGACCTGGCAGTCCTTTCAAAACAAACAGTAGGAACCCCACCTAGCCTAGGAAAACACCAATAAACCAGGCTGCTTGCAGGCTTGTCTCCCCAGATCTCACCATCCCCGGGGTGTTATCCAGGTAGTCCAACTTCTGCCTTCCTCCCCAGCGCCTCTGTCTGTGGCAGCCTGTTTCCCCCAAATAGCTCCCGACAGCCGACTCCCCCGCTCTAGTCTAGAGAGGGATTTTTTTTAACTGTTTGGTTCTTTTGATCTTAGGGTCCCAGCCTTGGCAAAGAAAGTCTTTTACCTTTGCTGGCGCCATGGGAGGTAGGCCCTTCGAGTTGATAGCTCAGTCATTACTGTTCTCTTAACCGTCCTGCAGTGTTTGACCCAGAGGTGTCCAAGCTGTCGTCATTGTTTTATTTCAGGGGTGGGCAAACTTTTTGGCCCGAGGGCCACATCGGGGTTGCAAAAATGTATGGAGGGCCGGGTAGGGAAGGCTGTGCCTCCCCAAACAGCCTGGCCCTCCGCCCCCTCCCACTTCCCGCCCCCTGACGGCCCCCCTCAGAACCTCCTACCCATCCAACCCCCCCCTGCTCCTTGTCCCCTGACCGCCCCCTCCCAGGACCCCCCGCCCCTAACCACCACCCCCCCCGGGACCCCACCCCCTATCCAATCCCCCCTGCTCCCTGTCCCCTGACTGCCCCGACCCCTATCCACACACCCACCCCCTGACAGCCCCCCTCAGAACCTCCNCCAACCCTCCCTGCTCCCTGTCCCCTGACTGCCCCGGCCCCTATCCACACCCCCGCCCCGACAGGCCCCCTGGGACTCCCATGCCTATCAACCCCCCTGATCCCTGTCCCCTGACTGCCCCGACCCCCATCCAAACCCCCCTGCTCCCTTTCCCCTGACTGCCCCGACCCCTATCCACACCCCCGCCCCGGACAGGCCCCCTGGGACTCCCACGCCTATCCAACTGCCCTCTGTCCCCTGATTGCCCCGCCCCCAGAACCTCCGCCCCATCCAACCGTCCCCTGCTCCCTGTCCCCTGACTGCCCCCCGGGACCCTCTGTCCCTTATCCAACCCCCACGTTCCCCGCCGCCTTACCATTCCGGAGCCAGCCATGCCGCCACACTACCCAGCAGGAGCGACGGGCCGGAGCGCTGGCGGCCCGGCAAGCTGAGGCTTTGGGGGAGGGGGAACAGCAGGGGAGGGGCCGGGGACTAGCCTCCCCAGCCAGGAGCTCAAGGGCTGGGCAGGACAGTCCCGCGGGCCAGATGTGGCCCACGGGCCGTAGTTTGCCCACCTCTGTTTTATTTCCTGCTTTGGGCTTAACTCCATATGGACAGACAGGAAACATCTCTTAGAGCAATCAGACAATCATATGGCATATGGAGCAATCATTAGTTAATACAGACCAGCCCCACGTCCTTCCCGGCCCCCGGTACCACAGCACCTGTCAGTCTGTCATGTATTTATCTTCACAGCACCCCTGTGATGCTGAACAGGCAATTGCACCTAAAGCTCTTAAATTCCTCACTGGTGCTCTAATCACTGAGCCAGCCTTCCTCATGCAAGGGAGGACGGTTGCAGGTATAAATGTTAGGTACAAAGTGATAGACAGGAAGGCGTGTGGGCGAGGGAGTATGTGATCTTCCATTAGAATGCTGGTGCGTGTCTCCAAAGTTACTCACGCCCGACGTGGTGGGAAGAGATGCAGAAGCAGAACTAAGACTGTTAGTGGGTCCTTAGTACTAACTTTGTCACTTGCAGATGTTTGGGATTTTATAACGAGGGTCTTCTAATAACATTGGTTTGCATTTATGGGTGTTTTTTAAGCTCTTGGACTTTATTTTATCAAAGTGTTTTAGTCTAGGAATTTCCTTAGGTTGTTTTTTTTTAATAAGTAGTTAGTGAACCACACAAATAATACCTATCTCTTTTCATCCACACATCTCAAAGTGCTTTACAAAGGAGGATAGTATCATTGTTCCCGTTTTGCAGAAGGGGAAACTGAGGCACAGAGCAGGACGGTAACTTGTCCAACATTATACAGCAGGCCAGTGACAGAATCAAGAATAGAACACAGGTCCCAGCCCAGCGTGCTAGCCACTAGGTCACACTGCCTCGTGCTTGGGTTAAAGTGGTGCCTGCAGATTTGTCGTCTCCTTGAATCATTGAGAGCTCTGAGAAATTTGATGGCTGGATTCTTCACTAAAGGCATGCAGCACAAAGTGGCCTTAAACCAAGTGGAGGTAGCCAGTGCGAATAATAATAAGGTATAATATATGCTAACATAACATGGAAGCAGAATATTACCACACAATCTCACCACCTCTTCATATCATGCTCCTCTCCATGGTGAAATTGACCGCTGGGCAGAGGGCCAAGCCAATATTTAAGCCCTGTATTGGTTCATCTTAAAAGCTATATTAAAACTAATCAAACTCTGTATTTAAAAATGCCCCAAGAGGAGATAAGGTAATTTATCCAAGCTAATCTCCGTCCAGAAACCAAACTATTGAGGAAATATGGAACTGGATGTAGAATCATCATCCAAGTTATTTAGGTTAGCATAAGCCACATCATTACTAACCACCAGCCCTATAAACCCTAAAAACAGCTCATTTGATTAACCTCAAACTTTCCTCCAAAAAAACAACAACCCTCCTCTGGCCTTAAAGTTAGCATGAAAAGTACCAGGCAGAAAGCAGCTTTTTGTTGAGAAAGCTAGATGGGGGTGAAAATCCAGGCTTGTAATAGATATAATTTGGTTACTTTCTAAATTATGGAGATATCGTAGTTAAACTTCCCTGTAGGGAACAATCCGGCATTGTCAAGCATTTAGACTGCAAGACCTTTGAGGCAGGATCTGTCTTCATTATATGTGTCTAAAGTGCCTAGCACAGTGGGGCCCTGGTCCCTGATTGGGGCCTCTTTGGTAGGTGTCACCAGGAGGCGCTGTTACACATAGCCTTGTCAATTCTTTTCCTTGCTGTGAGAGTGAGTTTTGATACTTGGGGAGACATGCTGTGGTGTTAGAGTTGCGCTAGGTGAGGTTTTTGTGTAGAGGCAATTTGGGGAGCTGTGTGAGTAGCAGCAGAGTTTGTGCTCTGCTGTCGGCTCTGATTAGAGCCCATTCTCGAGGCAGAGTTGCTCCCTGAGGGCCAACTCTGGTGTTGGGCTGAGATTCCTGGAAGAAGGGATTGCCCTGCCTGCTCTCTGCCTGTTTCATTTCAGGACCAGTGTATATGTGCAAATAAAGCAAGTGGCAGACTACACCTAGATTCCACAGCGCTGAGTGACAAAGATTAAATGAACCAGCAAGTCTTTTCTGTGCTCTCTCCAGTGTACGTGATTCTGTGGATACTTTAGCAGACAAGGGGATTGACCAGAAAGGGTGACCTAATTGGTCTTCCTCTCCTCTGATGTCTCTTGTGATAGGGTCAGTGGTCACTTCACTCCCTGCTGGAATTTTTTTTTATGTCATTCCACCTTCACTCAGAAAGGTCTGCTCGGTGCTGGTATTGCGCCCGGTCATAATCTTTTTGCTGGCTTATTAAAAGACTCCTGTTACTCCAATGCCGTCGGCCGTGACGCTTACTAGGAGCAAGCGTGTGATCCCATCAGCCTGATGTCAAGTCTGCAGGAACTTCAGGCGGGAGCCAAGCCATGTAAGCCGGGCTGACAAGGGTGGTTAACGCCAAAGACAGAGAGGTCCCGTCAACAACCTACTTAAAGCCAGACTAGGCAGAGAAAACAGAGACTTTCTGGCAGCTGCGTTGATTTCCCGGTCGCGGCCAGGCCTTTGGGACTGTTCACTTTAAAGCAGCGGTTTTACCTTCTCTATAGACCATTCATTGTTCATCATCAAGCTAGACAAAATAATGAGTGATCCGAAGAAGGTAGATTGGGCCCTTCTATCCCTTCTCTCTCTCGTATTACAAGGGGACATGCCAACATCACCTCCCCAGTCACAGACCTAATTGTCCACATCATTTTCCTTGAAATGGGGTAGAGTTCACAGTGTCCTCCCATGCTGCCATTACATGTCATTTGTACCACTGCACGAGGTGCCAGCAGGGGGCGCTGATGCTTGCCATGGTCCCCGTTGTCCCATCAGGTGCCAGTTGCAGTGACAAGGCTGTACCTGAGCTCCGGCAGGGTGGAGGATGGATGCTGTTGGTTCCCCCTGGGCTGTTTGGCTAAATGATACTAGGATCTGAGGGGAAACCAATGCCGGTGCTGGGCGGGATCGTTGCCAGGCAGGGAAGCAGGCGGAGGCTTGCGCTCATTTCACATTAAAGGTTCCATGATGCTTTTCACAGGAGTGTGAATTCAGGTGTCCTAGTCAAAATCCCAGGATAAATATTGGGACTGTAGCCCCTAGTGGCCTCAACTGCGATTTTGCAGAAATAGCGTGAGACAACCCATGCCCTGAAGAGCTTAAAAAGGCATTGGGTGGGTGGGGATATACATTACAAGACAGAATCAGGACTAGAACCCAGGTCTTGGAGCTCCTAGTCCACTGCCTTAGCCCCTAGGGCCAGGCCATGCTGCTGCCTGTAGGCTGTGTTGGTCCCAGGAGATGAGAGAGACAAAGTGGGTGAGGGGCGAGACAAGGTTGGTCGCTCTTACCAACAGGAGTTGGTCCAATAAAAGATATTACCTCGCCCACCTTGTCTCTCTCCAGTCCTATTTTCAGCTGGGTGATTATTAGTATTTATTGCATGTATTCCAGTAGCTGTGAACAGGATCAGGACCGAGTGCTGCACGAGACCAGAATAGGGGGACAGACCCTGCCTGGAAGATATTACACCCCCAATTAAGACAAGATGCAACCAGTGGGTGCAATGAACCGTCGGAAGGAGTGGAGAGGGTGACTGATAAGAGAGGATGGCTAGGAGCGTGCTAGGAGATATTCTCCCCGTGCGGATTGGATGTTTACTCCACAGTCACTTCCCCTCAGCTTCATTCCTCCCATCTGCTTTCCTTCCTTCCTCCCCCACTTCGTTAGCTCCTCTCCCTTCCTTCTTTATCTCATCCCGCTCTAACAACCACCCCCACCGAAAAACAAAAAACCCAAACCCACAGATCACCACATGGATCATTCCACCAGTATATTCTGTCCCTTTCCTCACCTCCTCCCACCTTCTGTCTGTCTTGGCCATGTAGATCGTCAGCTCTTTGGGACAGGGACTGTCTCATTCTGTGTCAACACAATGGGGCCCTGAGCTCAGCTGGTGTCTAGGCGCTACCATCGTATTAATGAGAGGTAATTTTGAATCAAATATAAATAAGACCCACCAGTCATCTACCTAGCCGCCCTCAGAGGTCCCTCTTTGGCATCACCGCAGAAATGGGTCTCGGGGAGGGAACAAGGGAGGGCCTTTAATATACAATGGAGAAGGTGGAGAGGGGCGTAGCTGCAAAAGGTTTAAGGTGAGGACAAGAAGCTTGTATTTGAAGTGGCGGAGAGGTAGGAGCCAGTGGAAGGACTGATAAGGAAGGGGGCATTCCTCATTTCCTGACTTAAACTCTTGGGTAATGTAGCGGTGTTGTTAAACATTTGCCACGTTCCACCCTAGAAGTGGCTGAAATTTACCAGTATGGGAAGCAATTCTCAGGTAGGAGAACAAAACTCTTTGGGATCTTTTTGGATTAAAAGCCCTCTATAAATGTAAGATTATTTATTGTGCACCTGGTGGGCCTGGTGTAATTTGCTGAAGTCACTGGCATTACACCAAGGATACATTGGACCCTTGCTACTTATTTAGAAGATGCAGAGGGTGGAATTTGTTTGCATTTGAGATATCCCAGGACACTGGAAGAAGCAATGAGCAAACAGGCTTCCTTACTAAACCTCGGAGAGCTCTAAATAAGGAGGGAAATCTCCAACTGTCCTGACACTTTGGCACCTCTATTTTTGCCGCATTTTATTGCCGTCTGGGAAAATCTGACTCTTGCCTCCAAAAGATTAACTACTCTGGGATTGATTTTGGTTTTTCCCCTTTGCTGTATTTATTGCCGATTCCCCCGCTCCCCCAATCTCCCTTGCTTTGGTGTTAATTGATTTAAGATATGCTCTGATTTTTCGCTTGTGTTCTAAGAGTTCAGCGGCCCCAGACTGGCTGGATGGTGACCAGTTTGCCAGACGCTGCACTCCCCAAAAGTAAGTAGGGTCTGGCACAGCGTTCAGAGGGCTCTTACCCAACACCCTGCAACCATCATAAATCAGGAGACGAGAGATGAATGTCTGAAACACAAACGGTGCTGTGACTCTCTCCTTCCCAAGTACAAGCTCGGGAGCGTTGGTTCATTGATAACGGCTGCAATCAATCCATTGGGCTGTAATTACATCAGATCACGTCGTCTATCCAGACTCACGCGGGGTCCCCGGAGGGGCTGAACATGAGCTGGTGCTAACAAGGGCTACACAGAGCTGCAGCATCTGCAGTATGTCTGGAGGTCAGCCTGCTCCTGACTAGCGGAAAAATTAGGGGACGTTTGGTGATCAAAGAGGTGGTTTAAAATATAAGGATGGTGCTTTAATGAAGGAGCTGGACTCCACCCCCTATGGGAGGCATCTTGTAACCCCACCTTCCTTTTGGGACAAGGAGCCCACTGCTGAAGAGTGTCAGACCCAGACGTGAGCACCTCATCTGTTGGGAACATGGTCTCTCCTACCCAGGACCTGGCTGGACCCTGGAGTCTCCAGTGCACATAGTTGTGTGGGACTGGGGTACTGAACCACGGTGTATGGGAGCCCAGCCCAGCCTTGCCATGAATCACTTGCAGTGTATGAAATAGCAGCAGCAACAACCTGGACTGAGTGCCCTCTGCTGCCTTCTGTGAATGGTGAGTAACTAACCCTGGCCCCTGGCCCCAGCCACGTGCTGAGCAAGATTCCTCCGTCTCAGGCTGTAGGACCAGCGAGAGCAGCAGTCAGTGAATCCAAAATAGACTTGAGATACTATAGGGAGCAGCACTTGGGACTTGACCCTGCAAGGTACCCTGGCCCCAAGGCAGGTGCTTAAGTGCTTTGGCTGGGTCAAGGTCATAATGCTCAGCACCTTGCAGGATTTAGCCCGTGGTGACTCAGCCGGTATAAAGGCTCTGGCATAGCACTGCTGACAGATAGCAGAGCTGCTTGCAGAAGAACGGAGCCCTCTGAATTGAGACTTGGTTGATGGGAGGGGGAAGTTTTGTGCTGTCAAAATGGGCATATGACACCTTTTGGAGAAAAGGACCAATGTTGCCTCTGTATCCCGGCTTTGTTCCCCCTTGGGCTGGAGCGCTCCATCCCTTTTACCAATGTACAAACTAACAACTCATTCCACGCCGCCCTCCCCTCCCCCGCCCTTTCCTAATATTTCATTTGGCATCGAATTAGCTGCCTCTGCGTCCAGCATTGGAGTGTAGCAGCAGCGGCCTGATTTCTGCCCAGAGATGGACATTTTCCTGATTCTCTTGTCATTCACTGATGACTTTGGCTTGCGTCCAGGATTTCTCATCTGCTGTCTTCATCCTTCATTGTACTGAGTTAAGCAGTTTGCCTTTTCCAGACTGGGGACTCTGCTGCCTTGGCTTCTCTGCGGCTGCTTTAAGCAGGCCCTTCGGAAGTCTGCTGTTGGCTCTTATGGATTGATTCCGCGTCTAGGACACTGGTGGGGGTTTTTTTCCCCTTTTTGTTTGAATTTGGAGGACTGAACCTAAGATAAAAGAACATTAACACAGAAAGCACCTCCCTGCACCATTTACAGCACCTTGATTGTTAGAGCTTAGAAATAGCAAGTTGTCACTGTTTAGTTTGCTTGTTTGTTTTGTTGCATTTCACTCTGTTTGGGCAGTGAAACTAGACAGGTCAGATTCACTCTCTGGGTCTGAGTTTTTTGGCCGTGGTCAGCACATTGTGTAGTCATTGACACCTGTGCAAAAAGAGCACCAATTGGTTTTACCCGCTCTGGGCCAGATCTTCAACGGATGTAAATCAACACAGCTGTGTTGATGTTCATGGAGCTTACACCAGAGGGGGAGCTGGCCCCAGCCTTCTGACTTAGTAGCATTTTACAGCTGTTTTGTATCCACTTTGCCCTGGTGTAAATGACCACACAGTGGTCAAGGCAGGGGAAAATCAGCTCCTCTGTTTTCTAGTCAGTTTCTCAGTTCCAAGACTGCTGGGAAATGTTTACACTTTAAAAAAGACAAGTTAATTGCTACATAAACCAATAACATAGAAGAGTTTAGTAACCACCCACTCTTTATTTAGCAGTTGGGCCCTAAACTATCCAGAATTCCCTTTTTCCACCAGACATAGAAAATTCTTGCTTGGGGTTAATAGCTCTTTTTGGGGGGGGGGTTGGGGGGCAAGTACAATCTCAGTAGTTTTTTGGTTTTTTTTTACTGTCAATCAATATGGTAAATGGTGGGTGAGTAGACTGTGGTACATCTTCATTGCAGAGTGAATGCAGGTGATCACCACTCGAGTTGGCCTAGCCAATGGTTCCTAGCACTGCAGTAATTTGAGCTGCTCTATGATTCTTTCCCAGTGAATTGTGGGAGAACTTGTCCATCCTTCTGGACGCACAGGGGAATTGTGGGAAGGCATTGGAGGACTATCAGCCCTTGAGTGGTTTAGCCTGTGTCCTCACTGCAAAGCGGGCAGTTTTCCCAGCCCAAGTATAAGCAGCATTTGGGCTTTTGCTTATACCGCCGGGCGTGCCAGGTAATTCAGTGTCAGGATCCTGGGTGAGGGTAGGCAGGACTAGTGGCAGGAGTTCGGTAAGCAGAACAACCGCTAGGGTTCAGAGTTAGCATCAGGCCGAGGTTCAGGCCGAAGGGGAGGGCTGGAGACAAGTCAGGGATCAGACTCAGGGTCAATATTGGGTGTCAGGGTCCGTGTGGGAATTCCGGAGTTTGAGCGGGAGTCAAGGCAGAGCCAAAGTCAATACCAGGAGTTCAGGAACAGAGACTGCAGCATGGTCATTGCAACTAGCTAGCAGCCCCTGCTGTTGCACACCCCTTGGGTTTATATAGGGTGGGGAGCCAATCAGGTGCCATTAGGCTACTGTCTGTTAAACCCCTTGAGGTGGGACTTCCTGTGGTCAATGTGTGCAGCGCCGGTCCTGGGTAGGGGAGCACGGGTTAGTTACAGCTGCAGCTGGGTGGCGGTGTGGGGACTCTACCTGCAAACTCTACGGGCCTGGGTGTGAGACTCGCTGGGCGTAAAACGCCACCACGTTCAGCTGAGAGGGTTTTGTGTGTGGATGGGAGGAGGGCTGGGCCAAGAGCCTGAGTGAACTCTTCAGGGAAGACAAGCCCTGTGTGTCTTTCATTTCCACGTCACAAGGCTGCTCTGCATGAAAATCATTGATCTCCATTGAAGTTCTGATGGCCCAGACAGTCAGAAGGGAGCCTGAATGTTGCCAGGGCCGAGTAGGGATCGTCCCTGGGAGCTGAGGGCACTCAGCACTTTTGGAAGTCAGAGCAAGTGTCTAAAGATGGGCCTCCGAAAAAGAGAATTGGTGGGCATTGAAACTGGCCTGCGGGAGCCTGAAGGAATTACGGTGACATTTGCCTCCAGTCTCTTGGACTTTAGGAACATTGACGCAGATGAGATCATTTTACGCTTATCTTTTTCAATCCCCTAGGGTCGCTCTAACAAATCCTTGCGCTGCATCCAAACAGACCGATTACTAAATAAATCACATCCACCCTTGCACGGCTCGGGCTAGAACTCTGGTTCTTTACCTCTGAAACCGGAGGACTCTATCAGGTTAGCACCAATAGCTCCCTTACCCCGTTTGTGAGCTAGCCACTAGGGGGCAGCATCACACACGCACAAACAGCGTGTGGCATCAGGACGGCACGTGCTTTCTCCTGCGAAGGGCTTGTAGGTAGCTCTGACGAAGAGTTCGTGGATGCTAGAGCAACTGGAGTGAACCACAGCGGCATGGCAAATGCAGAGCGAATTCAGACCAGGAGGTAGTGTGGTCTGAGGAAAGGTCACGAAGAGTTAGGGAATTTTCCCCACCGTGCACTAAAGAGAGAGACCACATCAGGTAACGGGTGATACTGGGGCTACTGCTGCTTATGAAAAAGTCTTTCCTTCCAGGTGCTCTGCTTGTGATCCATGCTGTCAGTTGTGTGAGGCTGCAGAGATCTGTGCGTGAGCCCTGGTGCTTCTTGTTATGTCCAGGTGTAAATCACCCAAGGCCACTGCTGTACGGCCAATTTCAAACTTTACAGGGAAAAGAAATCACATGAGGCAAATGTTGTGGTTGCTTCATTTCCAGACCTGAAATACAGGTCACGTCTCCCACTGAATCTCAGCCTTGCCTAGAGGTGTGTGATGGGATGCGACCGGGGGAAAACTGGGTTTGGTCACAAAGCTTTTCTGACTCCGGGCTGGCGAATCCATGTGACACAGAGAGACTTGGGTCCCAGTGTGGACTGATCTTAGCAAGGTTCCTCCCTGTGCTCTCTGCAGTGTCTGGACATCCACCTGTCTCTGGGGCTGGTGTTGAGCCTGCTACGGAGGGAGGCGTCTTTCAAGCTGGGTCTCAATGAGAGCAAAACATACAGAGCGAGGGCGGGATCGTCGGATGGTTGGGGTGGTAGCGTAGGACTTGGGAGACACGGGTTTGATTGTGTGCTGTGCCACAGACTTCCTGTGTGACCTTGGGCAAGTCATTTACTCTCTCTGTACTTTAGTTCCCCATTTATAAAGTCTGAACTCTCCTACCTTCCAGGGGTGTTGTGAGGATAAATATATTAAAGACGGTGAGATGCTCAGATACCATGGTACTACAAGAGGAAAGCTAAACCCCATAGCTAACTGGAGAGGGATTCGTTAAGCTAGATTCTTGCAGGTTTTCTACTGGAGACACAAGTTCAAATCCAGGCCCGGTTTAGGTCTGTGCCCTTCGCCAACCTTGGCGCCAGTTGTGTGTGTGTGTGTGGTCATGAGCGAAACGGAGCCCCCGTCTGCTCTTCCTTAGCCAGAAACTTGTCCCTGGCTCCGACTGCACTGACAGGACACAATATTCCTTTACAGCCCAAGAGGAAGTTTAGACGTGAGCCAGCTGCACACTACAGAGACTGTGACTTGATACCTGACAGCCCCGGCTGTGTCAGGAGAGGGGCGGCTGTACTGGCGACAGGCTGAATGTGTCAGGCCCACAAAGTGGCCCTGAAAAGAGCAATTCCCTAGAGTGGGGGACGGGGGGAATCCAGGAGTCTGGCACTATGCCTTCCATATACACACCAATAACCGAGGCGGGGCCTTTCCTGCGTAAGGCTGTTGCACGAGGTGTGCGGGGGAGGGGCATATGGCCATTGCCATGGGGCCGGTCAGAGATGCAGGAGCCGAAAGCCGGGTCAGAGCACTCTTTGCTATAGTGGGAGGAATCCAGCTGGGTGAAACAAGAAGCCGCCTGAATGCTCCATTGCCAGAAACCCTTGAGTTAACCTCACGGTTTTTTTTAGCAGGCAGATGGAGAGTGAGTGAGATGTGATGGGGGCAAAGAGGATCTGTGGGGGAGCAGAGGGAGTGGCAGTGCATGGTGGGGACACCGGGGGGTGACAGGGACAGTGGTGGAGGTGTGGCAGGAGCAGAATGCAGAGTGTTGTCTCCTGCCCTGCAGCTAGGGGGAGCCTCTCCCCTTCCCATGCATGGGTTCCAACATGACACACACAATTCTGGGCTGCTCCAGACAGCCACTGGTGTAACTTACAGCAGCACCCAGGGCTGCTCTAACTTAGGGCAGCCTCCCTACGGCTGCCTAAAACTTGCGGCACAAGCTAGAATTGCTGTAGCAAGGCATGCCGCAGCCCTGCCACCTCCAGCGGGACAAAGGCAGGCTGCAGTGGAGGAGAGAATCCCTGCCCAGGAACATAAGCTGGAAGGCAGCAGTGGATCATAAATGTTACATGGTTCAGCCTCTGTGTGGGTGGGAGGGACGGGGATGATGCAAATGCAGACTTACTTGGCCAGTGTATTACACTCACGATGGATATTGTCCAAAATCAATTCAATTTATTCTTTTTTAAAATGCGAAAGTTTTAAAGCAAGACTGTACTTAAAATATCAGTCTTATCTCTGGATCAGCCTTCGCCTCGGCTGGCTGATAAGATCTGTTCCCCGCTACCCCTCTAGCTCTCTCCTCTCAGAGAAACTCTCGGCCTTTTATGTTTCTGAGTCAAGCTAATGAGCAAGACCCTCTGGTCCTGCTGCTAGGGTGAGTCAGCAAAGCAGCTCTGCACCTCTGGACAAGATCATAGAGCAGGACATTGACAGTGTGCTTGTGCATAGATTCCTAGATTCCAAGGCCAGAAGGGACCACTGTGACCATGTAGTCTGACCTCCTGTGCCACACGAGCCACGGAACTTCCCTGAAATAATTCCTGCTTGCATGCGTGTGTTAACACTCACTGCTGCCGCTTAGCCCACCACTCCCCATTTCTCTCCTGCTCCTGGGAAGATATCCCAGCCGAGGAAAAGTTTTTACTCCCCTCAATGTTCCCCACACTAGAATTTCAGAGCATTGTAATTTATTGAGCCTCCAGTCTCTTCACCTCCCCCATCCACCTGCTAAACGTGTTGAAAGCTCTCAGGGTGCGTGTGAGAGGTTGACCGTCTCAGTTCTCATTACTCACACTTCGGCTCAAGCAGACAGGAATAGTGCTTTGTGC
Source organism: Platysternon megacephalum (assembly GCA_003942145.1). NCBI lineage: Eukaryota > Metazoa > Chordata > Testudines > Platysternidae > Platysternon > Platysternon megacephalum. Next base: position 2,066,930 of record QXTE01000147.1, read on the forward strand.
CGTACTAGGCACAAAGACATTGTGGGGTTTCTGGACAGCTAAGGGGATATAGAGGTAGTGACCTCTAGACATGCCAAGTCACCGCCATAATTCGGGGAGACAGCATACTGTAGAGCAGGGGTTCCCAAACATTTTTCCCTGAGGCCCATCTGTGCAGCTGCAGTAGGCACTACAGCCCGCTATTAACACATGTCCATCAGGGAGAGGGGCACTGCATGGCATGCATGGCCCCTCTCCACAGCAGGGACCAGGGCCTGCAAGAGAGGGCCACAGCCAACCCCTGCCAACATGCTCCGCCTCAACAGCCATCTGAGTGCCTTGAGCTCGTCGCCTGGCAGCCCTGCCTGGTCACCCACCCAGCACCCTGGCGCACCTTACAGGTACGTCCTGCCCAGGAACGAGGGAAGGGCCCCGGGTCTGATAGTGCTGGGCAGAGGCAGGTGCTTGGGCCGGGCCTGGCCGTTACCTATGATGGTCCCAATCATGGCATTGTTGAGGCAGAAAAAGCAGCATGCCAAGCCCTGGTCCTTGGTGAGGGGCACCGGGCAGATACTCCAGGGGGCCCAACAGCCATGAATCATGGGGTGTGGCGGCTCGGAGCGGGAATGGCTGTGAACCCTCCATCCTCCTCCAGCCGCCCTGGGAGCCACCATCTCTCAGGGCTGGCCCCTTCTCCTCGCCCTCCACCCACCGCTTCGCCCTCTGCAGCCCACCGGAGGCATTGGGCTCCTCCACTAACATATACAGTCTGGGGGGGCAACGCCCTCCATGTCCCCCCCAAACTCCGCCCATGGTGGACCACCCAGGACTGTGTCACAGTTTGGGAACCCCTGGTCTAGAGGATGGGGCCCTAGACTGGGAGTCAGACCCGAGTTCTGTTCTGTAGACAAATCGTTTTCTTTCCCTGTGTCTGTGTCCTCATCCCTTGTCTGTTTAGAGTGTGAGCTCCATACAGCACCTAGCACAACAGGCCCCTGATCTCGGATGAGGCCTCTCGGTGCTACTGGGCACTTCCTGGGAGTCTCAGCAGAGAGGTGGAGAACTGATTGTCAGGGGTCTCTCCCGCTGGCGAGGTGGGCCCTGTGGGGCAGAGTTGTGGCACACTGTGAGGCGGTGGGCTTAGCTTCTTCTGTCCCTGCCTGTGACAGGCCCGTGCTCTGGACAAATGGAGGGATTTGCTTTGAAAGTCCCCCCAGCCAGCGCTGAATTCACACTGGCAGCCAAGGGGCCAGTGATGCTCTTTGCTCCCTAAAATGCAGAGGAGGGGTAATACCAGAGGAGGAGAATGTGGATCCAGGAAGCAGTGCTGGATGGGGCGGGACTGAGGCAATGAAAACATCAGTGCAAATCATCAGCCTGATCCTGCCGTCGCTTACCTCTGTGCTCACCCTATTGATTTCAGTGCCTGTAACTGAAGGCAGAACTTGTCCTGTTGCGAATAGCAGATTGAAGTGGCAGAGGATGAGCCCAGAGAATCCCTCTGCCAGGGAGAGACGGTTCCAAGAAGGCCCGTTCCACTCTGACAGGCTGAGCTCGTAAACGAGTTAATTCAGAATGTGCTTTCCTTTCTTCCGAGAGGCCTGAGGAAGTGAATGATAAGCCGAGCCATGGCTGTCAGAATATCGTTCCTTATTTGGATTCCCAGGCACCGCAGAGGATTTCCAATTAGCAGAGCACAACTCTTCTCCTCCCAAGCTGGAGGCTGAAGTCAGAGCCTAAAAATGCATGAAAATCATGTTGAAATAGAGCAGCCCGCACAAAGCAGGAGTTGATGGAATTGCTCCAGGTTTACACAAGTGCAACTGATGGCAGAATCTGGGCCAACACTCTCTACGAGCTATTCTGGTACCCAAGAGGAGAAATACATAAAGGGACATCCCATGGGCTTAGCACCCCAACTGGGGACCGGTTTCCAGGGGAGCTCAGCACCCAACATGTTGATGTCCTTTGGGAATCTGGCCATTGAGCTCTAAGGATTGGAAAAATAACCCCAACTATACACACAAAATGAAGGGGTCTAGATTAGCTGTTACCACTCAAGAAAGAGATCTTGGAGTCATTGTGGATAGTTCTCTGAAAACATCCACTCAATGTGCAGCAACATCAAAATAGCTAACAGAATGTTAGGAACCATTAGGAAAGGGATCAATAATAAAACAGAACATATCATAATGCCACTATATAAATCCATAGTATGCCTACACCTTGAATACAGCATGCAGTTCTGGTCGCCCCATCTCAAAAAAGATATATTCTAATTGGAAACGTTGCAGAGAAGAGCAACAAAAATGATTAGGGGTATGGAACAGCTTCCATATGAGGAGAGGAAAAGACGGGGACTGTTCCGCTTAGAAAAGAGATGACTAAGGGGGGATATGATGACAGAGGCCAGTAAAGTGATGACTAGTATGGAGAAAGTGAATAGGGAAGTGTTGTTATTTACTCCTCATAACACAAGAACCAGGGTCACCCAATTAAATTCATAGGCAGCAGGTTTAAAACAAACACAAGGAAGTACTTTTTCATACAGTGTGCAATCAACCTGTAGAACTTGTTGCTGGGGGTGTTGTGAAGGCGAAAAGCGGAACAGGGTTCACAAAAGAACAAGATAAGTTCATGGAAGATAGGTCCATCAATGGATATTAGCCAAGATGGTCAGGGACGCAACCCCATGCTCTGGGTGTCTCTAAACCTCTGACTGCCAGAAGCTTCTGGCCATGGCCCCTGTCAGAAACAGGATATGGGGCTAGGGGGACCATTGGTCTGACCTAGTATGGCCATTCTTATGTTCTTAAGGAGGGCTGGATCTAGAACCCAGGTGCCACAGACCAATAGACCTGCAGCTAGGCAAACGGTGCTTACCCTCCCTAAACTGGCCAAGTCAAAGCCAGCCTCAAGATTCCTCCTTTAAAAATCACTGGAACCTCCCAGCCTGAAGCGTAGCTGTCGGAGGCGAATGCCGTGGCAAAGAGCTGGGAGTAAACCAGTGAAAGGGGTGGCATATGACCCACAGGCTAAGCAGTGTTGTGTCCAGTGGTCAGGGCAGAGGGAGTGGACCCTTCCCCCCCTGCGATGCTGTACAATTTTTGTAATTCCAGGCAATTCTCATTGTTCTCTAGCTGGGGCTACAGCTAATACTTAGCACCAGCGTCCCCCTCGTCCTCGTTACGGTTAACCACCGGCAAAGAGGCTGTGGTTAAAGTGAGCTTTGTTTGTGGTGAGTTCATGCTAATGAAAGGTGGCGGAGTGGCAGCTCTAGAGACCCAAGTCCTGTTTATCCGCAGCACAGGAAGCAGCTGGGTCGCCTATCAGCCTCCCTTGGAAGGAGGAAGGAGGAACTAAGCCTCCCTGCTTCCAAAACAGATACCACTTAATGTCCATTTTCATGAGGCAGCCACCTGTTGACTGGGAGCTGCAGCCACCAAGAGGCCATTGAAGAACTGCAAGCAACAGCCATTGAACAGGTCTGGATTTGAACCCTTGACCTGGAGGAGGCTGGTTGTGTATGCTGCCACTGATCCCTTTGCTTTCATTCACTGTCTAGCGCTAACCTTTCATTTGCCTTCTGTGGAGGGAGGCTCAGAACACGGCACGCCAGGTTGATCCTGGGGCTTGATGGACAGATTTGGGTGAATGCCCTGCCTGATGAAGAGATGCTTTGCCCCACTGGTTCCCCATCGGGTGCAGGAGAGGGCTTCAGGCTAGGGCAGGGGGTCGGGGGGGTATGAGCTCTGGGCTGGGGGTGCAGGCTCCACCTGGGGCCAGAAATGAGGGGTTCAGGGTGCGGGAGAGGGCTCCAGGCTGGGGTAAGGGGTTGGTCTGCGGGGGAGGAGGACGACTCTGGCTGGGGGTGCAGGCTCTGGGGTGAGGCCGGGGATGAGGGGTTTGGGTTGCAGGAGGGGACTCCGGGCTGATGCAGGGGGTTGGGGTGCGGGAGGGATGTGGGGTCCCAGCAGCACTTACCACGGCTTCCAGGAAGCAGCCGCCAGGTCCCTGCAGCCCCTAGACGCATGGGTGGCCAGGGAGGCTCCTTGCGCCTGCAGGCACCGCCCCCGCAGCTCCCATTGGTCGCGGTCCCCAGCCAATGGTTGCTGCGAAGCTGGCACTAGGGGCAGGAGCAGCGCACGGAGCCTCCCTGGCCGCCCATGCGCCTAGGGGTGGCAGGAACCCAGCGGCTGCTTCCAGGAGTCGCGCGGCGCTAGGGCAGGTAGGGAGCCTGTCTTAGCCCCAGGCCCTTGTTGCGCTGCCGACTGGACATTTAACGTTCCGGTCAAAAACCGGACACCCGCCAACCCTAGGTAGCAAAAACCACACAGGAGTGGTGCTAACTCCTGCGGTGGGTGAGTCCCTGGAGCCAGGGGGGGCCCAGGGAAGCAAGCCTATGGCTGCTGCTCCAAGGTGGACTGTGAGCAGAGCTGGCTGAGGCTAGGAAGCTGCCAGGAGCTGGAGTGTCAGAGGCCCCCGGGAGGGGTGGCCCTGAAGCCTGGGGGCCAGGTATTGACTTAAGACCGCGCTCTGGTTGTTTGTTTAAACCAGTGGTCCACAAACTGTGGGGCAGACCCCCTAGGGGGGCCCGGAGGAACATTTGAGGGGGCATGGCGGGGCCCAGGCCACCACACACACCCCGGCGGGCAGGGAGGGGATGCCATCCAGCCCCCCTCTGCCTCCAGCCATGGCTACGACCACCAGCTCCCGGCCCTGGCTCCCAACCGCAGCTCCCACCCTGCTCTCAGCCCAGGGCCGGGGAGCGCAACCGAAAAAGTTTGTGGATCACTGGCTTAAACTTTATGGTAAAAGAATAAATCTCCTTAACTGGGACAGGCGTGGCAGTACATGTTTGGAGCCGGGGTGCAGCGGTGGCACCTGCTTATAGTCCATGGCAAAGGCATGCAATGAAGTCACTCCTTACCTCTTTGTTTTCCTTAATATCTATTTAGCTTCACTGCCTAATTGACACTTGGGGGAGAGGCTGTCTTTGTTAGACTGAACTCCTCTAGAAGGGGTGAAAGGGCTTTTCCCCCTAACCCATCAAAAAATGAAAAAGGAACCCCTCCCAGCTATGCCTCATTGTTCCCCCCCTCCTCTACTCCTGAATTTATAACTTCTTACATTCAGATTCAGGCCTTAGCTGAGGCTGTGTTTACACTCCAGCTTATGTCAGTATAACTGGGAATCTCCATCACTGGAGATTTTTAAGAACAGGTTAGGCAAACACCTGTCAAGGATAATACTTAGGCCTGCCATGAGTGCAGGGGACGGGATTAGATGACCTCTCAAGGTGCCTTCCAGCCCTACAACTCTATTATTCTAATTTAGGTCGCTCAGGGGTGTGAATAAACCCCCACCCCCCCATCCCCGAGCGACATAAGTTACACTGACATAAGTGCCAGTGTAGACAGGTCTATGTCGGTGGGAAGACATTGGCATAGAGTATATACACCAGACGAGCTACAGCAGTCCCGCTGCAGCGCTGGACATGTAGACGTGCCCTAAATGAAGGCTGTTTGCACCAGTATAACTACATGGATGATTCCCCCCCCCCCCCCCCATGTGACTGCCGGGGTGTTAACGAGCCACTTCACCTTGAATGGTCCCTTGAAATGTGTGTGAACTACTTATGCTAAACACTCTGTTCCACCTTGTATTTAGCTGTGACACTCTGGGTACCTTTCCCAGACCTGAAGCAGAGCTCTGTGTGGCTCGAAAGCTTGTCTGTCTCACCAACAGAAATTGGTCCAATAAAAGAGATTATCTCCCCCAGCTTATCTCTCTACAAGCCCCTAATGTAGCTTGCCCCTCCACAGAGGGGCTTGCACTGGGGCAGTTTACTTTGATGGGTTACTAGATTAAGCCACAGCGGAGTGAACCCTGCCTTGCCCTGGATCTGCATTAGGGGTGTGTCCCTGTGTAACTGCAGCCAGGTAGTTTTATTGTGAAAATGTCCTTTGTGTAGACAGGGCCTCGGTTACTGACATGCAGCTTATACCAGCTAACGCGTCTGCTCTGAACCCAGCCAACGGGCTTTAAACAGTCATGCTGAGTAATGAGTCTCCAAAGTGTGCCGGGATCCAGTTCAGAAGCATGGTGGCTCCCAAGGCTGGGAATTAGCGAGTGACTGTTTCTGTGGGCACCATGCGCTGTGGCATGCGTGGGCTGCCATCGCTCACCCAGGCTGGCCTTTGGCAGTACAGCGTGTAAGAGAACAGCACCCGGCGAGCAGATGCTTTCCAAAGTGACTTCGCTGTGAGCTTTAGTGTTTCAACATGCAGGAAGCCAAGAGGACCAGTCTGCTGATGCTCCCCAGAGCCATGTTACCATCTGCTCCATCCCACTGATTCTGTCTTGGCACAGTCCCTCTGCAGAGGGGGTGCCGGGCAGCACCTGTCTCTCTGTGTGAATGTCAGAAGATGCTACTTGTAGGGTGGGGAGGGGGAATGCCTGAGGCATCCTGCTTCTTTGGTGATGGCCCCCTCTGGTATGGGTCAGATCAAGATGCATGCTGGGAATTGAAGTCTCGGTGGGCCTCTTGTGTAGGTGAAAAGTGAGGACAGTCATGGGCCATGCTTTGGAACTCGGGGCTGCATTTCAGGCACCCGGGAAGCGAGCTAAGAGTTCCCTTATCCTGCTGCTGGAGCCAGCCAGCCAGCCTGGGGGAATGGAAATATGGTGTCAATTTTTAGCAGTGAGAGTAATTAACCATTGGAACGATTTCCCAAGGGCCATGGTGGATTTGCCATCACTGCAATTTTTAAAATCAGGATCTGCTGTCGAAATGATTTGGGGGCAGTTCCCTGGCCTGTGTTAGACAGGAGGTCACAGTGGTCCCTTCTGGCCTTGGGATCGCTCAGTCTATGAAGGCAGACATGCTCCCTGAACTCTCTCCAGGCACCGACCTTGACATGGCAGCTTCTAGTCGGCTCCCTTAGAGCAGTTCTGTTGCCTGTCGACTTGGGCACATAGAGACACTTATCAGGGCACAGCAGGAGCCGTTTGCGCTGCTGCTGCCCATCCTGTATCTGTTCTGGGGTAAATAAAGTCTAGCCTCAGTGCTGTTAATAGAGCGCCTGTCATTTTCATCCTGGGTGCGTCGAGACTGCAGTCGGGGGAGTGATTGCAGCAGCTGTAGACATACTCGAGCTCGCTTTACTCTAGCTAGCTCAGGTGCCCATAGCTGTGACACTGCAGAGGATAACTAACTAACTAAGTATCCAGGCGGACGTGTACAGCTCACACTGAAGCCAGCCCTGATTCTCTCTGCTGGGGGTGGACCGGAACAGTGCACGTGCTGGAAGTTAGCTTCTGTATGTCGCTCGACCCGCTCAAAAGCTGTGAGCCTTGCGGTATTCTCATTTAGTCCAGAACGGGCACCGCACACACAGCAGCAGTGCTGCCTTCGCACGCACAGGCTGCAAGCACCTCTAGGGACGATGGTCCCTCCAGGCATTGGGTTCTCTCTGGAGACTGTCAGCTCAGAACATAGACTGGAAGGGATCCTCTGGGTCATGGAGTCCAGCCCCTGGATTGCAAGCAAACCCCTCCTATCATCTCATTCATAAACAGATCAAGCTCCATCTCACACTTAGGTGTCTTGCCCCCGCTGCTCCTACTGGGAGGCTGTTCCCGAACCTCACTCCTGTGATGGCTAGAAACAATCACCACATACTGATGATAGTTTTTGGTTGTGGACCCTATTGCCTGGACTGAAATTACAAATTGCATCACACTGGCTACCAAGCCGTCCTCAGCTGACGACTTCTTGTGTCAGGTGCGTCAGACCTGATATTTGTATGTGGCCTGCTGGCCACATTCAGGTTCTGCAGAATCTCTTAGTAAAAGAAAGTGTGTAGTCCTGGTGGTTGCAAAGAAACCTTTCAGCTGTGAATCAAGGGTACACCAAGACAGCGTTTCTTTCCTGACTCTGCAGAGAACCTGGAACTATGGCTTGGAGAAGTGCGAACCTTCCTGTCCCCGGTTAATCTCATGGGCATGCCAGCCAAAATGCAAATGCTTTAATCTCAATTTGAACTAGGTCAGTGCTGATCGTTTTAGCGGTGGAATGGGGAGTTGCTGCAGGGAAAGAAATGCAGATGGGAAAAAGGAGAAGAAGAGAAACACCTACGGGAAGGAGAGAATTAGACAAGGGAGGGTGAGGAAGAGACAAAGGGGAGAAATAGGACTGGTCAGTATTAACCACTGTGGGACACTGAATGTGACAGTATTAATAAATGACACCCACTAGCAGTCTAGTTACTGTATACAGGCCAGATTCTCCCCTTGATCTTAGGGCAAAGCTCACATTAACGCCAGTGCCTGGAGGTGAATAAGAAGTCCTACGTTTATACTCTGGCTCACAATTAAAAGTGGAGCGAGTGCCTGTGCTGGGTGTGAACCAGCCACCTGACCTGATGGAAAAGCCCTTGATGCCGTCACTGGGGTGCTGAGACACCCAGTCCCACCAGTTCGAATGGTAGCGCAGTGCCACACTTGTACCTGAAGCCTGTAAACCCACTGAGCTGCTCTCCTCCGTTGTTTCATCTGAGAGCAGGAATGTTTTTCCCAGGCCCTGCTGTAGAGGAGCCATAGTGTCAGTATTGACTGGCATGAATGACCCCTCTGTTGGACTGACTGGAGGAGGTTCAGAGTGCCCCTTGATGGCCTGCCAAAGCCCTCGGAGGCTGGGAGCTGGGCTGGCAGGCAGCCATTTGTCCTGCCTAGACCACAAGCCGTTCCTGGTCACTGTCTCTTCCCCACTGCTGGGCAGGACGGACCCAGACACTGGTGGAAGGGGGAAGNTGGGGGGGGAGGAGAAGGTTCTGGTGGGGGGCTGCCGGTGGCCGCCGCTTACCTCCTCATCCCCCACCTGCCTCCCAAAGGGGGAACCGTCTGAGACTGTGCTATAGTGGTGATTGCACTCTGCAACTGTGAACACCTGTACTACGGTAATGCCTAGCGGCCCCAGTCAGACGCCCCGTCTACACTACCCGCCGAAATCGGCGGGTAGCCATCGAAGTATCGGGGATCGAATTAGCGCGTCTTGTCTGGACGCGATAAATCGATCGCCGAACGCGCTACTTCGAACTCTGGTACTCCTGCAGGGCGAGCGGAGTTACCGGAGTCGACGTGGGAGCCGCGAACTTCGATCGTGGCGCCGCGCGGACGCGAGGTAAGCGCGCCAAATTCGAACTAAGATACTTCGACTTCAGCTACGCGAATAGCGTAGCTGAAGTCGAAGTACCTTAGTTCGATCCCGCCCCTAGTGTGGACCAGCCCAGAGATTAAGGCTCTGTTATGCCAGGCCCTATAGATATAGAAGACAGAGGAAGAGTCATCCTCGACCCCAAAGGGCTTCCGATCCATGTCTGGGAGGGTCAGTAGGGGGGTACGACACACAGCTGGGGGAGCACAAGGTGACAATGCGACGGTTTGGGTGCTGTGGTGACATCGATGCAAACACAGTGGGCAGTGAGACTTCATGTTGGCTGCCTTTTTATTTTCGGTAACCAGAGAGTAAGTAACTGGGAAGGGAATGACTGGTTCCACGCTCCTCCCTAGTTTCGCGTATTCCTAGGAACTTGGTGTGACCAGCTTTGCAAACAGGGTCATTTTTACTGGCAGAAATGCAAAGCTATTTTAAAAACAGTCCAGCATGCACCTTTCCCCTGCAAGCTACAGCCATTTCCTGACGCCACCAATTACAGACCCTTCTCCTTAGGCTGGGAAGGGACTGTGAATGAAGTGCGCTCCATCGCTGTGTTTGTACTCTCGATGAGCTTGTTTCTTCAACTGTCTTAGCTCTGTTTGGTGCCTGATTGGCAGCCCTGGGGAGTAAGGGCCTTGTTTAGCCACAGAACGGGTACAGCAGGGACAAAAAGCAGGACCGGCCGTCGAGCCTGGCCTAGAATGATCCCTCCCAGGAGCGAGGGGAGGTTAGCTGTAGCCTCTCTGCTGAGACTGGGGCCTAGGTGTCCGCTGTGGTGTGAACACACCTCTTCTTTCTCTAGCAACTGAGCTGAGACCCCTTTGCTGCAGGCCCCCAAACAGCTGGGAGTTGGCTGTGAAGCCAGTGAGAGATCAGCCAATTACTGACAGTTCAAGGGGCAGACCGGGCTAGCTGGCCCTGTCGTTCATATCTCTTTATAAATACAGACATGAATGGGCAAATGCGTGTATCTATAAACCCCATTATCCATTGGATTGTGTCTTTCCTCCCACCCCTTCATCCGTTGCTCATCTGCTTAGCTTGTAAACAATTCAGGGAAGGGGCAAGGGGCTGGACTAGATGACCTCTCTGGGTTCCTTCCAGGCCTATGTTTCTCTGATTCTGTGTCTTCAGAAATGTGCAGCGCTTAGCACCTCAGACTCCAATCCTGAGGCAAATCATGAACAATGCTCCGCTTTAGACCAGTTTGTCTGGCCCAGGTCAGATCAGCAATCAATTGGTTGCTTAGATCCCGATCCTGCAACCTGCCGAGTGTCCCGACTGCCGTGGTAGCCATCAGAGTCAGGTCATGCGTGGCTGTGGGAATGGCAGTGGGGTGGGAGCTGGGGCCGGCGAGCTTGTTGCAGCGGGTACACAGTCCCTTGCATCCGGCCCTACAGCTGTTGTGCTAGGCCTTTCCAAACCCGGATCCTGCTTTGACAGCTCCCAGCAGCATTGTGCTGTCCGCACCCTGTCAGTCCGCGCCCCTGGTACTTGAGTGTGCATGAGTTGGAGATGGGGGTTTAATGGGGTTTGAATGCTCTTTTGGTGCCTCTCTGGAAAATCCAGGATCCCCCAAAGGCAGCGTCCCTGTCCACAGAATCCTCAGGAGCCTGGTGTGTAACTTACCATTGATTCGGGGGAGAATGGAGGGGAGGAAAACCCTGCCTTGGCGTGGAGGAAACCAGGCTGAGTGTCCGCTCTCTCCAGCGCTTGTACCTGATGCTGCCCAGCTGGGAGACCTGCCGTGTATTTCGAGTTAGAGGAACAGAAAATGACATGGGCCGGGCTGTTCAAAGAATCCGTTCCCTGTGAGATGAATAGCATTGCTGTGCCGGGACCTAGTGCCAAGTCATGAGCTTTCACTTTAACTACAGGCACACTTAACGCTCCGGGCTTGTTGTCTTCTCTCGGCTGAGGTGAGGAGAGAGTTTTCGGGGAGATCTGTTGTGTACAAACCTGCAGGATCCTAAGGGGCTTAGGGTCTGTCCATCAGGTAGTCCACCCCCGGGAGTTCATGTCCAAGCTGAGCTTGACTTAACCGTATCTTCTCCTGAGGCAAATGCACTGGGAGGTGGTGGAATCTCCCTCCTTAGAGGTTTTTAAGGTCAGGCTTGACCAAGCCCTGGCTGGGATGATTTAGTTGGGGATTGGTCCTACTTTGAGCAAGGGGTTGGACTAGATGACCTCTTGAGGTCCCTTCCAACCCTGATATTCCATGATTCTATGATTACCGGGCAGTTTATTGTGTGGGTAGAAGACCTGGAAAAACGAAGTTTGCTCTGTATGAACAATCAAGGCTGCATCTTCCAGGAGTTCCCAATCCTGCCTCTATTTCATTGCCCACAATCAGCAGGTTGCAAAATTGTCAGTGTAATTACTAGTGAATACCAGGGACAGCCCCTGCAAATCAGGCAGCTCTTGTTTCGATAGCTTTGGCCTGATTTCCCCCCCTCCCCCAAAGTGCTGAGCTTCTGGGGCTGCCGCTGGCTCGGCACATGCTGAGCGCCTTGCAGGATCAGGTCTTGGATGCTCAGAAAGCGCCAACTATCTAGCAGGTGGTGGGATTACAGTTGCCTAAATGAGCAACAATTGCTCTGGCGCGAATGGTTACTAGCCCTTAACTCAGAGTTTCTCCCTGGCGAACACCTGCCCGGCCTGTGGCTAACAGGGCTCATTCTGAGGGCTTCACTCCCCTCTTTTCCACTCTTTACGACAGCGGTGGCTTGGTTCATTCACTCTGTAGTGACACAGATCGCCTGCCCAGGACAGTGGGTCCATCCCAGAGGAATAACAAAGTGCTTTCCAGCAGGATGTCCTCCCGTTGCGATGTTCCTAATAAACCTTTCAGCGAGGCAGCTCGGGTTTCCACAAAGCTGGCCTGGAGCCTTCTGCAGGGCTGGGGTGTCCATCTGGGCTGCCGTGCTGCAGAGATCCTTTCGGCTGCATGCGCCATGCTTCAGCCGGCTTAGAGAGTGCCTGTCGCTGCCCTTGAGCATGGAAGGCAGGGATGGAGCCAGGGTGGCCAGGTACCCGATTTTGGACTGGAAAGTCCGGTCGAAAAAGGGACCTGACAGTGTCCGGTCAGATCTTCTGACCGGACACCCAACGTCTGGTTACTGCTGGCGGGGGAGGCGCGGAAGCGCTGGGTCATCACTCGCGCCAGCCCCTACTCAGCCGGGGCCGCCACCGACCTGCGTCGGGCAGCTCCTATCCCTGGCGCTGGAGGCGAGTCCCTTCTGACCCAGTCAGGGGGGTGGGGGTGGGTGGGAGGGGAAAAGCAGCGAGTGGATGTGGAGTGGCAGCCCACTCAACCCATGAAAGGCCAGCTGGGAGCATTACATCAGCAGAACAAACACCAATTGGCCAGAAATATCCTAGGGGCAGGATGTTGAGAGCTGATTTTAGGGGACAAAGAGCAGGCTCCCTTGACCCTCTTTTCCCTTCGGGCCAATCCAATTGCAAATGCTGCCCCTCTGGCACCCTTTTGGCGCCTTACAGACTCAGTGCTGGCTCAGCACACGCCCCCTCCATACATTTATTCATTCTTTTTGGCCTCCGGCCTGATCGAATTTCGATGTTTCCATGGCAACCCTGTGTCCCATAGCAACCTCCTCCAGCGGGTGAGCTGCCTGGGGAGGCTGAGCTCTGAGCTGGAAGGCAGGAATGCAGGACGCTACTCAGAGGAGAAGAAAACCGACAGGGAGAGAGATTTTTAAGGCCGCGAACCTTGGCCCTGGCTGGTGGGGCTCTGCTGAGCCAGGGAACACCTATTAGACAGATTAGCCATGCCCCTCTGAGCCTAACAGCCCCCATGGCTGGGAATTTAATTGTCCTGTTTATTAATCAGGTGGCTGTGCCCATCCCATTGGACTTTCCTTAATCTCCCTCCCCCTGCGCCCCCTCGTCACATGTGCGATGCCCGTGGCATTTAAGGGAGAGCAGGCGAGCAAATATTTTGCTTTGCAGGGGATTTGCCTGTTGTTCAGAGGAGCTCTGGTGGATTGCAGGGGCTGAACGGGCCATTTCGCAAGGAATTGAGTGACATTCTTCTGGTTTCTGCTTTCCTGGCGGCCTCTGGGCTGAGTGTGTGGGGCTGCTAACGTGGAAAGCAGGCTCTGAGATACCAGTGGGGATGGCACAGGAGAAAGGCCAGTTCTGCAGACCAGGGCTCAGATCCCGCTTCCTCCTCCACATATACCACACCCCACATCTTTAGGGCATGGGGAGGCCCCCAACATAGCAGAGTTCCTGAGGTTTCCCTGTATGAGGGCAAGATCAGACATCCTTAGCAGGGGGTTGGTTGCTACAGAGAGGCAGTGTGGCATAGTGGATCATCCGCTGGGCTGGAAGTCAGGAGTCCTGGCTCTGCCACTGGCCTGCGGAGTGACCATGGGCAAATCACTTCCCCTCTCTGTGCCTCGGTTTCCCCATCTTGAAAAGAGGGTAATGTTACTGCCCTCCTCTGAACTCCTCCCCTTTGGGATCTATGGATGAAAAGAGCTATATAAGAGCTAGATATTATTTCACAGATCCTTCCATTCCTTACCCCAGGGAGGTGGAGGACACTGCAAAGTTACAGAGGATACTTGAACTAGTGACAGGACAGAGCTCCCCTCCGAGTTATATGTGAACGTGGGATTCCTTTAACCAACAGATGCTCTTGTTCAATAAATCACTTACCATATCTATTGGTTCTTTCCTTCTTTCTTGTATAGAATCATAGAATATCAGGGTTGGAATGGACCTCAGGAGGTCATCTAGTCCAACTCCCTGCTCAAAGCAGGACCAATCCCCAACTAAATCCCCAAATGGCCCCCTCAAGGATTGAACTCACAACCCTGGGTTTAGCAGGCCAATGATATATACGCCACTCTTTCTGTCCTTTGTCTGATGTCTTCAGTGTCTCTTTTCCTTTGCTCTCCCTCCATTGCCCTCATCTTTCCCTCTTTCTTTCCCCTTTCACTGCACTGTGTTCTTTACTCACTTCTGGGTATTTTCCATCTCTCCTATCTCCCCCACTCCACACACTTTAAAATTCTGTCTCTCTCCTAGTACTTCCCTTTTATAACATATCCCATCAGTCTCTCTACCACGCACATCCCTTACCCAGAGACAGCTTGGAAACTTTTACCAGATTCCAAATAGTCACAGGACTAACCCTAATCACCACCAGCTAATAGGAAAGAAGTGGTAGCCCCTCCTTGTCCAGAGGCAAGGGCTTGGTGAGAAACCAACAGTCCTAACCTCCTCCTCCTCCCTCCTTAGCTTCTGGCTAAAGAGAGGATACTGGGATCCCTACTAGCATCTTATCCCTAGATCCTACCATTTTCTCTGTGTTCCCCGTCCGTAGAGCTTCCTGTTTGCTGGCACTAGGGCGGTGACAAGGTGTCTTCTCTACTGTATTCATCCTGTAGACTCATTGTTTCCTCCTCCAATGCATGACCTCAGCTGTTGCTCACACTGTGGTTTTCCCAAGCAGCAGCAACAGCAGAGTGAAGTTAATGTGGTTGTGGTCAGTTTTCACTTTGCTGCAGCTTGGGAAAAGCCCTGAGCAGCAGCAGAGGCACTGGAGCTGTCTGTCTGCAGACTCAGGAAGACGGTGCTCCATTGCTTTACACTCTGGGCCTATCTGGGAGGGTTTCTTCACACCATAAGGACTAGAAGCTTTTTTGTCTTTTTTTTTTAAAGGCAACTGTTGATATCCCTCTCCTGGGGAAGAGTCCTCCTTGCCTGGAGGGAGTGGATTCCTCAGGCCTTACTTAGCAGTCATATCGCCCATTTTTTTCATTTTTAAAGTCCCTCACTGTGGTGTTCTCCATGGACACAGAAAGGCAAAGCCACAGCTGCAGTTTGTCTCCAGAGATTTATTTAACACTCCTGGAAAAAAACCTAAAACACAATAGCTGTGAGATGAACCTTAGCGAACAAGGACAGCGCCTGAGAGCAAATACTTTATTTGATTTTTTTCTTTATAATTAATGTTTTATTGCATTTTAAATGAAACAGCCCGTGTTTACACCAGGGCCATTCAGACGGCCCGACAATAGAATGCAAACACAAATGAGCAACGGATCACGGAATTGAGACGTTCCACAATCACTTGCTATCCAAGGAGTGACTCACGCGGCATTGTTGTTTATTTCTGTAAATATATGTTTTCCAGCAAACGTGCTTGGCAGCTGTAAGTTGTAGGAGCATAGGAGGAGTGCAGGTTATCAGCTAGAATACAGGTCGGGAGTCCGTTTCCTGGGTTCAACTCCCAGGTCTACTGCTTTCTAGCGATGTGCGCTTGGGCAAATCATTTAACCTCTCCGTGCCTCGGTTTATCTTTGCTAAATGGCTGTCACAATACTTTATCTTGTAGGAGTGGTTTGAAAATTAATTCTGTTTTAGATACATTTCTAGCCCCATTACCCTAGAATCTGAGCGCCTCACAATCTTGAGTGTATTTATTCTCACAATACCCTGATGAGGCAGGGCAGTTGTATTATCCCCGTTGTACGGATGGGCAACCGAGGCAAAGCCAGGCTATGTGACTCTCCCAAGATCACACAGGAGTTCTGTGGTGGATCAGGGAATTGAACCCAGGTGTCTGGTTAGGACCCTCGTCACTGGGCCATCCTTCCCCTCTA
This sequence comes from Platysternon megacephalum, assembly GCA_003942145.1. Classification (NCBI taxonomy): domain Eukaryota; kingdom Metazoa; phylum Chordata; order Testudines; family Platysternidae; genus Platysternon; species Platysternon megacephalum. The sequence goes on from QXTE01000147.1 coordinate 2,082,764, forward strand.
AGTCGTGTTTATAGAGTGTGGTGAATAAAAAGAACTAAGTGGAACCCCAACCTCCCCCACACCCCCTAATCTGGTACATCAATGCAGTTTTGTTTTATTAGCACAAAGCAGCCCTAATCCAGGTCCAGCACACTGAGGATTTTCCCGGGATAGGGGGATTCTTGGGTGCCATAGGACTCCCATAGTGGCTCCTATGCCACCACTCGTCACCCGGTGTCAGGTTCATGGGTAGGTAAAAGGATTGTGGACAAATGTCCCTACACGCCAGCGATCCCTGACTGCTCTGACCTCTCACACACTTAGCCAGGAACATGCCCAGGATTGGTTCCTGGCTAAGTGTGTAAAGTTGGTGTACTAAATGCAATCCGGTTATACACTGATTCCTCACATCTTACACCAATGCAGGGCAGCTACACCCGTGCATCAAAGCTGTGTGGGCAGAGCCAGAGTTATTTCCGTCCTCACCCCAATTCTCCTGTCCCTCAGTGGGAGTTCTAGGTATGGGTATGCAAGGAATGCAGGCTCAGACCCCTGGGGGTAAGCCCACTAGTTGCGGGTTGACATCATCCTTGGTAAATACAGCCTCAGGAAAGGCTGACATCCTGCTTGAGTTAAGACTGAAAATGAATTCTGGAGCCCCAGCCTGACTCACAGTTTGGCACGATTTAGAAAAGGGATCTTTAGGAACACGGTTAATTGTATGTGGTCCTTGTGCCTTGGAAGTAACAACAGCTGGAGCTGCTCCGAGACAGAACCTGAGAATGAAGCGGAGCAGGATGGAGCTCGCAAACAAGGGCTCTCCTCTTTCTCGCCGTGCTAACTGGATTCACTCTTGGAGGGGCTCTGTTTTCTTGTTGTTCCAATCCAGTTAAAGTCATTGTAGTTAATTGAAGGCATGACTGGCTGGCTGGATTTTGAAAGACGTACCGGAGACCCGGTGCTGAAACAGCGGGGACATATTGTCAGTCAGGACTGAGATGTATTTGAATAGCATGCTGCTGGTCAGAAGTGAGGTTGCATTGACAGGGCTGTAGGTGGGTTCAGGTCTTGAGTAGCAGAGAGAGCTGTGGATTGTGGTTTATCCGCATAATACGTTAACTTCCTCAGCACCTACCCACGCTAGCTATGTCTGGTTTTACTACAGAGAATTCTTTCCCGGGTGTCTGGCTGGTGGGTCTCGCCCGCATGCTCAGTGTCTAGCTGATTGCCATAGTTGCGGTTGGGAAGGAATTTCCCCCAGGTCAGATTGGCAGAGACCCTGGAGTTTTGTGGGGGTTTTTTTTGCCTTCCTCTGCAGCATGGGGCCCAGGCAATTTGCTGGTTTGAAGTAGACCAGCGGTTCCCAGAGTGCGAGTTGCGCCTCTAAATGGGGTCACGCCATCAGCAGAGGGGGGTCGCAGCAATCCCTGCTGTGCGGCGGATGCCATTTTTTTCTACGCGGCCTGACCTCACATGTACGGTGCGTGTGAGGTCACACCGTGTGAAGGATGCTGTTTTGCAGAGCAAAATGGTGTCCTTCATGGTGCGTGCGAGGTCACGCTGTGTGGGGGATGCTGTATTGCTCTTCAAAATGGCCTCCTCCATGCTGACTGGGGTCCTGGCAGGAAATATTTAATTAAAATGAGGTCATGCCGGTAAAGAGTTTGGGAACCCCTGAACTAAAGTAAATGATGGAGTCGCTGTAACTTGGAGTCTTTAAATCATGATTTGAGGACTTCAGCAACTCAGCCAGAGGTTATGGGCCTATTACAGGAGTGGGCGGGTGAGGTTCTGTGGCCTGCAATGTGCAGGAGGTCAGACCAGATGTGGGGTGGGCAAACTTTTTGGCCCGAGGGCCACATCTGGGTATGGAAATTGTATGGCGGGCCAGGAATGCTCACGGAATTGAGGGTTGGGGTGCGGGAAGGGTGAGGGCTCCGGCTGGGGGTGCGGGCTCTGGGGTGGGGCCAGGGATGAGGGGTTTGAGGTGTAGGAGGGGGCTGTGGGCTGGGGATGGAGCAGAGGGGTTCAGAGTATGGCAGGGGGATCCGGGCTGAGGCAGAGGGTCAGGGTGTGGGAGGGGGTACGGACTCTGGGTTGCAGGAGCGGGTTCCTAGGTGGGGCCAGGGATGAGGGGTTCAGGGTGTGGGAGGGCAAGCCCCCGACCCCACTCCCCGGCTGGAGCGCTGGAGTGGGGCAATCCCCCAACCCTGCTCCCTGGTGGGAGCTTGAGGGCCAGATTAAAAGGTCTGACGGGTCGGACGCTGCCAGCAGACCGTAGTTTGCCCACTCCTGGACTAGATGATCACGATGGTCCCTTCTGGCCTTAAAGTCTAGGAGTAGGTCAGATATTAGCCATGTGATTGGGAGAGTAACTACCTTCAAGGGGGGAGGGATAGCTCAGTGGTTTGAGCATTGGCCTGCTAAACCCAGGGCTGTGAGTTCAATCCTTGAGGGGGCCACTTAGAGATCTGGGGCAAAATTGGTCCTGCTAGTGAAGGCAGGGGGCTGGACTCGATGACCCTTCGGGGTCCCTTCCAGCTCTATGAGATAGGTATATCTCCATATATATTCATTCACAAAACTAAGTCAGTCTTTATCAAGCAATTGAGCTGACTCTCCATTCCATAAAAATAACCAGCAAACTCTTGGATCAGGAGTAGGTCAGGGATTTTCCCCTATAAGTCTATGATTTGTTTTCCTTTGAACTCAGCCACACAGCACAAAACTATATTAAAGTGAAGGCTGCCATCTGTCACCTGCAAACTTAAATATCAGGGGATTAATTACTTTATTCAGCACATGGTCCAGGTGACTGAATTCTTCCTGCTAGCTTTTTAAATGCATGGTTTTAGCATTACGTGCTTGGTTTTTCAGATGATCTGTAAAAGTGCGCCTCCCTTGTGGCCATTTAAGATTCCCATGGACTTCTTGTGAGCCTCAGGCAGTTTTTGCCAGCTTAGGTAATTATCAAATGTCAGCCTAACGCTGTAGAGTGGACAAATTATAATTATTCAATTTCTGCCCTTATCCAGTTGTTATGCGCTATTAAAGCAACTGCTGCAGTTCACCCCAGAGATGGCTACATTACCATGGTGGGTAGATGAAATTATCCCTCTATTTTATTTATACCAGCATCCCCATCATCACTCCTCTAGGTTCACAGAGAGGGGATAAGCAGCAAGTGTTAATGGGGGGTTGTTTGCTCCCACCGGTCGGGAGGGTGGTCTCGTAGAGCCCAGGGAGTGAGGCGACACAGGAGTGGAGAATGGTTTGATTTGGACGTGGTGTTTGACCTTGTAGCAGTTTGGGGGCGTGGGGCGTGTTTGCTCTGGCTGAGATAGCAGGAGGTTAGTGTGGTTAATGTAGAAGGGGGAATGGGCCGGTTTCATCTCTGCAGTCACCAAAGCTGAGTTCCTCTGGGCACAGAGTTTTTGCAGAGCTGCAGATGCTGGGTAGAGTGACCAGACAGCAAATGTGAAAAATCGGGTCGGGGGGTAATAGGAGCCTATATAAGAAAAAGACCCAAAAATTGGGACTGTCCCTATAAAATTGGGACATCTGGTCACCCTAATGCTGGGTTTCCGTTGGGGTTTTGTCCCTATGGGTGTAACATGCCGTTCAAGTCCGGCCCCTGACCCCTATGTAGTAGGAAGGGTTGGCTGCATGGCTGAGTGGCATTAGCAGCAGTCCCTGACCTGTTATGTGGCCTTGGACAGGTCTCTTAACCTCTCTGTGGTCTCCATTCTCTGCTGGGCCCAGCTTCATTCCATCTGCTCAGAGCAGCTGAGCTGGTGGCGGAGACGAAGGTGGCTCTAAGCTCCATTCCCATCTGTCCCAGCCCTGGGGCCAGCCAAGGGCTGGAACGCCCTCCTGACAGGTGAAATTACAGCAGTCTCTGGGCTGCTCTAACTTGCGGCTATCTGGAGCAATTCCCTTGGGAGCCTTCTGCCAGCCAAGAATCACTAACCTAATGTGCACTCTGGCCATGCCCATACACGCCCCTGGGCTGCCCAACGCCAGCTACAAGCAGGCCTGGGGCAGGCGGCATCCCCAGAAGTTGGCTGTATGCCATCATCAGGAGATTCCCCTACAGCAGGGCATCTTTACATCCCCTTTCTCCCTTCACAGTGACACAAAGCCAGGGCTGAGGCCTTAACTCACTGATGCCTGTGGTGCACTTTGCGATCCAGGCGCCAACAAAATGCCAGGAGTTAATAGAATTCTATTCTGCATGGTGGAATGCAATAGAGATCTTAGATGCATAAACAGGGGACTGTCAAGTAGGAGTAGAGAGATTATTTTACCTCGATATTTGCCACTGGTGTGACCACTGGTGGAATACAGTGTTCAGTTCTGGTGCCCACAATTCAAGAAGGCTGCTGATAAATGGGAGAGGGTTCAGAGAAGAACCACGGGAACGATTAAAAAACGTGCCTTCTAGTGAAAAATTGAGCTCTTTAAGTCTATGTAGCTTAACAAAGGTTAAGGGGTGACTTGATCACAGTCTGTAACTATAGGGGAACAAATATTTGACAATGGGCTCTTCTGTCTAGCAAAGAAAGGTGTAACACAGTCCAATGGCTGGAAGCTAGACAAATTCAGACTGGAAATAAGCTGTAAATTTTTTACAGGGAAGGTTATTATCCACCGGAACAATTTACCAAGGGTTGTCGTGGTGCATTCTCCATCATTGGCAATTTTAAGATCAAGATTGGATGTTTTTCGAAAAGATCTGCTTTTGGAATAATTTTGGCCTATGTTACACAGCAGGCCAGACTAGATGATCACACTGGTCCCTTCTGGCCGCGGAATCCATGAATTTTAGTATTTTCCAGTTTCTTCTAGGACTACTGAGAAAGGAATATGGGCAGGGAATGGAGCAGTTAACAGCAGCCTTTTGTAAGCAGCTGAAGACGGGGCTAAAGAGAGAGCTACATGTGTCCTGCGAACACACTCTCACAGCAGTGATGCTGTTAGCAGAGAAGGGAGGCAAAGGGTGTCTCTTATTTACAGTAGGGGCCGGGCTTTAGGTGTGAAGGGGTACACCCTCACTCTAGCAGAGAGGACGCTAACAAGCTCCTATGGGCTCAGCCAGCACTAACCTGGCATACCTGTAAGACTTGCCAGGGCCGGAGAAGGAAGTCTGCCACAGCCTGGGGTGCTGACTAGGGAAAAGACTGCTGACCGTGGAGACAGATCAGCAAAGAGGGGAGACAGTTGCAAACCCCACTACCCCTGAGGCTGCATGGACCAGGTACAAAGCAGGGTGGGCCAAGAAGAGGGGCTGGAGACAGACCCAAATCCTGATTAAAGACACTATACCAGCTGATAAGCCAAGCCCCAAAGGGGCGTCCCAAAAGACTGCCTAAGAGACCTTTGCCTTTTCTTTTCTTTTCCTCGGATTCCCCTCTCAAGGCAGAGAGAGAGAAAAGGACCCTTTCTTTGCTTGTGTGTCTTGTTTGGAGGACATGGTAAACAGCTCAAATCGGGGTTCGGTGGAGACTCAGGGGATCCCAACCCCATCCCCGAGCAGGTCTGGAGATGTTGGCGCGAGAGCCGTTTTTAACCTGGCTTTTTTGTTTGGCACCGTCGTATGGTGTTATAATCGGGTTTAGCCACAACTGAGTTGAAAACCGGCTTAATGTGCTTAGTGTTTAAAACAATTAAAATGTGCTTAGCGCGCACAGTTGTTTGCCTTCTGCAGACGGGGCCGCGCTCGGTCGGTCTGACTCTGCAGCCAGCAGCCAGAATTTGCTGAGCTTAACACAGTACAAATCTAGGGCCTGCAATCCCCATGTTAGAGCAGCCACGCGTGAACTCTCCCCCCCCCCCCCCCCCCCCCCCCCCCCCCCCCCCCCCCCCCCCCCCCCCCCCCNGCTCCCGCTGTCGTTATGGAACAGCTGTTATGCAGCGTCTAGGCAAAGTGACGGTGATGAAATCATGGCGAAGGACCAGAGAGAAAGGATGGGCTTGTAAGGGGATATAGTGACTCACTATTGGATCACTTGATGATCGCCTTATTCTGTCCATTCTCTCTGAAGCACCTGGCATTGGCTACTGTCAGAAGGCAGGATACTGGGCTAGATGGACCTTTGGTCTGACCCAGTATGGCCGTTCTTATGACTCTGGGTCCAGTCCACAGCATTGCCAGCGGCTTCTTGTGTGATTGGGCAAGTCACTTCGTCACTCTGTGCTTCATTTCCCCATCTGTACAATGGGGATAATCATCTCTCCTTTCTCCCACCCTTTGTTTAGATTGGAAGCTCTTTGAGGCAGGGGCTTTCCGTTACACTCTGTGCAGTGCCTAGCATAATGAGGCCCTGATTTTGATTGGGGCCTCTAAGCACGACCATACTCCAAATAATGAAGGATTGTCACAGAGCCACCGAGGGTTAAATGGTGACACTGTGGCAAATACAAAATCAGGTAGAAGGGACTTACAAGTAGATCTGTTCAAAACTCAATGGTCTTAGATCTCGGGCTCATTTGAAATGCCTCATGGATTTGGGTGCTGCAGCCCTTTGGGTTTCGACAAACCTTCCAGGTAAAATGAAAAAGGTCGTAGAGGAGTTTGTAAACTAAGGGCAGGGGGAAAGCTGGTAGGTGCAGAGGAGCACACAGTTCGGACAGACACATGGCATAGGGGAGGATTCATTAAAGGGGATGCTCTATAGCCTAGTAAAGAGGAGTGGATGAAGTACAGGGAGGAGCTGTAGGGAAACAGTCAAACAAAAACGAGTCCCGTTCAGTTACATCACATGAAGGCAGATAACTAAATATTGACAAATTTTATAAGTGCTTGTACACAAATGCCAGAAGTCTAAATGCTAAGATGGGTGAACTTGAGTGCCTGGTATTAAATGAGGATATTGATGTAACAGGCATCACAGAAACTTGGTGGAACGATGATAAACAATGGGACTCTGTAATACACCTCTACCTCGATATAACGCTGTCCTCGGGAGCCAAAAAATCTTACCGCGTTATAGGTGAAACCGCGTTATATTGAACTTGCTTTGATCAGCCGGAGTGCGCAGCCCTGCCCCCCCCCCCCCGCCCCCGGAGCACTGCTTTACTGCGTTATATCCGAATTCGTGTTATATCGGGTCGCGTTATATCGAGGTAGCGGTGTACCAGGGTACAAAATATATAGGAAGACAGAGTAGGTTGTGCTGATGGGGGAGTGGCACTATATGTGAAAGAAAGCGGAGAGCCAAATATAATAAAAATCCTAAATGCATCAAACGGTACCATAGCCTCTCTCTGGATAGAAATTCCATGCTTGACTAACAAGAATATAGCAGTAGGAATATACTACCGACCCCCTGACCAGGAGGGTGACTGTGATTGTGAAATACTCAGGGATGCACAGCTCAACTTTCTAGACACCATTAATGACTGCTTCTTGGAGCTGCTAGTTTTGGAACCCACAAGTGTCGAAGCAATTTTTATTTTAGTCCTAAGTAGTGCACAGGATTGGATCCAAGAGGTGAATATAGCAGAACTGCTCAGTAATAGCAACAGTAATATAATTAAATTTAACATCCTTATAAGAGGGAGAAATCCCAAAGAAACCCACCCTACCAGCATTTAACTTCAAAAAGAAAAGCTACACCAAAATGAGGAGTCTAGTTAAACGGAAATTAAAAGGAACAGTCCAAGTGTGAAATGCTTGCAAGCTGCATGGAAACTTTTTAAAAACACCGTAATGGAGGTGCAAACGAAATGAATAACCCAAATAAAAAAGAAACAGTAAGAGGACCATAAAAATGCCATCGTGGCTAAACACCAGAGTAAAAGAAGTGGTTAGAGACAGAAAGACATGCTTTAAAAACTGGCACTCAAATCCTGTGGAGGAAAATAGAAAGGAGCATAAACTCTGGCAAGTCAAGTGTAAATGTATAATTAGGCAGGCCAAAAAAGAATCTGAAGAGCAGCTAGCAAAAGACACAAAAATTAACAGAAGAAATTTGAAATGCATCAGGAGCAGGAAGCCTGCCAAACAATCAGTGGGGCCAGTGGGTGATCGAGGTGCTAAAGGAGCACTCAAGGAAGACAAGGCCATTGCGCAGAAGCTAAATGTATTCTTTGCATTGGTCTTCAGTGCAGCGGATGTGAGGGAGATTCACATACCGGAGCCGTTCTTTTTAGGTCTGTCCCAGATTGAGGTGTGCATAGAGGAGGTTTTGGAACAAATTGATAAATTAAAGAGTAACAAGTCACCAGGACCAGATGGTATTCATCCAAGAGTTCTGAAGGACCTCATATATGAAATTGCAGAACTACTAACTGTGGTATGTAACCTATCACTTAAATCAGCCTCTGTACTGTACTATATGACTGGTGGATAGCTAATATGACACTGACTTTTTTAAAAGGCTCCAGAGACGATCCTGGCAATTACAGGCCTGTGAGCCTAACTTCAGGACCAGGCAAACTGGTTGAAACTATAGTAAAGAACAAAATTATCAGACACTTAGATGAACACTATATGTTGGGGTAGAGTCAATACAGTTTTTGTAAAGGGAAATCATGCCTCACTAATCTATTAGAATTCTTTGAGGGGGTCAACAAGCATGTGGACAAGGGTGATCCACTGGATATAGCATACTTGGATTTTCAGAAAGCCTTTGACAAAGTCCCTCTCCAAAGGCTCTTAAACAAAGTAAGCGGTAACTGTTTAAAAAACAGTAAACAAAGGATAGGAATAAAGGGTCAGTCTTCACAGTGAAGACAGGTATATTGTGGGATCCCTCAAAGATCTGTACTGGGACCCGTGCTATTCAACATATTCATAAATTATCTGGAAAAAGCAGTAAACAGTGAGTTGGCAAAGTTTGCAAAAGATAATAAATTACTCAGGATAGTTAAGTTCAAAGCAGACTGCAAAGAGTTACAAAGGGATCTCACAAAACTGGGTGACTGGGCAACAAAATGGCAGATGGAATTCAATGTTGATAAATGCAAAGTAATGAACATGGGAAAACATGATCCCAACTATACATACAAAATAACGGGGTCTAGATTCACTGTTACCACTCAAGAAAGAGATCTTGGAGTCATTGGGGATAGTTCTCTGAAAACAGCTGCTCAATGTGCAGCGGTAGTTGAAAAAGCAAACAGGATGTTAGGAATCATTAGGAAGGGGATAGAAAAAAGACGACTAAGGAGGGATATGACAAAGTCTGTGAAGTCATGAATGGATGTGGAGAAAGTGAAAAAGGAAATGTAACACAAGAACCAGGCGTCACCCAATGAAATTAATAGGCAGCGGGTAAAAAACAAACATAAGGAAGTACTTCACACAATGCACGGTCAACCTGTGGAACTCGTTGTCAGGGGATGTTGTGAAGGCCAAAAGAATAAATGGCATGTTGTGAAGGCCAAAAGAATGAGATAAGTTCATGAAGGATATGTCCATCAGTGGCTATTAGCCAAGATGGTCAGGGTTGCAGCCCCATCCTCTGGGACTGGACAACAGGGGTTGGATCATTTGATAATTGCCCTGTTCTGTTTGTTCCCTCTGAAGCGTCTGGCACTGTCCACTGTCAGAAGACAGGATACTGGTCAGAGGGACTATTGGTCTGAGACAGTATGGCCGTTCTCAGAAATCCAGGCAAAATGTTGAAAATTCACCTTGTTTTGTGTTTAAAACAAAAAATCCTCTCCAGCCTGGATTTGCGATGACTTGGTGGACTGTGTTCAGTAGAGCTGGGCAAAGACCAGAAAAAATGATCTGTTGGGTAAGTTATTCTGTGGAAAGGGGCATTCTGTGGCCGAGGTTTGGTACAAAACCCAAAAGGAGCCGAGTTTTCCTCCTGGCTTGGGTTGTGAACGTGTTGCATTGCTCTGCTTAACAGAAAAAGCATAATCAGTGGGCATCAACGGAGGGTGAATTTTGCTCTTTGATTTTACCTGGGTGACTTTCCTAGATTACTCTGACCCGAGAACAAACCCCCATTAGGAATCTGAACCGCTAACTGCCCCCCTCCAGAGTTGTAGCTGTTTTGACTGTAGTCTCCAAGGCAATCTCCTTCCTACTTTTGTAGTTGAGTTGTATTATTGATGCTCGAAAATGCCTGTTTTCAAAAGATCCCTGGGGCCAAAGTGGTTTGGTTGAACAGCATTGTTATTTCATGCAGCATCTCTCCTACAAACCACGGGCCAAAGCGCCTGACAGTGCTAACCAGCAGCGAGGGGAGAGAGATGGAAGAGTGCAGGCTAGAGAGAGAGGAGAGATGTTTTCAGATGAGGTTTGCAAACAGATGGAGAGTCACCAAGGTGCAGAGATTTATGAAAGTGGGGCAAGGTGTTAAGAACTGCAGAAGAGAAAGCTCCTGCGTCATAGCTTCATAGATTCCGAAGCCAGAATGGACCATCGGGATCATCTAGTCTGAGCTCCTGCATAACACAGGCCATGGAACTTCCCTGAATTAATTCCTGTTTGAACCAGAGCATCTCTTTTAGAAAAACTTCCATTCTTCATCCAGCATTGACCATGGTGAGGTTGTGTGGAGGAACAGGTGAAGGCCTAGAGAACTGAGAGGTGAGGAAAGAGAAAAGGCCCATGTGACAATTTTGGTAATACTTAACCCTCGACTAGCAGCTTTCATCTGTCAATTTCAAGGCACTCTCCAAAGCTGGGTTAATATGATCTCCAGGGCCGGCTCCAGGCACCAGCCCAGCAAGCAGGTGCTTGGGGCGGCCAAGGGAGAGGGGCGGCAAGTCTGGCTCTTCGGCGGCAATTTGGGGGCGGGTCCCTCCCTCCTCTCGGAGCGAAGGACCAGCCGCCGAATTGCTGCTGAAGACTGAAGCGGCGGCGGTAGAGCAGATCGCGATCGCAGCTTTTTTTTTTTTTTTTTTTTTTTTCTGCTTGGGGCGGCAAAAACCCTGGAGCCGGCACNAGCAGATCGCGATCGCAGCTTTTTTTTTTTTTTCTGCTTGGGGCGGCAAAAACCCTGGAGCCGGCCCTGATGATCTCCCCCATTTTGCAGGTGAGGATCACAGAGAACAAAGGCTAATGTTTTCAAGAGAGGCCAGTGGTCTTTGTTGGCCAGTATCAGTCACTCAGAAACCAGCCACCATTTTTGGAAAATTTTGGTCCTAAATAACTTTCTCAAGGTCACACAGCGGGTCAGCAGCAGAATGAAAGAGATTCTGGGTTTGCAGAGTCCCGGTCTGGTTCCCTAGTCACTAGACCATACTGACACTGTAAGAGAGATTGGAGGGTTCTAAAAACAAGGAGGAAGATTTGAACTGAATCCTAAAGTCAGTGGGAAGCCAATAACATGGGGGAAGAGGGTGCGGTTTGTGGAGAAATGGGGGAGAATGTGGTTGCACATCTTTGTAAGTTACATGTGCATGGCTGCATATCTCGCATGGCTCTGTTTTGCAGTGTCCTCATATTCGCCCGTTCTGATGCGTCACTGCTGTATTTACCTTGTGGTTTGCCACTGAGGTGGAAGTGTCCTTGAGTCCGTGCAAAGCGGGGAGCCAGCGTGAGTTATTGGGTTGCGGCGGGTTGGAATTGACGGAGGCAGCTCCCACCGGGGCAGGGCTCCCCTTTCCCGAGCGAGGAGGTCAAGAATAGGAACAGTTTGTGTGCCTGCAAAGCTTGTTGCACTCCTCTGTGGAAATGCTTTGGCCGTTTAGGCCTGTGGTTACTGGGATATAGTGGAGGCCTCAGAGCTCTGGCTGTGATCTGTCCTTTCATTTTTATTGCAGTGTACAGGGAGGAAAGTCCTTTGGATTTTAAACGTCAGGGGCACAGTTCTTCTCTCTGTTATACCGGGATCATTGCCTTCAGTGGAGTTACACTGTCATCATAGCAGTGTGGCAGCAGACTGGAGAACCAGCCTCCTGGGTTTTTCTTAAATGTACAGCTGGGAAGCTGAGCAAAACCAATGGCACTGTATTTTTTATTGTTAGGACCTCTGGAAACAATGTTCTTGTGTCCCCTTGCTCGCTTAAAAAGGCAATTTCTGCTGCCAGCGTTGGCATCTTCAGTTGCACTCTGCACAACAGCAGTGGCCCTGTAAGAGAGGCTTTCCGTACGCTGCGTGAACAGATCGGCCGTTGAGGGGACGCTCCTTGGGGAGGCTGACTGCCCTTTGCTTCCATGGGAGACGGTGGATGTGGAGGGTGCTCGGCAGCTCCAACTCTTTAAGGGAGGCCTGGTCCTGAGGAAGGTTAAGGCTCTGGGGAAACCTGGGGTTACTTCCTGGCTCTGCCACAGACTCCCTGTGTGACCTTGGGCAAGTCCGGGATCACTGTGGGCTCCATTGCACTAGCCCTATGTCAACACAGAGTGAGCTGAAGAGCTCACAATATAAACAGACAAAGGGTGGGAGGGGAAACCGAGGCACAGAGCAGGAAAGCGAGTGACCCAGTGTCACACAGCCAGTCGTCGGTGGCAGGGACTGGAGCCCAGATCTCCTGGTTCACAGTGTGATGTGCTAGCCATGCTGTCTCTCCAACCCAGTGCAGCCAAAACTAAGCTCCTCTTTCCTCCCAAACTACCTCTAATCCGTTAGAGTGGACAACCCTACTCTTCTCTCTTACCCATGCCCATCACCCACAAGTTCTCTCCTCTTCCCATCCTCTCTCCTAGTTGTGACCACGCCCTGTATCTTTTCCGTCCACACCACTCCTAATCCAGACCCTCCTTTCTGTCCTGAAAGCCCGACTGCTTGCCTGTGTCCTAACCATTTCTCATCTCTACTACTGCGGTCTTCTCTTTCCTGGTCCCGGGTCGCTAACATTCTCCCCTCTGGTGGAGTCCATCCAAAATGGTCTCTCTCTGCTGTCGCTGCAACCACATCACTCCTCCTTCGAGTCGCTGCTCTCAACACCCCAGTGGGTAGGTGTAATTATTAAGGCTAAGATTTTGGCATGGATATTTTTAGTAAAAGTCATGGACAGGTCATGGGCAATAAAGAAATATTCACAGAAGCATGTGACCTGTCTGTGACTTTTACTAAAAATATCCATGACAAAATGGGAAGCTCAGCTGGGGGGTCCCCACAGTGCCTGCAGCAGCTAGGCAGCTGCGGGGGGCCCACTTGGAGCTCCGGGGGCCCCCCCCAGCCTGTGGCGGCTGGGAGCTCCCGGGGGGTCCATGGCAGCTGGGAGCTCCAGGGTCCCCCCCCCCCCGCCACCTGCAGTGGCCGGGAACTGTGGGGTACTCCCACCGGGGGCGGGGGTACCCAACAACTCCCAGGTGGCGAGGGGGATCCTGCAGCTTCTAGCTACCACGGGCTGAAGTCACGGAGGTCGCTGGAAGTCACCTATTCCATGACTTCCGCGACCTCCGTGAAAAAATTGTGGCCTTAGTAATTATCCCCATTTTCCAGAGGCACGGAGAGACTAAGGGTCGAACAATGAATCTCGGCTAGAGCTGGGAATAGAATCCGAGATCGGACTCACTTCCAACTCATTTTCATCTAATAACCTTGCTCTATGGTCTTTCTCTCTTTCTGCATTAACCACATGCCGTGATTAAAATACTGCCAATCCCCACCATTAATACCAAACAGTCCAATTCAGATGGAAGAGAACGTCTCTGCGGTCACGGAGCTGATTGTGGGTTTGGAGTTGAAAATCTGGTGTTTGGGGAATGTTGGGCGGATCTGAGTGGTTACAGCACGTTGCCAATTTATTGTCTTCACTCTGGCATTTGTACGGGCTGGGCGGTTGGCTTGATTTTTTTATTTATTTTTTCTATTTGAAGAAGGGAGAGGATGTGGGTCTCCCCAGCAGGACGTCAAAGAAAAGAGAAAAACCCCAGTACTCAGCTAGATTTATCCCTCGTGTCTTTTTAGCAGGGACCACAAGCATAAACAAACAGGCAGAGTGTTAGCGGGAGAAAGCAGCTGGACAAGCTAATTGGCGTTTGAGGTGCTTAGATGCTACAGTGGTGGACCACGTACATACCGTCTCCCTACCTGGCTGTACATTAAGAATCAGGTCATTCTGTTCCACTTAGCGAGTAATGTCACCAAGTTAGTCCACCTCTCCCCAACCAGGCCTTGACCCATCCGTTTGAACGTCGTCGTATTTTGTAGTGCTGTCCAAACCCGAAGGATCCCACGGTACGTACCCAACAGAAATTGCCTTGCCTCTAAACTGCAGCCACCTCTGGAGGTGACAGCTGGACAGCCGGCATCTGTCTCGGTGTACAACAGTTCAGAGGGCAAATGCGGGCTGAGGACACTGGGGGCAGCATCGACTCTTCCCAGAAGCCCTTGCTCTAGGGCTCGCGTATGGGGTTTTAGAAACAGCCAGTGCAGAGACTGAAATTGTAGCCTGCCCCTGTGCAGGGGCTGTGAGCGAGGGGAAGGCTGCTGGCCCCCATTCCTCAGAGCCAGGTGCTTCATCTAGAGCAGACTGGACCTGGGCTTGTAACAGCTGCATCTGAAAGGCCCCGATGCTGGAATCTGCATGGAACTGGGACTTGCCTTCCTCCAAAGGACTGATCAGTCATGCCAGGCTTTGAAGCTGTAGAGGAGGGGGAATGCCATGTCCTTTATAGGGTTATAAACCATCCCCAGGATATTCCCTAATGGCAGGTTATTAAGAGGTGTGCTGGCACACAGAGGGAAGTGTCCGCCACCCCCTGTGATTCAGTGGAGCTTGAATGTGCAGATCTGAGAGCAGAATTTGGCCCAGTCCCTTATCCCAGTGAAGAGGCAAGGCATCGTTGCAGCTGCTTGGGCGAGGAGTTCCGAGCCATAGCCTAGTGTTTTCTAGCCACCAGCTGATGGATCGCAATAAACAACACCCTGCTCTGTGTGTGTGGGGGCGGGGCTACCCACTGATAATGCTCTGGGCAGTGTCTCAAAGGGGCATTGTTCCTGCCAGCAGTAAATCAGATGCAGGTATTAACCCCGATCCTCTGGTAATGTGACCTTCTGCAAAGCCCTCTCTGATGCCAAACCCTGAATTGAAATGATCGTTGAAGGAGACGGCAACCGTAGCTCTGAAATGCTGGAACGCCGGCCAACCTGGGGGTAAGAGAAACCCAGAAACCGCTGCTTAAAACTGCCCTGAGTCCCCACGGAAATGTGCCATGATCTCTGCTGCTTTGATTCCCCAAGAGTGGCATGGCTGTAAATGCAAACGTTTGTAGGGCGGGTGGCGGGGGCATTCGACTGCCATGTGTGTCCCTCCCTTGTCAGCGCGCGGAACCCTGCCCGCGCCTCGGCTCCTGGAGCACTCAGCGTGCTTGGCTGGTGCTTCGTGCCCAATAGGTCATTTGGGGTGGGGGGGAATTATGTCGAAGGACTCTGGTAATACGGCTGCTGCTCTGGCAGGTTTTCTTTCATTTTGAAGGGTTTTATTTCGTTCTTTCCCTGCTTTCCTAAGGAGCAATTTGTGGTGAAGCTCATTCAGGGTGGAGTGAAAGGAGAGCTGGAGGCGGAGTCCTTCTGGTTACCCTCAAGCCAGAGGACGAACAAGAGCATATGCAAGTTTAGAGCTTGGCTTTGGGACCGAGGGATCAAGCTATTAGGGGCATAACAGACACGGCTTTGCCCAGATCCCTGCTCTGCTGCCTGGGCCTGTCTCCGCTCTGGGTGAGCACGAGCAGGTCAGGCAAGTTAAACACGGTTTGTCTGAGTGGCATGGACATGAATAATCCAGTGAAAAGCTTGATCTCTACCTAGCCTGCTGCACCGGGGGCCACGGGGTTGCTCCCTAACTGAGAGAGCCTAGACTGCTGGGGTCTGCACTGGGAGTGTCTGGGTCTAGAGCCCGCTGGGTCCCATGCTAACCTAGGTCACCACTGGCCTTCGAACCGCTTGGGTCCCTACTTAGTTTTCAGAGTCACTAGTCTAGCAATCACCAGGTCCTGGGTAATGTGGCGCGCCCTCCTTTAGGTGCTGCTACAGAAGGTCCCTCTCTCATGTCCAGCATGGCTTTCAGACACCATTTTTAAATGCTCCTGGCTCACCCACCCTGGCAAACTGTGTCCAAACCCTCCCTGCTGAATTGGTGGGAAAGCAGGTTGAAACTGGTCTTGTTTAACCTGGGTCTGCCCCAGTGTAAAGAGGGTCTCAGTCTGTGTCTCGGTTTCAGACACTGCAGCTCCGAGCCCAGCTCTGCTTCCTGCGGCTGCTGAGGCAGGGCGCTGGCATTTGGGGCCATCGTCTCTCTTCGGGATCCCAGCACGCAGTGTAGTAAAGTTCAGAACGGGATTAGACATCAGCTGGCAGAAGTGTGACAAAGGCTACCAAGGCCAACACTTCAGGGCGCAAGTGCCCCATCAGTTGGGGTCAGGAAGAAATCTCTCCCGTTGTCTGGTAATGCACAGTGCAGTGCGTTATGTGGGGTCGGCGCCTTCCTCCGAAGCACTGAGCCTTAGCTAGTGGGCCTCCGTACTGCGGTGTTCCACTAAGCACAACAAAAGGCTCCCGTCTTATGTTCCCAGGCCTGTGAAGCCCGCTGGCCCGACCCAAAGCCCAGAGAAGTCACTGGAAAGGATCTGCGGCATGGTTAGCTTTTGATCAGTGTTAAGAGAGGAGCGGGGTGGCGGTGACGGGCCCTCTGTCAATGTGTTACAGGAGATGAGCTATCGAGGATGTTGTCTGTATTCATGTCCAGATCCTGGCCACAGAAACGCCTACCAGAATTAGTCACATTGAGTGGCTTTCTGTGTCGGCGTGATCCTCCCTCCTGCAGCCCACAGAAGGAGGTGAGAACTGGTGTGTGCATGTGGGGGAGAGGGGGCAGTTGCATGACCGAGGAGAGGAAGGAGCTAGAACCATCTTTCACAGCACCAGCCCTGCTGCTCTCCCAGTAACTCCATTCCCATGCCAGGAGGGCTGCTAGCAAAAAACTGGGACCAGCACCGAACTGACAGGCAGAAGGCCTGTCTGCACTAGGCCAGTACTGCCAAAATCTCCCACTGGTGCTATCCCGCTTCCACTCTTCTGACTGCAAGAGCCAGAGCCCTAATGTAGGCAAACACTGGAGTGAACCCACCGAGTTATCTACAGGCAAACTTCAGGTGGGTGCCGGGGCCTTGTCTATACTGGGGTTTCCTGCCTGAGGATGTTTTTGAAGTGCCAGTTGTGTGGCTGCAGATTAATGGCTTTTGCAATTCAGTTTCACAATCTCTTGGCAGGATCAGATGAATGGAATCAAATCCCACCCCCTTCCTCCCCCCGGTAGCCATGAAAATCTATTATACTTCATTTTAAAGAACTAATTCCGTTTCTTCGGGAGGATTTTGACCTTTCTGGGAAGCGGGCAGCTCCGTAAAACATTCTGGAGTGAAAGAATGTGGAAGAGGAGAGATAAAAGACTGAGCAGACGGGAATGCAGTTTCCCATTAATCAAAAAAAAAAAAAAAAAAGTATTAAAAGGTGTTTGCAAAGAATGATTCTAAAAATAACATTGTCATATTTTAGACTTCCCTAAAAACAGGCCAGGCTCTTAAAGTGGCAAAACATTCCAAGAATTTCCTGTGAGCTGCGTTCAGCAGGAGACTTTTTTTTTTTCTTTCTCTTCTTGAGTCTTGATGATGATTTAATATCTGGGCCCTTGGTTCCTTCCCCAGACCATATGCTGCTCTCATTTCCACCACTTTGATTCTGGAGTCATTCCAGGGCCTCTGACTCTAGTCTCGCAGTGCCACTATTGAATTCAGGGCACTCACTTCTGATTTTACAACCCTGCTTGCTCCAGCCTCCTTTCCTTCGCCGGCCGGCTGCAGTTTGAAAGGGAATGTTTGCGAGCATTTATCTCCTTCGCTCTCCTGCCTCCTTCAGTAAGGCTAGTAGGCCCTGCAGAGTGGCTCTGCATTACTGTTGCTAGTGTAGCTCAGGAATTGGCTAACCTGCCTACTCCATTTTTCCTTTGAACTGCCAGTCTCAAGTTCTGGGCACTTGTATGTTGTTTATAAAAACCTTCCGTGAAAGATGAATGGATCGATAGCCACTCGCCTCTCGGGCCACCTTGTGCCCCAGCCCATCCTCCCCATCAGGAGAAGCCAGAGGAAATACAAGGGGGTCCTGAAGGTCAGTAAATGTGGACTGGACCACTAGCCCCCTCCCAATCAAACCAGCCCGCTTGCCAGCGTGAGTGCTGCAGTGGCTAATGGCGACTGTCGGGGCTGGAGGGAGGCACGCCTCAAGGGCAAACCCTCTGGCCCTGTCTAACTCAGCGCAGTCTGGTAGCGGTAACACAGGCCTCATGCTGCAAAGTAACAGCCTGGTCGCACAGGGATTGGGCAAACGCAGCAGCTGTTCTATACTCGGGGACACCTCCTGCTTGGCTCCAGGCATTAGAAGCTGCCTCATCAGGAGAGACTGCTGGCTGGGACATGGACTCCTTTCGCCAGTCGGGAATGTGCCATGTAGACGAAGGGCCAGAACTTTGTCCTCTCAGAGTCAATGGCAGAATGTCCGGTGAGTCCAACAGGACCAGGGCTTGGTCCAAAGGGAGGGAATAGGAGTTGCGCTGAGGCAAAGGAAAAGGAGCAGGAGGGGACGAAGGAGATGCAAGTTTCAGGCTGCTGCATGGGCTTAGATCAGGGGTGGCCAAACTTACTGACTCTCCGAGCTGCAATCTTCAGAAGTTCAAGAGCCGGGGCGTGCCTGACGGGACTCAGGGCTTCAGCCCCGCGGGAGGCGCCTGCTGAGGTTCAGGGCTTCAGCCCCACTTCTGCTGAAGCCCCAAGCCTCAGCAGGTGAGAGCCCCGAGACCCCCGTCCCCACTGGGCGGAAGCCTCTACCCCACCACCCCCCTGCAAGGCAGAGGTCCTGAGCTCCCCCCAGCCCCAGTCTGGTAGGTGGAGAATGGAGGGGGATGTGGAGAGCTCCGCGAGCCACAGTTTGGCCACCCCTGGCCTAGACAGTCCCTGCACTGGGGCTGTCACTCCTCGTGGAGAGATCGCCCCGCAGCTGACAGAATGGACCTGACTTTTGATTGAAAGAGCAGAGGGGGTTGGATGGCTCAGTGATGGGCATCTGAAAGCCGTTACCTTGTGCTGAGTGTTTGGTACTTCCACGGTCAATGAGGTGGGTGGGGGAAGGGCGCAGTGTCCCACCAATCAACAGTTGTTCCCATCCCCGGGGCTCTGGGGAAACTTGCATTGCTGCTGCGTGGTGGAGGGGAATCATGGGGCTCATTGAGGTGTTTGAAAAGATGTGTGCGGGCTGTGGGCAGATCCCTTGGGGAGCAAGGGTTAACCCTGACTGCAAACGGGCTTTCCTGCTCTAGGCAGGACCAGTAAGGGCAGCTCTAGTAAGGGCCATCGTCTCAAAAAGGGCTCAGCACCCGCTCTCCAAGCCAGCTTTCTGAAACAGCCTCACCCCCCGGCAGGCACCCAGATGAAGGCGGCGAATTTTCAAGAGCGTGGTTTGTTGGGCACTGGGCTCTTTGGAAAGTCAGCCGGGAAGTGCCTCAGTGGGAGCTGCTGGATGCTGGGCACGTTGGCAAACCTGGTGCTATTGACGGCTGCTGAACACTAGACCCTCTGGCTCCGATGGAGGGTCTGGCCCCTGTTGCTTTTTGTTAAGAAGCACAAGTTGGCTTTCACGCTAGGCCTTCCTGTCCCCCTACATCATCACCTGGCAAATGCCCCTCACCCCAGGACACCCCAGCACCGAGCCTCCTCGTTAGAGACAGGGCAGGGAGAAGGATCCACTGGACTTAGAAAACCGTCACGCCCACCGTCTCGAAGAGGTAGATTTCAATATGGGCCGCCCCAGTGACAGCATCCGTCTGAGGAGCTTACCAGACAGCAACTGCTCTAGACATTGGAGTAGAGTGGGGGCTGCCAGCGGACACTGCCTTTGTTGGCTTGGCGAAATGGATGTTGAGAAGTGAGTCTCTGAGCACTGCCTATAAAGGGAACATGGGCGGGGGGGATGTGTTTCTGGCCCGTCACCTGGGAAAGGAATAATCTATTGGGGGGTTATTTTGTGTGCCTTTGTTTCGGGTGAATGCCGAGTGAAAGAACTGCGACTTTGTTTGGCTGCTGGTCCCCGCTTTGCCCCCTCTTCCCTGCAGCCGTCACTAGCCGGTGTGGTCCGTATCCCCACGTATTGTTCTCATCGTCTCCCTGACTGGACCGTTCGTTCATTGTCGGGGAAGCGCTTTAGCGCTGTGGAATATCTGCAGCTAATGTCACGAAATACTGCACCTAACGCAGGACGTAGGCAGGACGGTCTAGTGAGGCCATTGTCGGGCTAGAGCGTCACAGAGGTGGGTTCAGTTCCTAGCTTAGCCCCGGACTTCCTCGGTGATCGTGGGCAACTTTCACAGAGTTTAAGGCCAGAGGGGACCCTTAGATCATCTGGTTTGAGCTCCTGTATGTCACAGCCCACTGAAATTCACCCACACACCCTTCTGTTGAGCCCATTGGACTCAACCATTGTCAGAGAACAAGAGAGACTGAGGTGCTGCCAAATGCCTGAGGTGAGTTACTTAGGGTACCTCTGCATAGCATCTGTGAGGTGTAATTCCCAGTGCAAGTAGAGAGACACAAGCTAGTTCTGAGAGTCCCAGGGCTGTATCTAATTTGCATACAATGGCAGAGATACCAGCTGCCCTCCTGTTCAGCTTTATCTCCCAGCATGCAGTGTTTCAATCCAAAGGGAGCACGGCATCCTGGGACCTGCAATGGCAGCAGACCACAGTGCCAACTCCATCTCTCTCACAGAGACTTACAGCACCATCCCAGCGGTATCTAGATCAGTGCTGAGAACAGCCGCCCTATTTCAGAGAGACGAGCAGCCCCTGCTGACATGGGAGAAGTCACATTTGGACCGTGAGCTCCTGTTGGTCATTCCCATCTATCTACGTATAGGACAGGATTTGAGTCCCTCACAAGCATTCCTGGAGCCTTGCCTCCCAGCCTGGGCAGGGCAGCACGATTATCCCCATTTCACAGGTGGGGGAATGAAGGCACAGAGACCAAGGGTACGTCTACACGGCAGCTGGGAGGGGTCCTTCCACCGCATGAGTAGAGATACATGTGCCAGATCTGGTTGAGCTAGCACCTGAAAACAGCACCATAGCTGTAGTGACACGATTCAGGGTAGCAGCCCGAGTACCTAGCCGAGAGCTTGGGCGGGATTGTTCTCCCGCAGTTAGCCTGAGCCATGCGTATCTGGATTTTACCCCATTTTACAGATGATGAAACTGAGGCACAGGGAGGGAAGTGACTTGCCCAAGGTCACTCAGAAGGCCAATGGCAGAGCCAGGAATGCAACCCAGCGTCCTGAGCCCCACTCCCGGGCTTTGTCTAGTAGGCCACACTGTCTCCAATACAGTGTTGAAGTAGAGTGACTCCTCTTTACACCAGCTGAGGATCTGGCCTACAGCCTCCTAGAACTGACCTGTATACCTCTGCAAACTTGGGATATAAAAGCGGGAGATGGACTATCAGGGCCGATGATGTCAGCAGACACGCTGTAAATTCATGGTGATGGAGCCTGCCTCAGCAATTCTTTGGCCGAGGAGTAAGGACCCTGATCCTAAGCACACTGATGCTAACAGGTATTTCTATAGACCTCAGTGGCCTTGGGATCAGGCTGCAAGATGAAATGATCCCCAGGAACGAGGGGCCAACAGGGAAGCAGCAATCTCCTTCTCCAGCAGAGGGACAAAACTGCAGCGGATGCCATAGATTTCCTGTCTCAGGACGGGTCCCACCGCTAACCTGGCCTGTTCGCCCTGTAAGCTTTACACGTGAGGACAAGTCACGTAAATGGTGCCATAACTGTGGCACCACATTGGTCATGAAGACGTTCCTGCATCAAACCCATAACTTTGCAGCAGGCGCATGTGTTGTAGGACAACATCCAGCCTTGCTTTAAAGGCTTCAAGTGATGGAGAATCCACCACCTCCCTCGGGACAATTTGCTCAAGTGATTGATTGTTTTCACTGATAAAAATGTGTGCCTTATCTCTAAGCCTGAATCTAGCTTCAGCTTCCAGCCATTGAATCGTGTGATGCCTTTGTCTGCTAGATGAAAGAGAAGTCTGCTATCAGAAATCTTCTCCCTGTGTAGGTACTTTGATCAAGTCATATCTTACCTTTCTAAAGAGCTAAAGCTAAAGAGATGGACTTTCCTCAGTTGGCCACTGGAAGACATTTTTTCCAGACCTTGAAACCTTCTTGTAGGTCTTTACTAAGCCCTTTTTAATTCATTGACATCCTCTTTGACGTGTGGGCACATTGTTTCTATAAAGGTCTCCCCAACACATTATATAGCGGTGCCTATCCATTCCGACTGCTGTTGGTCTATCCAAGGATCACATTAGCCCTCTTAGCCACAGTGTTGCACTGGGAGCTCATATTCACAGAGGATCCACCATGGCTCCTAAGTCTTTTTCAAAATCACGTCTTTCCAGGACACAGTCCCTCATACTGGAAGTGTGACCTACATTCTTCACTCTTAAATGTATGCCCTGGCATTTGGCTGCATTAAACCACATGTCGTTCAATAGGCTCAGCTTAGCAAGGCATCCGGATGGCTCTGTATAACTGTCTGGTCCTCCTCATTATTTACCCCTCTGCCAATTGGTGTGTCATCTTCAAACTTTGCCACCAATTATTTTATATTTTTTTCCTGGATCATTGATAAATATATTGAACAGCATTGGGCTGCGAACAGATCCCTGCAGGACCACACTAGAAACATCCCTTTTGCTGGTGATTTCCCAATTTATAATTATCTTTTGAGGTCTATCGGTCGGCCAGGTTTGAATCCATGTAATATGTGCTGTAGTGATTTCGTATAGTGCTGATTTTTTTCATCAGACTATCTTCACCCAAGATCACAGACCGAGTCTCTGAGACGTGGAACTCGGGAGTTCCTGGCTCCTGCACTGTGACAGAGTGCTGGGAACCAGTCGCTGAGCCAGCATTCTGATCACTTAAACACCAATTAAATCCTCCAAAGTGGACCTGACTGTGCCTAATTAGTAGATTAGAATGGGCTGGGGAGGACTAAAGAGCTAATTAGCCCATTAGCACACAGGGTAGACGAAGGCGTAGGAAGTACTGGGGAGAGAGATGGGCCAGCAAAGCCAGACCCAAGAAGGATCTCTGTGTGGAGAGATCCCTTCCCTTCACTCCATGGAAGGGGAACAGATTTGGAAATGCTGCAGTGGATGGATCAGTAAAGGTAGTGGGAAGAGCAATGTACATAAACTACTTGGTGGTGTTTAACAACTGGAGGTCTCTGAACAGTCTGTGTAGACAGAGCAGAAGACAGGAGTGGGACCTCTCCCTGTCTTACACACACACCCCTATGCCCAGACCTCACCCGTCCAGGCCCCCTAACACAACAGCTTGGTTGTTGTTGAGGATCACAGCGATGGGTTTTAAGGTGACACACCTGGTATATGGGGCAGCAGTGCAGAGGCATTTTATCCAACGTAATCTCTATCTTTGATAGCTCTGAGGGAATAAACACTCAGACAACCCAGGCAAATCATAGAAATGTGGGCAGGAAGGGACCTCAAGAGGTCATCTAGTCCAGCCCCCCAACACTAGGGCAGGATTATGTGTACCTTGACCATCCCTGACAGGTGCTGCTCAGATGTTCCTCAGCAACAGCAGGGGTCTGCACATTGTGAGACTGCTCCATTAGTTCATAATAGCCTCAGCATTCTGCAGTTCTTCAGAGCCGTCTCCTTCCTTCCAGGCCTGTCTCGGGTGAGGAGATGCCCTTGACAGAGCCTGAGACTGATCCTTCAAGCCTTTCTTTGAAACCCTCTTGGGGTTTCTTTAACTGTTACGGTAGCAGCCATCACCATGTGGCCAGAAGGATTTCCAGGCTGGGAGTGAGGCTCATACAAGGCAGTTCAGCTCATTCCATCAGGACCAGGTCATGCCCTGCCTGTCACCACGGTTTACCCTCCAGAGAGGCTGAGAATCCCCCCTTGTCCCCATTTTGTCTGGCATGGATACAGGACAGGGCAAGAAGCTGGCACCAGTTCCAGGGCAGCTGTCTGGAAATCTCCCATGGAACAAGTGTTGAATACCCCATTCTAGTTGTTGCATTCCAGCCATGAAATACAGGTGGCAAAGCAGCTCCCTCTCCTAATGCCAGGTGGATAAGAGCTAACGTCTGCGAAGCGTACAAAGGAATGCAGCCGCCTCAGGGGATTAGCGCGCGTTCCACTAAAGCAGGGGGGCTTGGCCTTGTTCCAACTCATGTGCAGGCTCCCCTGACCAGCTGTACCCCAGAATCCTCCCACCAGCTTCCCGGAGGGGCTGGTGATGGGGCCGGGTCCATGGTACTTGGAAGAAGGTGCAAGGGGGACGGCTGCAGCTTACAGGTGCTGTTGTTACCTGGCACAGCACAGCAAGAAACAGGCAGGAGTGGATGACGTGACAAAGTCAGGTTGGACGGCTGGAAGAGAGTGGAGGAAGGCAGGTATGTTAGCTCTAGAATGATAAAGGCCCTTTTCCCTATAAGCTGAGAAAGGGTTACCTCAGGTCAACTAGGGCCACCGGAATCCAATTGAGGGCTGCCCGAGACCTTTAAAACCCCTCCTCTGGTGGGAGCGGAGGAGGAGGAGAGACAAGCTGCTGTAGGGAGAAAGGCTTCTCCAGGGTGGGAGGCTGGTCTGCTCCCCGCAGGCAAAACTACCTGCCCGGTAAGGGGATGGACTGGTACTCTGGGGCCCATAACAAGGCCCCGGCCCCAGAGAAGGGGTAGGGAAAGTCTTGTGTTTGGTGGAGGAGCACTCCTTGGGCTTGCCCCCCAGCCTACCCGCAAAATACTGACAAAGAAACCGCCAGTGTCTGGAATGGGGCTGATTTCCACCAGCCCCGCCTCCTCCCCCCCAGCACCAGAGGGGAAGTACTGCGCCTGGCGAGGTGCAGGAGGTGCCTTGCCACGCTGATCAAGGGAGTTTCAGGGGAGCTGGAGCTGGAGACCTTAGTGGTTCTGCAGCAGACGACCCCTGTGCAGTGCTCAAGCCGTAGCTTCACAATTGCCGCGGTGGCAGGAACAGCTCCAGTGCCCAGTGCGGACGTTGGTCTAATGCTCCTGACCCCTGGCCCTTTCAGCCGTGGGCGGGCTGCCAGCAGCAGGGGGTCGCCTCACAGACGGGTGTGTCATGGTGTTGCGTTCTCCCATGAAATAAGGCTCCCACCACCTCTGCACGGGGGCTGCGTATTACCTCCCCGTTGGAGGGGAGCCGAAGATGCCGAGAGGCAAAGGCCACCAAGATCGAAAGCGGCTCCTCCTCTGGGGTGCCTTAGTTTGTGTTTGTCTCGTTAAGGATACCTGGGGTGACAGCGTGGCCCCATTGAAATCAGGGGCAAAACTCCTGCTGGTTTCAGTGGGGCCAGGATTTCGCTCCCTGGGACGGGTTTCCATGAAATCCGTGGTCTCAGTGCGTCTGAAAATGAGGTTGCTTATCCCCCAAATAAACTGATGTGGGGAAAAGGGCAGGCTGGGAGGAGGGGGGGGTGCTGAAGCAGGCTGCTTCTGGAGTGACGGCCTGCTGGTCACAGCACTAGCGTGGGACTTGGGAGAACTGGGGTTCGAGTCCTGTTTCTGCTACAGACTTCCTATGTGACCTGGGGGAAGTCACTTAGCCTCTGTGTGCCCCCGTTCCCATCTGTGCAAGGGGGATACCAGCACTGTCCAACCTCCCAGGAGTGTTGTGAGCATAAATACATTAGAGATAGTGAGGTGTTCAGACACTACGGTGGTGGAGGCCATAGACAGAATCTTTTACAGATAGGAGGGGAGGGAGGCTAAAAAGCTGGGGAGGATGAGAAGGGGGGGGGGAAAGACCAACTTTTTCCCTCTGTCCTATAATCAGAACCTCCCTGCACTCCCTCCCCCACCCCTGCCCGCTGTGACATCGGGCCTGGTTTTGCCTTCCAAATATCAGGGCGCCCTGTTGTGAGTGTCCACAAATCGATATTCACTCTGCAAGGGCGCTTTAGGCGGATTCCTGAGGCTCAGAGCTCAGGACAGCTCGTTCCTTCCCCTGGTGTCAATGGTCCCAAGGGCCACGCTGCGGAGACATTGCTAAATAAAACCCCAGGTCATTTATTTTGGGTGGGGCTGCCCTGGTAAGGGCGGTTTTCAGACTAGAGGGATCATCTCTGCCCTTAAAGCACTACATAGACCCTGCCTGCGTTCTCCACAAGAGCAGAGCCATCCTTGCTATGACAGCTCATTGGCGGAGGCTGGGCCGAGGGGGATCCAACTTGCAAACTCCATTCCATATGCCAGAGAACATGGCCAATTTCAAACCAAAGACTGTCTCCGATGAAGTTCCCAGTGGTGCCACCTGCTAGCCTGAGATGGGAATAGCAGAGGGAGCGAGGGATGGCCTGTCCCTGGCCCGCTTTCGCCCCCGGTCTGAGGATCAAGCCTGGAAATGTGTTTCCATTGCTCAGAGTGCAGCTCTTTCCTGGATGGCTTCAGATGGGCTCTCTGATTTACAGCCAGCTGGAGAGCTGTGGGAGGAGTGGGTGGCTCCAGGAGTTGGTATGGTCCGGGGTAAGTCACTGATTCAGAGCCTGCACAGTAGTAACCCAAACATTGTTCCTGTTTGTTGGCCTTCCCAAGCGCTCGTTGGGAAGGGAGGCCTTGTGTGTGGAGCCCTGGCCTAGAGCCCAGATCTGGGATCTGTCCCTGGCTCTTCCACAGACTTCATAACATGACCTTGAAGATGTCACTTAATCCTCTATTCCTCAGTTCCCCATGGGTACAGTGGGGATGATAGCGCTGACCTGCAGGGATGGTGGGCAGGGACCACGACCCTAGCCATCAAGGGTGTCACTTATCTCATGGGGGAGGCCGGGGGAGTGAACTGCCTTATTTATGGCTAGTGGTGTCTTCTCCAGGGCAAGGCTGAGTTCTGTCGGTATAATGGGATCTTAACAGAAGAAAGGGCCAGTGTGTGAAGTGCTGGGCTAGGACTCGGGGGCTCTGGGTTCAGATCTGGTCCCAGACTACCTCTCTGACCTTGGACACTTAATTTCTCTCTCTCTGTCTGTTCCCCATCTGTAAAATGGGGATGATAGTCCTCCTCTCACCCATTGGCTGACACTTCTATTTAGGGACAATCTCACACCCTAACACACTGGGGCCCAATCTCAGCTAGGACCTCTAGGCATTACTGGTATACAAACAGGAGTAATAATAGGCTTGTGCTGCCACTGCTCAGGCAATATCTA
The DNA here is from genome assembly GCA_003942145.1 of Platysternon megacephalum. Taxonomy (NCBI): domain Eukaryota; kingdom Metazoa; phylum Chordata; order Testudines; family Platysternidae; genus Platysternon; species Platysternon megacephalum. Next base: position 2,109,912 of record QXTE01000147.1, read on the forward strand.
TCCAGTGGCTAGAGCCATTTGTACAGCGCCTAATACAATACAATCCTGATTCATGACTAGGGCTCGTGGGGGCTACTGCCATGTGGCTAATAGAGGGCTCTGTTCCCAGAGCCGCTGGTCCACCTCCTTTCATCGGCAATCGCACAAAAATGATTTTAACAAAACCAAACCCATCTGATGCTCCTGGACTGTTTTGGGAAGCCATTACAAAGCTGAAGGCTTTTTTTTTTTTTTTTTTTTTTTAAAGAACTAAACCAAAGCAATTGAAATAAAAACGTGACTCCACTTGCCAGGCTTTTCAGGCCTTGTTGGGAGGTCGGGGATGGGGTGCCCTGCACTCCTGGAATTGGTTAGCTGCCTTCCCGAACGCTGGCTTGGCCGGCGGCTGCAGTGCTCACCAATTGAACTCTTTCTTTGTACGTCTTCCATTCCCCTCCCAGCGCTATTCCTAGCACGTTCCTTGTGTGCCTGTGTCAGACCAGAGCGCAAGGGCTGCCCGCAGAGTACATGTGCAGGGACGCGTGCGTGGAGACCGACTGGCAGCTTCCAATCATGTCTGACCAACCTGATTGCCTTCTATGACAAGATAACTGGCTCTGTGGATATGGGGAAAGCGGTGGACGTGATATATCTTGACTTTAGCAAAGCTTTTGATATGGTCTCCCACAGTATTCTTGCCAGCAAGTTAAAGAAGTATGGGCTGTATGGATGGACTATACGGTGGATAGAAATCTGGCTGGATCGTTGGGCTCAACGGGTAGTGATCAACAGCTCAATGTCTAGTTGGCAGCTGGTTTCAAGCAGAGTGCCCCAGGGGTCGGTCCAGGGGCCAGTTTTGTTCAACATCTTCATTAATGATCTGGATGATGGGTTGAATTGCAAGTTTGCGGATGACACTAAGCTGGGGGGAAGAGGTAGATATGCTGGAGGGTAGGGATAGGGTCCAGAGTGACCTAGACAAATTGGAAGATTGGGCTAAAAGAAATCTGATGAGGTTCAACAACGACAAGTGCTTAGGACGGAAGAATCCCATGCACTGCTACAGGCTGGGGACCGACTGGCTAAGCAGCAGTTCTGCAGAAAAGGACCTGGGGATTACAGTGGATGACAAGCTGGATATGAGTCAGCAGTGTGCCCTTGTTGCCAAGAAGGCTAACGGCATATTGGTCTGTATTAGTAGGAGCATTGCCAGCAGATTGAGGGAAGTGATTATTCCCCTCTATTTGGCACTGGTGAGGCCATGTCTGTAGTATTGCACCCAGTTTTGGGCCCCCCACTACAGAAAGAATGTGGGCAAATTGAAGAGAGTCCAGCGGAGGGCAACAAAAATGTTTAGGGGGCTGGAGCACATGACTTATGAGGAGAGGCTGAGGGAACTGGGCTTATTTAGTCTGCAGAAGAGAAGAGTGAGGGGGGATTTGATAGCAGCCTTCAACTACCTGAACGGGGGTTCCAAAGAGGATGGAGCTCGGCTGTTCTCAGTGATGGCAGATGACAGAACAAGGAGCGATGGTCTCAAGTTGCAGTGGGGGGTTGGATATTAGGAAAAACTATTTCACTCGGAGGGTGGTGAAGTTAAGGCCCAGCTTGACAAAGCCCTGGCTGGGATGATTTAGTTGGGGTTGGTCCTGCTTTGAGCAGGGGTTTGCACTAGATGACCTCCTGAGGTCCCTTCCAACCCTAATCTTCTATGAGTCTGTGATATTGTTTCCGTCGTTGTTTATTTGTATTGCAGTAATGGCTTGGAGCTTTTCTCCCAGACCAGAACCCCACTGTGCCAGGGGCTGTACAAACATGGAACAAAAAGAGGTGCCTGCTCCATAGAGCTTACAGTCTAAGTCTAAGAGGAGAGAGAGGTGGATACTGGCAGGTGGAGGAGTGCAAACAAACAGTGAGACCATAATGCTTGAGTTAATGTAGGACTTGTTTCGGGGAAGTTCTCTGGCCTGTGTTACACAGGAGGTCAGACCAAATGATCACAACAATCCCTTCTGGCCTTGAAATCTATGAATGTAAAGAACCATCTGCAATGATTAGAGTGAGGCGAGCTGACAGCGGTTTCTGTTAGTTGCTGAGGCTTCTGAACCGGGACTCTGGAGACCTGGGTTTTATTCCTGCTTCTGCCACTGACCTGCTGCGTGACCGGTTTAGTGCTAAGGTGAGTTAATGCCCTGCTCTCAGTTCAGTCTCTGGCGCGTGGGAGTTCCTAGGAGACACAGTGTCATGATGCAGATTTTGACGTTTGACCTTGTTTCTCCAGGGCCAGAATCTCTGGGGGCAGGGAAGCTGCCTGGGGGATTGTTCAGTGGTTACTTTCCCTTTGCTGGGCTGTGATGCTGGCTCTCGAGTTCTGCACCTGGGACAGTAAATGTGCCAAGTCCGAAATTCCCCCCAGAACAGCTCCCCCGAATGCAGCATCTCCGTCTCAAATAGACTTGGCTCGGCACAAAAATCCTGGGAGTGCTTTTGACACATTGTGAAACCTCTTGGTCTGCAGCGGCTCTATTTTTAGGGAAATCCTGAGGACATGCTGTTCCCTGCAAGTTGATTACAAATACCCTCTTGGCTCCTTAGATTGGGAAAGAATCGGGTTGTAGGGCCTGGCTGTCTCTCGCTCCGCTGCACCTTGACAAGGCAGCTACTCCCACGGCTGGTTCTGATGTCTTCCTCTGCCTGTGTTCTCCTATTGTTAGAAGTTGCTCCTAGTTCACACGTGCGGGTGAGGGGAGAAGTCTATGGACTGGGCCAATTCCATCCCTGTTCTAAACCAGTGGAGTCGCGGCAGGGATTGGTTGGACACATTGTTCCTTTCTAGGATGGTCTCAGTGGTTATAACCTCTGCTCACATCTGCCACAAGCCTTGTGAATGTCACTGAATCCATCTGGGCTAAATGCTGCCCTTACTTGTGACCTCATTGAAGCCAAAGAGGTCACACTGGGTGCAAGGGCAGGATTGGGCTCTCTTTGTCCCTCTAGAAGGGGTGTAATAATAGCTGTCTCCTGGGGGTGGTGAAACTTAGTGAATGTTTGTAAAGGTCTGTTAGATCCTTGGATAAAAGGGTTCAGAGGGTTGTAGCTCTGAACAGGGGCTCTGTGCTGGGACAGAACCTAAACATAGGCCATTTAACCTTTGATCAAACCCAGTGGGGGTAGTTTCATGGGCACTGCACACAGCGGGGTTGTAACCGAAAGCCCAGGCTGTCGTGAAGTCCTCAGTCGGAAGCCAGAGTGTTCCTTCCATCTCACTTTGTGAGCTGTCTGGGCACAGAATCCGTCTGTCTGTCCAGGTGTCTGTACTGCTTCCATCAGGGTGGTGCCTCTGCACGAGGCAGTTATCCCTGTAAGGCACTGCTCAGCCAGCCTTGCAGCAAACCTACCATGGTGGCTGACACAAGCATGGAGAGGCTGAGGACAGAGGTGGAAGAGGCCAAGGGTGTAGGACCTGCTTGCATTGGAGATGAGGTTGAGCTGCCTTCAGGGGCCCAGTACAAGACTTGTCATTTCATGGGGACTGGTGGAATCAGCCCAGCCCAGGCCTCCCAGGAAGGGTGAGGCGTGTGGAGCAGAGGGGACGGGGAGCCTTGTCCCTGCGTGGGCATTCCTTGCACCCGGGAAATCGAGGTAAGGAACCCTCAGACCCCACAGTGATTGCAGGTGATGGGAAGTGCGTGTGGTAATAATGAAGGAGCAGCCTGAGGGCCATTAGACTGCGGAACAGTCTCTTGAGGGATGTGACAGAAGATCCATTGCCTTCGGCATGTACAAAGCACTGGGGGAATTTCATGTATGGAGGAGTCCCTGCACTGCTCCCAGAGGACCCTGGGAAGTGACCTAAAGCAAGAGGCCATGTGGTTGAGGAACTGACCTGGAACCCTGGAGATCTAGGTCTGTTTCTGTTTTGTCTCTTTAGGCCTGTTCGTTCTACAGGGCAGGGGCTGTCTTCCACTGTGTCTGTACAGCTCCCAGCGCAGCGGGGCCCGAGATGAGGCTCTTGGCACCATATAAATAATTACAGCAAACACAACCATGGGGTTCATGTTTCCAGGCTATAGAGCAGACAGAGGAGGCCAGTGTGGGGTGTGCACCCGAAGGGCTCATGGGGATCGAATTGAGGGTGGGTTAGGAAGAGACCCTTCAGGGGTCATAACAACACTGATAGGGCTGGGAAGCTGCTGACAGCAGATGCTGTGGTGTAGTGGTCTGAGTGCTGGACTATGACTCCTGAGTTCTAATCCCACCCCTTCATTGTCCTTTAATCTCAGGTAAGTCACCCAGGCCAAAATTCTTGGTGGTTTGAGGTGCCTCATTTTTAGGGTGCCCAACCAGAAGCACCTGGGGTCTAATTTTCAGAGGGGCTGAGACTCCCCAGCTTCAACTGGTCCCTCAGCAACTAAGGCACCCACAATTGGTGGCCAGTTGTGAACCCTTTTAGCATTAGTATCTCTATTTTCAGGTCAGGTTCTCCACTGTCTTTGTTCTCGTGGCATCACTTACCCTGCGCCGATTGGCTGTAAAATGTCACCATTCTGGCTCCATAGCATTTTACACCAAATTGTGTATGTACAGCTAATGTTTATGTAGGACCTGTTCAAAAATAACAGCCCTAATTCTAGGCCCCTTTCCATCTTTGCTGAGCACTGTGGCGCGTTGACATCCTTGAATCAAAGTGCTGTGTAAATGCCAAGTCTTTCAAATGCCTCAGGGGATAATGCAGGATTTCCAGAATTTCTGCTTGATTCATACAGTACCAAGGCAAGAGAGCCGCATCTGGGCTCCTGAGAGTCCTCGGAGAAGGTGGCTGGATTATAGGTACAGCTGGAGAGATTGGAGAGCAGAAGCAAGGCTTTCTGTTCAAAGGGTGTGAATGCTGCCATCTGCTGGGGGCAGGAAGGTTGCAACCTTTAACATGCCCTTGTGTCATCGCAGCTAACTTGAGTCTGACCCAAAGCCTTTTGAGGTCAGTGGAAATCTTTGAATCAGGCATCAAGAAGCCATTATTACCTTGGTAAAACTGCTTAGCGGATTCCTGGGGAAGCTGACCAGTGTTTAGCATGACATGATTTTAGCGTCTTCTGTGAGGATGCAACCCAAATCAGCGTCTCTCTGCTCATTGGCACCCCTCCTGCCAGCAGCACACAGACGGCCTGCAGGGGGCCAGGCAAAAGGTGGCTTCACTCTTTTTGTCCACCCCCTGGCACAGTAGCACTTTCTAGTCTGCCAGCCAAGCAAACGTTTAGGAATCTGTATAGGTATCCGCAGCCACAGCCATCATAGGATGACCAGTCTGCCGACTCCAGCGGCAGAACATCATTCCTGACATTTAAGGAGTTCGACTGGGAGGCGTCAGTGTATTTTGGTGTCATGGAGGTTCTGTAGACAGCGTAAATCCAGAGGCCGTTCAGAGTTTGAAGTCTTTGTTCTGCCATCTCATACATCAGAAGAGACTGTTGAATAAAGGGAGACGTGGTAGTTGGGAACACATTAATGAATGGTCTATCCAGGGCTCCCTTCCTCAGCAACAAGGGACCAGGGAATGAAATTTCAGGCTAACACATTTAAAATGGATAGAAATAATTTTCACATGGGGCATGATTTAACCTGTGGGACTCTCTGCCACAAGGTATCACTGCAACCAAGAACGTAATGGGGTTCCAAAAGTATTCCCCATTTATATGGATAATGAGGATAGTCACCATTTACACTAGGTAAGATATAAAATCTCATACTTCAGATCATAAACCAACCACCAACAGACCAGAGTGAGGAAGAAACTTCCCTGAGGGACAGATGATTCTATAACTACCTGAAAGGGGGTTCCAAAGAGGATGGATCTAGACTGTTCACAGTGGTACCAGATGACAGACCAAGGAGTAATGGTCTCAAGTTGCAGTGGGGGAGGTTTAGATCGGATATTAGGAAAAACTTTTTCACTAGGAGGGTGGTGAAGCACTGGAATGGGTTATCTAGGGAGGAGGTGGAATATCCTTCCTTAGAGGTTTTTAAGGTCAGGCTTGACAAAGCCCTGGCTGGGATGATTTTGTTGGGTTTAGGTCCTGCTTTGAGCAGGGGGTTGGACTAGATGACCTCCTGAGGTCCCTTCCAACCCTGATATTCTATGATTCTATGATAACTGTCCACTAGGGGGTTTCTTGCACTGTCCGTTGAAGCAGCTGGTCTTGATCACTTGGAGAAATGGGATATTGGGCTCTATGAGCCATTGATCTGATACTCTCCCATGAAGTCAATGGAATTACACCAGTATAAAAGCGGATTAAGTATGCTCAGAATCAGGCCTGTTAATTGCACTGGAGTCACTCTGCATTTACACCAGGGTAGCACAGAGCAGTTCTTGGCCCTTGGTTGCCAGAGCGTCAGTGGCTTTGTTTTTAATGGTTCTGGTTCATGCAAGTTGCCACCCCTTCGGTTGCGATTGAGGTTTTAGTCAGCTGACGTGACTGCATTTTCCCTGATTCCTGGTTGAATTTTCAGATGGAAGCCTGAAATCTGGGTCTGACTTTTGGGGGGGTTCAGATCCGGGTTCCTGGCTCAGCCTGTTAGAGAGAAGTGGTGCAGCCGCGAACTTCGGATCCAAATTTCGGGCATCAGCTCTTGGGGCAGGACCGTGGGAGCGCACACTGCACCCAGTGGAAGGATGTTCTCCCCCCGCCCAGCACCCTGGGGCCGTTGTTTGCCTCAGCACCGAGAGAAACACCCTGGCCCTGCCACTGCAGGGGACCCCCTCTGACTCCCTTTACATAGGGTCTGCTTTGGCTGGCTAAGAAGTGTTATGTCTTCACCAGACACCCTAATCACAGTGGCTAGCTTGGTCCAGCAGCAAACACCGTCACCTCTGCAGCTCCCAGGATGGAGAAATCCTGGGTGATTTATGGCAGCTGCTGCTTTTCGGACTCAAGGGTTGAAGAGTCCATGGTTTGAGAGCCGGCCTCCTCGTCAGCTGGCTGGGGTGACAGGTGGGCAGATGCGGGTTGATCTCTCCTAGCTGCCCTCCCACTCCCAGAGGCAGACGGGCACCCAAACGAGGCCAGCCCTCTGGTCCGGAGGGCAGAGCTCAGAGGGGTCTGGATCCCTAGGATCAGGCGCCGTGCAAGCATCCTGCCCAGCCACCGAACAGGGTTTCTAGCCCAGAGACTGGCAGCGTTCAGACCAGCTGCCTATCGGCTTCAGCCCTTTAGGAGGCAATAAGAAAGCCTGGGGCTCCCGGAGCTTGTTAACACATGATTGACCTGTCAACAGGGAGTGAGACGGACAGAGCCAGCCCTGTCCTCACCGCGGGGAGAGCTCATCCTGCGGGCAACTGACAGCATTTCGCCTGCTGCCAACAGCCTTCTGGGGGACGACCTCGCTGTCCGTCAGCAGGCCTGAGATTTCTGGCCGGTTTGCTGGAGCTGGCCTCTGACTGCTGGCCAGCCTGGGCTGGGAGCGGGGATGGAAGCAGTGAGGCTGCAGCTGCCACTGGCAGATGGGCCCCAGCGCTGGACACAACTGGTAGGGTCTGTTCCCTTATGCTGTAGTGGGAGGACCTGTCCCCCACCCTCTCCACACACTGGGCTGGCTCCTCAGCTGATGTTGAATGGCGCTGCACCGCTGATGTGAATGGAGCCTCCCAGCAGAGGAGGACTCGTATAAATGGTGGGCCAGTGCCAGACCTGACATAGCTCCACTGACTTCAGCCGGCTCCAGTGCTGGTGTTCAGTGGCTTACCCCTGCTAAGGATCTGGCTCCCTGTGCATACTAACCCTGCAAAACCTAGACATTGAAACCTATTTCCTACTCCACCTGTGCTTCCACCCACTGTGTGTTCGTTATTGTGGTTGCCTGTGACTGTTGGGTACCATTCATGCTGGTTTGTTGTTATAGGGTTGCCCACGAGGTGCAGGGCAGCATGTTTGCTGGTTTGTTATTGTAGGGCTGCCTGTGAATGTTGGGTACCATTCATGCTGGTTTGTTATCGTACAATTGCCCACAAGGGGCTGGGCAGAGCGTACATTGATTTGTTATTGTAGGGTTATAGACTCATAGACTTTAAGGTGAGAAGGGACCAGTGTGATCATCTAGTGCAGCCGTTCTCAAACTGTGGGTCGTGACCCCCTTTTAACGGGGTCGCCAGGGCTGGCTTAGACTTGCTGGGGCCCAGGGCTGAAGCCCGAGCCCCACCGCCCAGGGCCAAAGCTGAAGCTCAAGGGCTTCACCCCTGGGCGGCGGGTCTCAGGTTACAGGCCCCTTGCCTGGGGCTGGAGCCCTTGGGCTTCAGCTTTGCCCCCCGCCCAGAGCGGTGCGGCTTGGGCTTTGGCCCCCCCACCCAGGGCAGTGGGGCTTGGGTGGGGTCAGGCTTTGGTCCCCCCTCTTGGGGTCGTGTAGTAATTTTTGTTGTCAGAAGTGGGTCATGGTGCAGTGAAGTTTGAGAGCCCCGGATCTAGTGTGATCTCCTGCACGCTGCAGACCACAGAACCTCACCCATCCACTCCTGTAATAGACCCCTACCCTCTGGCTGAGTCACTGAAGTCCTCAAATCATGATTTAAAGACTTCAAGTTACAGAGAATCCACCATTTACACTAGTTTAAACCTGCAAGTGGCCCGTGCCCCATGCTGCAGAGGAAGGTGAAAATCCCCCAGGGTCTCTGCCAATCTGAGCTGGGGGAAGATTCCTTCCCAACCCCAAATCTGAGAATCAGTTAGACTCTGAGCACGTGGGTAAGATCCACCAGCCATACATGGGAAAGAATTCTCTGTAGTAACTCAGAGCCCTCCCCATCTAGTGTCCCATCACCAGCCATTGGAGATATCTGCTGCTAGCTGCCGCAGATCAGCTACATGCCATTGTAAGCAGTCTCATCATACTACCCCTCCAGGGTATCTTGCACACTGGGTTGTTATTGTACAGTTGCCTGCAAAAGGGGCTGGGCATCATGCGTGCTGGTTTGTTATTGTAGGGTTGCCTGTGAATGTTGGGCAGCATGCGTGCTGGTTTGTTATTGTAGGATTGCCTGTGAATGTTTGTTGGGCAGCGTGCATGCTGGTTTGGTTTCGCAGGGTTGCTCATGAGGGGCTGGGCAGCGCTCATGCTGGTTTGTTATTGTAGGGTTGCCTATCAGGGGCTGGGCGGAGCGTATGATGGTTTGTTATTGTAGGGTTGCCTGTGAACGCTGGGTATCATGCACACTGGTTTGGTATTGGAGGGGTGCGAAGGAGGGGAGGGGCAGCATACACACTAGTTTGTAATTGTAGGGCTGCCCATGAGGGGCTGGGTAGCGTGCACACTGGTTTGTTTTTGTAGGGTGCCAGTGAGTGTTGGGCATAATTCATGCTGGTTTGGTATTGTAAGGTTGCCCATTAGGGGCTGGGCAGCATGTACGCGGATTTGTTATTGTAGGGTTGCCCACGAGGGGCTGGATACATGTACACTGGTTTGTTATTGTAGGGTTGCCTGGAGGGCTGAGCTGATGGTGTTGATTTTGATTTTATCTATTTATTAAGGAAAAGAGTTCTGAAATATCCGTTTTCCTTAATTAAAAACAACCCTCTTCCTGCAGTATGACCGCCTCTGTGAGCCGTATAAGGTGCCATGGAGTCCTGCCCACCCTGGCAGCATGAGCTCAGTGTGACTGTTCGCACTGCGGGGAGGGCTAGAGGGAGAGGATAGAATCGCCGGGTTCTCAAACGGCGGTGAAACGACGACACACGGGGACAGAGTCTGCCCTGCGTTATTGCAGGTAAATGCGGAGTTACTGCACTGACGTTGGTGCTGTTACTCCCAGTTCATACCACTGCAGGGAACAGCCTGATCCAACACCAATGACTCCAATGGGCTTTGGCTCAGGCCCTAAGAGCAGAGTCTGGCCCGCTCGTTCCAGCTGTGTTTGCTCAGTGCTTTTAAATGTTGCCTCTTAGTCCCCAAGCTTAGGCTGAGGGTGCTCTGTCAGATTGCACCTGTGTTGTTTTGCTTAGTAAGAGATAGGGCTGAGGAGTCTCAGCTCATCCCTGTAATAATCCAGAGAGTGGCTCAGTTCAAACCAGCTGGGGTCAGACGTGGGCCCTGTGGTCCCTGGTGCCTGGGCAGAGTGAGTGCCCACAGCTACCAGATCAGAATTCACCCCAGGTCGGGCTGTAGCGGCTTGGCAGGTTAGCCACTCCCAGAGCAGGTCGGGCTGAAATCACCTTGAGCAAAACACTGACCTCAAGTGTTTAAATCTACACACAATTCTCCCCCCAGCGAGCGGAACAGAGTCACACGGGACAGATGCTAGGGACATGCGCAGCACATGGTCCCAGATGCGGTCGACTAGACTGTCATCGGGAAGGTGTTGCAGGCGGATAGTTAGATTAGACAGGCAGGTTTTGCCGATGGTGACACTTGCTGTTCTCCGGTTTCCACGTGCCCTTTTGATGGCCCTTGTTACAAAGCACCAGGGCTGCATCTCTGTGGCTGCGGCTTGCACTTGTTTTCCTAATCAGCTGTGCAGTCGGAGTGTGACTCACACTTGCAGCAAAAGCAGGTTCCGGTTGTATTCTTCCTCCCTGCAGCGGGGGTGCTACAGCCTCTTGCTCCGGGTGTCTCTAAACCTGTGACTGCCAGAAGCTGGGACTGGATGACAGGCAATGGATCATTCAATAAATTGCCCTGTTCTCTTCATTCCCTCTGGGGCACCTGGCATTGGCCACTGTCGGAAGACAGGATACTGGGCTAGATGGACCATTGGTCTGACCCAATATGGCCGTTCTTGTGCTGAGTGACTGGTTTGCTGGTCTCACCCTTAGATACCTGCCTTGGACCTACCATTCTTTCTTTCTAGGTTTCAGCTGGTTTCCTGTTGCCATTCCTGGATCTCATCTTCCATAGCTGGTGTGGCAGGCAGGCGGCAGCGGAACGCAAGTCTCCCTCCTCCCCCCAATCCAGGAGTCTTTCTGAGCCCCATTCAGGCTGAGTTGTGACATGACTCCTTCTGCCTGTGCAGTGAAAACACTGCTGATAGTGACGCTTGTTCCTCACCTTAATGGAATGTGGATTTGAAACAATGTATCCTTCGCTCATGGGATATGAATACACCTCTCCTTCATAAATCAGTCAAAGTGCACGTAGGCTACCTCCAGGTAAAGGCTGCCAAACCTTGGCCAACAGAGAGCTGTATTAGCACCTTGCCAGTAGCCCATGGCATAAATCGCATAGAAATGAGACTGTTGCAACTCAGTTTAGCAGTAATACTGAGATGCTGGCTGGTGGCCCCGGCATATTGAGCCAAGGTGGCCCAATTTGTATCGAGATGGTGCACTCAGTGGTAGCAGATGACAGAACAAGGAGTAATGGTCTCAAGTTGCAGTGGGGGAGGTCTAGGTTGGATATTAGGAAAAACTTTTTCACTAGGAGGGTGGTGAAGCACTGGAATGGGTTACCTAGGGAGGTGGTGGAATCTCCTTCCTTAGAGGTTTTTAAGGTCAGGCTTGACAAAGCCCTGGCTAGGATGATTTAGTTGGGGATTGGTCCTGCTTTGAGCAGGGGGTTGGACTAGATGACCTCCTGAGGTCCCTTCCAACCCTGATATTCTATGATTCTATGATTCACTGCATGCTGGGAGCTGTAGCCTCCACAGGCCATTCCTCCACATAGGCGCACATCCAAGCAGTATAGAAATGCCTACAATTAAATTGAGCATAATTGTCTGTTATGCCTGTATACACCACTGCCCTCTATTGATTGGAATGAGAATTGCTCAACTATGTGTCATAGTCCCCACAGTGCTAAGCGCTCATGGAGATGTTCATTGAGCTCAAATGCTAGAGGCCTTAGTTTCCAGAACAGGAAGATCTGGGGTCTATCCCCACTTCTACTTTGACGTTCCATATTACCCTGAAGTTGCAGCTGGTTCTGGATGTGTAACGTTACTAAAGAAATGGGCAGCAACAAGCTGCAGAGCTCTGGCGGCTGTGCGTGGCCTGACGGCTGCCCTTCGGCTGCCTCTGCCTTAGAGCTGCACAGAGAGGAAATTTACTGGCTGTGGATGTAACCTGACAAAAGAACTGCTGCTGCGTGCAGTTGCTATAGAAACTGACAAATATCTAATTAGATTTAATTAATGAATCCGGGGTTGGTGTTCAGGAGCTGAACTAGCGCTGGCTGAAGCAGGCCCCGGTGAAATAGCACCGTTGGCTGCTCCTCGTGTGTTTTTGGTGCCCTGGAAATCGATATGGAGGCTGGACAGCACTCAGCCCCATGGGCCCCGGGCTTCTGTGCCAAATGCTCCCCACGGTTGCTCCCACCGTTACAGCTCCACCAATGGCACCAGCGACGGGAGCCCTGGTGTAGACAAGGTTCCAACGACAGGGAGCGGCGGGAGAAGCTTGCACTGCCATTGCCCGGGCTGAATCTGTTCTGGGGCGAAGCAGAGGACTTCCACTCCGCCGCTTTGCACTGGCCCGTCAAGCGGCTCATTGGGCGAGGGGCATGCTCCCTGCTTTGCGCAGGAGGTTTCGGGTCTCTCGGCCAACCTGTGGAAATTACTATCCCCTTTACCAGCCCTAGGCTTACTGCAGTGGGGGAGAAAATAGAAAATAGCTCCTTGGGGACTAGAAGGTAGTAGCGAGCAGGTTCCCGTTGGCAGCACTGGCTTCAGAACACCGGACAGATACACTGTGCTACATTAATATTTGTCCCTTCTCCTAAGGCTTTGAATCCAAATCCCAGCGGTGGCAATTAGACTGGAGCTCAAACGCAGCTGGCGTTGCTGCAGTTCGAGGAGCACAGTTTAGCTCTGCTTCCACAGGCACAACCATCCAGGTTAATTTCGCTGCCCAAGCAGGACAAGGAACCACACCGCTTAGATGGGGCTTTCATACGAGCGGTGATCACCTGAGGTGTTCTTTAAAGTGCTGGTAAGGAAATAGTTAGAAGTCTCATAGTGAATCGTGTCAGGGCCCCTTTAAAGTCGTGCTGCTCTGAAGCAATACAGCCAAAGTGTGCGGAAAATCCCTGACCCCTCCAGTGCTCAAGCTGAAGTGCACAGTGGGTCAAATTCAAGAGTTGTTAATCAGGCAAGATGCCCAGAGCCAGCTCCCCCTGATGCTCTGGGCTAGCCCAGGCGTCCAGACCCATCTCACCTTGGCTCTCTGTACATGTTTCCCCAGCTGTAAAACGGGGGTGGTAGTTCTTCCTTGTCTCCCGGGGTGGCACAAGGTTTTGTCAGTGATGCACTCTGGGAGGCAGTGTGGCCTAGCGATTAGGGCAGCAGACTGCGGCTCAGGAAATTTGGGTTCTATTCCGAGCTCCGCCATTGGCCTGCTGTGAGACCTTGGCAAGTCACTTTGCCTCTTGATGCCTCAGTTTCCCCATCTCTAAAATGGGGATGATGACACTGATATCCTTTTGTGAAGCACTTTGACATCTACAGAGGAAAAGTGCTATGTAATAGCTAGATATTGCTGTTATTTAGACTTGGAATTCCTCCAGGCAAGTCCCCTTTCTAGCAATCTATAGCTCGTATTGCTAAGGTGTGTGTTAACCCTGAACATTGGTATCACAGATACAGAGCCTGAAATTCACTCTCTCTGGCTCTGCTGCTCTTTGCAAACCTCCCAACCGTTGGTGACCTCAGCCAACCCTCCTGAGTGAATTACCGCCTTGGATTCACTGCACGCCCACGTATTAGCCCTGACTTTCTTTATAGCGATACAGTCAGATAAAGCAGGAAGTTATTGTTAGCCCAGCGGTTCTCATCCTGCGGTCGAGTCACCGGCAGCAATCAGATGGGCCATGCACCTGCCTCCTTGCCCACTCTCTGTGGAAGGGCAATTGCTGAGTCACATGCCACCTGGCCCCCACGGAAACCACTGACCTCAGCGGAGTTGTCCCAGGGATGAACTTGACCCCAGAGGCACCCGAGAGGCACTCCCTCTAAATCGCTCCACCACCTGCAGTGTAAACCCACTCGGAGGGGAAGGAGAGTTACGGCTGCTTGGGCCAAATCCCAGGCAGATTTCTGATCTGCTGGGACTCCCAGGAGAGTTGGCAGAGAGAATCCCTAGCTCCTCCCACCCCCAGGGCTAGCTCCGCCCCCAGGGCTAGCTCCACCCCCAGGGCTAGCTCCGCCCCCACTGAGCCTCTGCCATGTGGAGAGGCTCCCAGGAGGGCTGGGAACTCAGCCCAGCTCTGCGGATGGATGTACGTTTCACTACCGACGTTTATGGAGGGGAAGGGCCTGCTGCCGCTGGAACCTGCTGTTCTGCTTACACTTCTCCCGACTGATCGCTAATTATTCCATCTGAAGCCCGTTTATTTCCTTCCCTCCTTACTGTCTCCACCTAATTCCTTGTTATTTAAATGTGGCTATATCCAATCGTCACTCATCTCCCTCTCACCCCCAATGCAGATCTGAGCTTTGTCAGCCGAGACGTTCGGCTGTTTTTAATAGAACCGAAGTTTTAAATGTGGCATCTTTTGCATAGGAAGAGGCAGCATATTCATTGGTTCCAAGGCCACACGGGACCGTTGTGATCATCTAGTCTGATCTCCTGTATAACACAGGCCACAGAACTTCCCTGTTACAAATTGCCAGTGATGGACAACCCAGTACGACCCTTGGTAAATTGTTCCAATGGTTAATTACTTCCACTATTAAACATTTACGCCTTGCTTCCAGTCTGAGGAAGCGTGCGTCTCTGGGTGAGGTACTAGACTGGGTCTCAGGAGAGCTGGGTTTAATTCCTGGTTCTGGCACGCCTGGGTGCCCTCTGTGAGCTTGGGCACATCACCAAAAGCTTGAGGCAGAGTCACTGGGAGTCTTCTTAGTGGTCTTTGGCTCAGCCCCTCACTTTCTCTGTGCTTCAGTTCTCCACAGTACAATAGAGATGATGTCCCAGCCATCACTGAGTGCGCTGTGGGACGTACCGGTGGTAGAATGCGGTTGGGATGGGTGCATTGCTCGTGCGTGATGAAGCCAGAGTCCCCAGTTCTTACCAGCCTTCTGATGTTCTTAAAGCCTGGCATCATGTGAATACTTGAAAATCTCAACTTTTCCTTTTTTTTTTAATGGAAAGTTTCTAGCCTTTGTGGTTGCATCACCCAAGTGAACCCGAAAGGTTACAAGCCCATTAGTTTTTACGTCTCTGATTTTTAAGCCAATCTCGTGGACTTTGAATGCTTGGGGTGGCGAGACTGAACAGCCACGAGTGAGCGATGCAGGTAACCCCCAGTGAGAGCCTGTCAAGCTTCCCCCCCCGCCCAACGCAGCACTACCGTATATGGAAGGAATTAGTCGGAGCAGAGGAAACGGCATTGCCTGACAGCCTGCCGCGTGCTTGGCGCTTTCTCGCAGAATAACCAGCCAATTCAAGTGTAAAGCTCAGGGGTCTCGCCCTCTGCTCGCGGGAGGCCTCTCCTCTGTAAATCCCGTCTAATCTTCGCGTCAGCCTAATTGAACGGTGGATTTCTAGAGCACCGGCATGGCACCACACGTCACCGAGCGCCTTAGCTGATCAGACCCCGCTTCTTGATTGTTCGGCCGCTCCTTTGAAGAAGTGAAGTGCTGTAGCAGGACGAGACTAGAGCCAGCTACTAACTGTTATTTATTCAGCCAGGTGAAAGGGGAACTAAGCCACTCTTTTTGCTTGGAGCCTGATCCCGAAAGGCGCGGAGCACTTCCTGGTCTGGGCCAACTCCCGCTGGGCACCATATGAATGGAGGGGCTTGGCACTGCGCAGGATTGGGACCCGAGGAAGGAGGGTGTGGTTAAAGCACACTCCAAGGGGTTAGCAGATGCGGCCCTTGGACAACAATTTTTATTGGGCCTCCAGATTGAGGAGCAATGTTCCTCTCTGCCAGGAGATGGCGCACTTTATATTAACGTCTCCAAACCTTCCCCTCCTTCCTGTCAAACTCCCCTAACAGTGGGGCCTTCGCGGGGAGGTGGGGGGTGCGAAGCAGTTGGAGATGCTGGGCTGCCTGGTGCAATAACGGTGCTGAGGGCTGGTAGGGAAAGCGGGGCTCGTGGGAGAGTCCTCGCCACAGAAACCCACACCCTGAAAGAAAGGAAAAGCGACACGCCCTCCATGCAACGGCCAGGAGCTTCCCGAGCTTATGATTGGCTTCATCGATCAGTCTGCTGCTGCTCTCCCTGAACTCAGCGGCTGTGAGATCAGCCCCCCGGGCAGCTCTGTACCCTTTGGCACTGCCCTGGGCAGACGGCTTTTGCAGCGTGTCTTCACATGGGGGCTGCCGCGAGGGGGAAGGGAAGCAAAGCACCCAGGGGCAGCTCCAAGCCCCGAGCCCTGCTCTCTGCCTGCCCAGCAGCACTTGGCCCCCGTGGATCATTTTGCAGCGGCTCCTGCGGGTAAAGTTGTGGGGTAACCCTCAGGGTCTGGCTAAGCTGGTGGCGGGAATGCGCTGGGCCAGCAATGAGCGGGGAGCCTTTCAGCAAGCGAGATTTGTGCCCTTCCCGTAGTGTGTTTAAAGGGAAACCCGGCGCAGGTGGTAACCCCCTAGCAACTGGCCGCGTCGCTGGGATACCTGAGACCGCTCTTGTCTTCTCCCCTCTGAGAAGCAGCCAGCTCTTTCTGGAGCGTGCCCTGCCCATCCTCTGCCTGCCCGATTGGCCCTTCAGCTGCTGCTCCTGCTCCATTCCGCCCCCTGGGGGAGAAACGACCCCCGAGTTAACCCCTTGCCTGCTGACACGCCAGCTGGCTCTCTGCCCCATCCCAGCTGCCCTCGGTGTGTGTTTGTATTTCACTGTCCAAGGGGGGATTTCATGCGGTGGGCAATCTGGGGTGCTTGCGTAAGCTGGAGCCACTGACTGTGGCTCTCTGGCCCCCTCTAGTGATCGGACCACGTAAGAGGTTTATGAGTCCGCTTCTGCCTGTGGGTTAATGGGCTTACTTAGACCCAGATCCTCAAAGGTGTTTAGGTGACTAACTCCCCTTAGGTGCCTAAATACCTCTGAGGATCTGGCCCTTAGCCCTTTAGCTCATGCAGCAACGGCTCATGGTTTAGATCCTGAAGTCCCAGGTTCGGTCGCTGTAGACAGCCCATCCAGGGGGTTGGTTGTCACACCTACAGGCAGCAGATACTGGCGGTTTTGTGTCCAGTAGACAACAAATATTGTGGGCCAAAGGGCTTGCACAGAATGGTGTGTCCCACAGCCTGACGTTAGGGTTACCATATTTGAACATTCAAAAAAGAGGACACTCCACGGGGGCCCCGGCCCCGCCCCAACTCCACCCCTTCCCTGCCCCTATTCCAACCCCTTCCCCAAAGTCTCCGCCCCCTCCCTGCCCCATTGGACCCCTTCCCCAAATCCCCGCCCCAGGCCCGCCTCCTCCCCTGAGTGCGCTGCATTCCCCCTCCTCCCCGCCGCGCGAAACAGCTGTGTCGCGGCGCAAGCGCTGGGAGCTAGGGGGGGGAAAGCGGGCACTCTCTCGAGTGATCAACGTTCAGTCTCTTTCTTGAATGATCAACTCTTCTTTGGGGAAAAATAATAATGGCAAAATCCCAGACGTTTTTAGATATTTAAAAATTCCTCCCGGACGGCGATTTAAGAACCAAAAAGCCGGACATGTCCGGGAAAATACGGATGTATGGTAACCCTACCTGATGTGCTTGTGCAGATGAGACTTTGCAAACACACAGTTATGCCTACCCACTCACCTGGCTGAAAGGCGAATGCATCATGTGCATCTCCCCAGCACAAGCCCTGCAGCATGCGCTGCGATCATGAGCCCTGTTTTTTGTCCATTGCAAGGGCTTGGGTTAAAGGCAGAATTAACTCTGCTTCTTTTCTGAGGGTTTAAGTTGTGCCCTTTACGAAGCCTTTCTGGTGCTATCAATAGAGTCACCCGCCTGCTCCCAGTGGAGTTACTGTGCGGCAGTATATTAGAGTGATAATTTCTTTCCCCCCACTCATGATGGGAGCTGGAGATGCGCTTGGCATGTAAAGCTGAGATCCAGAACCAGATCTCATGGGTGTTCAAATCCGCACGGGGGGGGAATCGGTCCCATGTGCCCAGGGAATGTGCTGAAGTGAAAAGATTTCCCTCTCCCACGTTAACACAGACCGCATTTACTTTTCGAAATCAGATGGGGGCGGGGGTGGGGGCACGTGCAGTGTCAGTGTCGATTCATAGTCCCTGGCCCGGTACTTGCCAATCATTCCATCTCGCTCTGGTGGTGATTGTTCTCGTCTGCCGAGTGTCTCCGAATAACAGCAGCAGAGCTACACACCTGCTAGGGAAAAGAGAGAGCGGTCCTAGGTTTGGAAAGAGAGGGGGATTCAGAGAGAGGGACAGCTGTACGGACCGAGAGACGTAGGAGGAGGAGAGACCACTCACGCCCCTTCCTCCTTTATTTTTTATTTTTGTATATTCTATCACACACACACCCTTCCCCTCCCGCTGTGAATTGTCACTGGAATCTTGCCGTTGTCAAACGGACAAACCCCGGGAACCGCATGCTGCAGATGGTGAGGACGCTGGCCCAGTTCACGATCGCATTGGAAGACATGCGAGAGATCGGGGACGGCGCCGACGCCACCTTGAGCACCGCCACCGGAGTCGGGGGAGCCGCCGAGGAGATGCAGGAGAAAAACAGCGGCAGCCGGAGCAGCCCCACAAACAATGGCATCACCGAGGTGATGAGGAGAGAGGAGGGGGTCTTGCGGGGAGGTGGGGGATGGAAGGAGCTGTGGATGTGCAGAGTCAGGCTTTGATAAGTCACTGTGGGCTCGTTAGCTGTGGCGCTTGAGCCAGTATATGGGCATCCGGAGCGTGCCGAGGCGAATCCAGTGGGTGTGAATGTTGTGGGGTCTGGGCGTGTTTGGGTCTGCTCTGGAAATCTGCGTGCCGCGCATCTCTGACACGTGTCCGTCCTGGAGAGCAGTGGCAGGGAGCTGTCACCCGGGGGGGTTGTGAGGTTGCTCCAGGCTGTTGTCAGCCCTGGAGGCTGGAGGCGTCATTGTGCCATCAGCATAATGCTCAGCGTCAATTCCCACCCTGCATCCCGCTCTAGGCTCAGCAGAGGCGTTCTCCCCGGGGGCGCGCGGGAGGGAGGGAGGGATCGCGAGCGGTGCCAGGGCTGTGGGGGTCGTTTCCTGTGGATGTGCGTCGGTTGTGTGGTCCCTCAGCCTGACACCGGGAGGCAGCGCCTGGTGCCCCTCTGAGGGGTTCCTCTCCAGCCTGAAACGTAGCCAGGGGAGGCGGCTTTCCACAGTGGAAGCCTTTTCTAACCGGGGTGGGTTTTGCGTGAGGGGTGCTGGTGAGACAGGCCTTGAGGCTAGGGCTAGTTCTCCAGCTTCTCACACTGCCCTGCCAATGTGCCCCAGCCTGGAGCGGTCACCAGGCCCAGCTAGCCCTGGGGCTCCTGCTGGGGCTGTCTGCTTGGGAATGTGGCGAGACTGAGACCACCCAACTCACGGCCCATGGGACGTTGACCAGATGGTAGCAGCACGGCTTGGACACGGCGCCGAAAGCCTCCATCCCTGTGCACTGCGGGACGCGTGTTGTGTCCTGTATCTCGCTGCATTTCATGACAGAGGCCCACGCGGTGATAGTCCTACTGAGCAGCCGCGCTGACCCGCTGCCTCCTCGGCCTGCCTTACTGCCAGGGGCGGGATGTCACGCCAGCCTGTTCCTATCCCCTGTGCTGCCCTGGGGCTGCCGGCCTGGGAGCTCAGTGAGCCGTGCGAGTGTCGATTCAGTCAGTCTCCTGACGTCCTGCGAGGTGGAAGAGGTGAATTATCCCTGTTTGGGAGATGGAGATGTTCAGACGTAGACGGGCTGAGGGCCCCTGCCCTCCTCGTCCAGAATAGAACAGAGCCCATAGATCCAGGCCTGAGGCGTGCACAGTATGCTCCCCTCCACCCACATGGGTCTCCAACCCCATGGAGGTGGAGGGGGCACTGGCTGGGCTCCTTGGGATTCTCCCTCCAAACTAGCAGGGGAAGGCAGCAGGAGATAATAGAGAGTGTATCAAGTCGGTGGCCCTGCTGTGCTGTGGATTGCCTCTAGGGGCAGCAGCAGGCAGGGGAGTCTGGCAATATGGCTGTACCAGAGCTTTGCTGCTCCAAGGAACCAGTGGGGAGGTGCAGGTGACCCCAAAGCCAGTGCAGGATCCACACAGGTCGTGGGGCGGCACCGCTGGGGGGAAGGTGCAAACCCGTTTTGTCCGCAAACATGTAAAGTTTGCAAACGCTAGGGTTAGAGTTCAAAATGATCTTACCAAATTGGAGAAATGGTCTGAAATAAAAACAGGATGACATTCAATAAGGACAAATGCAAAGTACCCCACTTAGGAAGGAATAATCAATTGCACAAATACAACATGGGAAATGACTGCCTAGGAAGGAGAGGTTGCAGAAGGCCATCTAGGGGGTAGAGCGGATCACAAACTAAATAAGAGTCAACAATGTAACACTGTGGCAAAAAAAAGGAAACAACATTCTGGGATGTATTATCAGGAGTGTTGTAAGCAAGACACAAAAAGTAATTCTTCCGCTCTACTCAGCGTCAAGCGTAGTACAGTGACCAGTTCTGGGCACCACACTTCAGGAAAGATGTGAATAAATTGGAGAAAGTCCAGAGGAGAGCAACAAAAATGATTAACGGTCTAGAAAACATGTCCTGTGAGGGAAGACTGAAAAAATTGGGTTTGTTTAGTCTGGAGAAGAGAAGACTGAGGGGAAAGATGATAGTCTTCAGGTACATAAAAGGTTATGGAGGGTGATAAATTGTTCTCCTTAACCGCTGAGGATAGGACAAGAAGCAATGGGTTTAAATTGCAGCCAGGGAGGTTTAGGTTGGACATCAGGAAAAACTTCCCAACTGTCAGGGTGGTTAAGCACTGGAACAAATTGGGTCAGTGGAGGTATTAAAGAACAGGTTAGACAAACACCTGCCAGGTCTAGATCATACTTAGTCCGTTCTCAGTGCAGGGGCTGGACTAGACCTTTCGAGTCCCCTTCCAGCCCGACATTTCTGTGATTCTATGGCCCAACTCCCCATCCCTAGGAGACTCCGTGAGCTGAGACGCTGCAGCATGGGACCCTAAGGAATCGGGGCCAGGTTCTCAGCTGGCGTAAATTAGCTTGGCTCTAGTGACGGAAATGGAAATGATGCTGATTTACACCAGCTGAGCGTGTCCCTGTTCCACTTGCCCAAGGGTCACCCACAAGGTCTGTAGTGGTGTTGGAAATAGAATACGGTTCTCTTGACTCTCTCGCTCAAGTGGCCCCATTAACACCACCCCGTCCCCACACACACACACCCTTGTGGACTAGTGGCAATCACATCACTTGGTTGGCACAACCAGGGGATAGAGCAGACTTTGAGTGAGCTTCCCTCGAGTTCTCGCTGCCTCCCAGGTTGTTTATCCACAAGTGGGCTTCAAACCTCTGGCTCTCAGAGCCATCAGGGATGCCGAGATGTTGGCCAGCCTGGTGCTTGCTCTGTTTGCACATGTTACAGTCACCTATATCACCGGTGGGACATTAGGGAGATCCTGCTGCTGGGTATGGGGAGTGTCAGAACATATATGTCTGGGCAAGGCCGACAAACATCTAGTAAGCCGTGTCGGTGAGGAATGTGAACCCCCAGCACGCCAGCCGAGCACATGGGATGTTATTAGAATTTTCAGATATGTCACTGATCGGGCTGGGGCTTTGCAGATCAGATGGCCTCTGTTAGAGTGTTTGAGAGTGACTCCAATCACTGCTTTTAGCTACCGATGCTGCAGCGTAGCGGGGCCCTAGCACACTTGGGTTTGTTGCTTTAATTATTTTCCACTCTTGCAGCAGCGCAGTAGGGGCAGGAGCCAAAGCCCACTGAAGTCCATCACCAACTCAGGGCTTTCTGGTGTCTTGAATAGGTCTTGGACCTGCCCCTAGGTTAGGAAATACCAACAAATGGCCTGTAGCAATTTACAGATGTGTGTGTAGCAATTTACAGGTGTGTGTGTGTAATGATTTACAGGTGTGTGTGTGGGGATAGCGATTTACAGGGGTGTGTGGGAGGGGTATGTGGGGGTAGCGATTTACAGGTGTGTGTAGAGGGGTGTATGTGTGTATGTGGCAATTTACAGGGGTGGGTGTGTAGCGATATACGGGGGGTATAGCAATTTATGGAGGGGTGTGTGTGTGTGTGTGTGTGTGTGTGTGTGTGTATTTACAGGTGTGTGGGTGTATGAGAGAGACACATGACTGTTAAGAGGTCTGGGTTCTTTTCCCAGAAAGAAATGCCTGGAAATAAATATGATGAGCAGACAAGGTGGAGAGCTGCACTTAGGAGCTATTTCTTCGTACATCAGTGCAATTCTGCAGCCCCCCTTGCTCTTAGAGGGTGCTGTGTATGTTACAGAGGCTTAGTACACGCAGAGATTCTCGCCCACGTTCCGTCTAATGGGTCTGCCCTGCAAGGACCCTGAGATGCGGAAGAGGGACGAAGTGAGAGGCATATGTGGTGTGTGTGGTGGGGTCCATTCAGAGCTGCGCTGCATGTGGAGCCCAGCCTGGCATTGTTTTGTGTGCTTGGCATGCAGGGCGCAGTGCTCTTTGGACGCTGCGCTGCCGGTGTGTCAGACGCTCTAGCTCAAACAGAGATTGTTTCGGGGAAGCGCTACGGCCTGTGTGAGACAGGAGGTCAGGTGCCTTCTGGCCTTGGAGTCTATGAATCTGTCACAACACTTGCCCTGCAGATGATTTGGAGACTGGCCTTGGGGAGGAGGTGGCAGGGTGCGATCCCAAAGCAGCATGTCTGGCCCCGCTCCTCACACGTCCCTTGACTCCTACAGCCGTCAGCTGTTCTGCAGCTGTCCCCCTCAAGCTGCTATTGTTGAGATGGTCTCCCCAGTGTGCTAGGTGCTGTCCAAACCGATCGGGAGACAAAGGGCCAGTAATTGAGCCTAGCTCCATTGATCTGAGAATGGACCGATGCCAGCGAACCGTCTGGCCCACAGCCCTGCTCCGAAGAGCTTATAGTCTGAGAGATAATAAGCAAACCAGGGGTGGGGGCCAAGCCCCAGAACGGGGTCAGAGCAAAGACTGGCTCCCTGGAGGCTGCACGTTTTGTCTTGGTTGTTGTGTGTCTCTCGACTATCCCCGACTCCCGTCCTGTGGTGGCGCCGAGGAACCCCAGTCAGGAATCAGGGCCCCGTCGCGCCAGGTGCTGTACAGTCCCAGAACTCTTTGATCC
The DNA here is from genome assembly GCA_003942145.1 of Platysternon megacephalum. NCBI lineage: Eukaryota > Metazoa > Chordata > Testudines > Platysternidae > Platysternon > Platysternon megacephalum. The sequence continues at coordinate 2,133,092 of QXTE01000147.1, forward strand.
CTGCCCCAAAGAGTTTCCAGTGTAAGTGTAATCTCTGCCTGGAGAGGGCGAGCTGGCTAATTTCCTGTAGGTGTCAGGGAAGGGGGTCTTGAGCAGGAATCCCAGTGATGAGAGGGGCGTGGCCTGGTGTGTCACCTCAGAAAGGCCATGCATGCCTAGGGGCGGGGTGGAGGAAGCACAGACAGAGCGCATGATGTGGAAAGAGCCAGGGGCCCAGATTCTCAGTTGCTCTGTTCCTGGGGCTTGGAAAGGGACAGAGGCTGGGAGCAAACGTTGCCGTAAGCCACCGTTGCGCACTCCATGTTGTGGGGCTGTGCAGGGCCCTGTTCCACCCCACGGGAGTTAAAGCTGCCTCCTCTGGGCCCTTGGAAGCCGAGGCTAGCCGCAGCTCCACACACGCTGACCATGGGAGGCTGAGAGCAGGGCCAGCGAGGAGCCCTTACGCCAGCTGGAGAGGTGCCCAATGCAGGAGTATCCAAGGGGGTGGCTTCCACCCCCTTTCCACTGCCAGAGCAAAGGGGCTTTAGCGTAGCTGAGAATGGGGCCCAAGGGCAATAGGCGGGGAGGGAAGAGTTGTGAAGGGTCTCGAAGGGGAGGACAAAAAGCTTGAATATGATTGTCACGGGGTGTCCACCCCGCCTGAGCCCTGAGCTGGGCCAGAGGGGGCCAGTTAACCTTTGATGCTGCACCTGAAGAGCAGCCAGGGATTGATAACGCCTCCTGGCAGATGAAGCCAGCTGGGGGAGGAGCTGGGCTAGGAGTACAGGCCAGGGAATGAGCGCAATCACTCCCGAGAGGGAAAGGGAGTTGACCGGGGACAAGGAGGAGATCGAGGGGGAGAGTGAGTCCTGCCCTGGACTGGGGAATCTGGCAAGAGACCGAGAAAGATGAAGTAGCCACTGGGAGCAGAGGAATCTCTGCTGGTTAAACCCAGAGATAGGCAAGGCGATGGAGAGGCGGAGTAAGAAGGAGCCCAGGGAAACTGCAACAGGGTCTGAGACTAAGCAAACCTGGACAACTAGTCACAGGATTCCTGGTCTAAAACCCAGAGTAGCAGGTGGGCCCAGGCTCCCCTACCAGGGGCACAGGACCTGGAGAGGTGGAACGGAGACCGGTGTCCGGAGGGACTTGGTTAACCCAGAAGCGGGGGACTTTGTGACTTGGCCCGGTCACTATAAAGTGAGAGCACCCTGAGTCATTGTGGGGGGGCCGAGGGAAGGGGGTGCCAGCTGGAGGGAGAGCTAGTTCCCAGACCCAGCCACTAGGAGGCGCCCCTGTGGTGAGTGGACCCCTTCAGAGGGACGCAGTGGAGAAGCAGTCAGAGCGGTGGGGTAGGAAGGTGGTGTCAGGCAGTGTGGGTGCCAGGGAGGCCAGAGAAGAGGAGGCTGTGGGGCGTCTATCCATGGTACTCATGTGGCCTGTTACCATAGTATCTCATAGCGCTGCGCAATCTTTAATGTATTTATTCTCACAGCACCCCTGGGAGCAGGGCAGTGCTATCCTCCCCCTTGTCCAGAGGGGGAACTGAGGCACAGAGAAGCTAATCGTTCCTTCAGAACCAGCTGTCTGGGTTTGGTCGAGGACATTGTTCCACAAACCAGAGAGGATGAAGCCGCTGTATACAAGGCAGTCAGATGCCACGGTGATGGGCAGGGAGTACGAAGCCGAGCAGAGTAGAACAGAATCCAGAGGTGACTGTGGGAACCTGCCCCGGGTTAGAGCCGACACCCCCCAGCGCAGAAGTCAGGAGACGCTCAGGGGCAGGAAGCCCTGACATTCTCCTGGGCTCCACTCACGGAGCCTCACAGCTCAGAATCGGGCCCTGTATGTTTGCAGATGGAGTCAGGGAGGGAGGGGGCCACTTCGGTCCCCCTAACTTCAGCGGGGGCAGAGGCAAGGCTGCCAGGGTGGCCTGCCTGACCCACAGCCTCAGGAGCAGCCCAAGGGGTAGGAGGGCAGAGTAGAGATGGTCGACCCTGTGCAAACTGGGGCACCATTAGGGCGAGGCCATGAGCCCAGTGCCCTTGGCAGGCCTGTGATGTCAGGTGGGGGTGTAGATCCCTGTTACGGAGCCTCAGCCTTGCTGAATTTACTGTTCAGACTGGCAGTGCCCATCCATGGCAGAGGCTGTGCGCTCCTCCACGCCCGTCTGAGGGGAGCAGTGCATGGTGGTTTACAGGAACAGGGCAACCTTAGACGAGATCCGTTCTGATGCAGCACATAATTAATCCGAGACACAGGGACTTGCGGCTGGGGTCCCGGGATGTGATTGCAGTTAGGAGCCATGTGGGGGGGTTAAAAAGCATTGTGTTTCTAGGAACATCTCTGCACTGGCTCTCCCTAGGCTGAGATCACAAGAGACGCGGCCAGGAGCTGCTCACTAGATGTGGCCACTAGAAACACTGCCCCTGTGGTATAGTAATGCACAGAGACGTGCATTGTGGGAATTTCCTCTGGAGCATCAGAACTGGCCATTGCTGGAGACAGGATACTGACCTGCCTGGACCTTGCTGTGGTCTAGTTTGGCAAATCCTAGCTCTGTTTGAGCTGTGGGTGCCTTTCCCTCTCTTGCAGATGGCACATCTAATCAATGGGACGAGAGAGCTAGGGGATCAGCATGTGGTTCGGAGCCAGGACTTCAGAATCATAGATTCCACAGCCTTCCTGGGACGTCCAGACTTTAACTACCCTGAGAGTTAGGAATTTTTTCCTAATAACTAACCCAAGTCTCCCTTACTGCAGATTTAGCCCATTATTTGTTGTCCTATCTTCAGGGGTCATGGAGAACAATTGATCCCCATCCTCTTTATAACAGCCCTTAACAGAATCAAAGACTGTTATCAGTCTTCTTTTCTCAAGACTAAATTTGCCCATTTTTTAAAGCTTTCCTCATAGGTCAGATTTTCAAAATCTTTGATCCCTTTTGTTGCTTTCCTCTGGACTCTCTCCAATTTACCCCCCTCTTTCCTAAAGGGCGGTGCTCAGAACTGGACACGGTATCCAGCTGAGGCCACACCAGCGCCAAATAGAGCGAGAAAGTTCCCAGCCTTGTTTGACATACGGCAATCCTGGTAATACGCCCCAGAATGAGATTAGCCTTTTTCACAACTGCATCACCCTGTTGACTCATGTTCAATCTGTGATCCACTATAAGCCCCAGCAGGACAACTGCCTAGCCAGTTAGTCCCCATTTTGTAGTTGTGCATTTGATTTTTCCTTCCTAAGGGCAGGTCTGCACTTAAAACACCGCGTCGCTGCAGCTGCGCCAATCTCGCGCTTAAGTGGAGATGCTCCTACGCCAACGGGGTACCCCGCGAGGCAGTACCTGTGCCTTCGACATATACCCATCTTAACCCTCTGTGTAGACAGCACTAACTACGTTGTTCAGGGGTGTGGAATTTTCACTGGGACCCGAGCTAGCTAAACTGAAAGCTAGCCTAGGTTTACAGCTGCTACAGTCGTGTGCAGTGTAGACAAACTGAGCTACAGAGACCAAGTCCGCTCCTCCCACGAACGCTTGCATCCTCTGGCAGTGCGGAAGCAGGGCTGAGCCTAAATGGAGCGCACTCTTTCTGCAGAGAGCAGCCGCCTTCCGAGAAGGCAACGGCAGTGACTAAATCACAGAGGCTGGAACCCTCAATCAGCTGGTCTGTGTCTCCGGGGCCACTGCAGGATTGTTCCTTCTGGTGTGATTCCTAGGGCTTCATCCTGTCTCGTTTTAAATGATTCGAGCAATGGAGCATCCTCCGTTCCCCCTGAAACTGGACAATATTCTGACCTTCCATACAGCAGTGCAGGACTGCCCAGAATTGAGATCGCTGCATGAATATATGAAGGGCCACTGCTCTCCTCCATCAATCTCTAGTGTACGTAGCCCATCAGTAAGGCAGGGCCAGAACCTGCTCTTACTGGAGTCAGTGGTGGAACTCCTGTGGACTTCTGTGGGAGCAGGATCAGCCCCCATAGTTAGTACTTTTCCATGGAATAATACTCTGCAAGGCAAGAATGACTTATTTATAGCCTGCTACAGACATAGGTGGAAAGATGCTACCGGCTGGTCTTGGCCAATCAGCTCATTTCCTTTATAGGTTCAGGAAATCTGTCTGCTTTGAGTAATGTAACTGAGGAATGGGAGGGGCGGAGCGAGGGGAAGGGCTAGTGGATCCCTGTCAGCCTCTTATGCATACCCATTGCAATCAGTAGGAAAGCAACCCCCTCCACATTGGCTCTGCGACTCCCCAGACTTTCTTCCAGTCCCCAGTGCATTTGCAGCTGCGTGTTTCTATGCACTGCTTGCAGCCTGGCTGGTTTTTTTGCAGAGGGCTTCCCGTTTGTGTGTTCAGAAGCCAGGGCCATGGGGCTTAATGCCTGGGGGTTAGCGCAGGTATAGGTGTTGGTTAAGGGAGTTCGTGCGGTGCCTCCCGACCAGCTAGGCTTAAATTCGGACTCCAGAGCCATCATGAACTCACTCCAGTACATGTACACCCCTGCCTGCTGTGTGAACCTGGTACGGGTGCAGCACTGCCGTCTACTGGACAGAATCAGAACGGCTCGACTGTGTGTCATAAGCCCTGTACAGCTAACAGTGTCGCCTTTCGTTCAAGAGCTCGAGTTGCTTACAGAGCAGGCGGATCTGGGGTTTGTCCCTGCTGTTGCCCTGGGAGCTGGTTGTCCTTGTGTAGGTCAGTGAGACCTGTGCTGAGCGGATATAAAATGAGACCAAATCACAGTGGAATCTCAGGCTCTGGGAAGTGCCTAGTGGCCATTGTGTGCCATGTAATGGCATCTGTGGAGTCCTAGGCCCTCCCCATTCATTCAAACCTACATGCAGGGTCAAACCCTCCTCCTACGCCGCTGTACCCCCGCTGCTGACAGTGGGGCTGCTGTGGAGTAGTTGAGAGGGGAATTGGGCACAAGTACTGTGGGCTCTCGACTCCCTGGCACTGTGGCATCCCCCCTGCTAGGTTTTTCCCCTTTTAAAGTTTAGGTGCTGTATGGGGTGGGATCATGCTGTCTATTTCTCCCCGTGGGTCGAATCCTGAAATCCCTCCTTGGTTTTTACTTGGGAAAAACTCAGACTTTGCCTGAGCATTTGGCCCTGTGTTTGGGTAACATCAGTCTCTCCCGATGCAAAGCATGTCTGGTTCGCCCCGATGTCGCGGGGATGGGTGGCTTATCCACGTGTGCAGCGGCAATGGTCACACGCACGTTAGCACCTTTGCGTTGCTATTTATGCACCGCGTCGCACCAGTTTTCGTGATTGCGCAATTGCCTTTTGGGGGTGAGTCCCCGACACCTTGGAATTCCCTAGCGTGGGGGACGCTGGCACCTGTAGCTCATGCGATCTCTTGCAGATTGATGCTGATTTATCGCTGAAGCGGTAACCAGTGGCTGTGGTTGCTTGTCTTGTTTTCGCACAGACTGCCTCCTCTCCAGTCCCTCCCCTCCCCCGGCAGGCAAGCTTAACACAGGGCCTAAGCTCCCAAAGAGCCCTCAGACGGTAGCGAGTTTTGATCATTACCCAGCAGGGCTGTGTTTGAACTGGTGACCTAGAAGTGACAGATTGATCAGTAGCCCCCTTGCATACCAGTTCCATTAGCTTTCCTTCTCCTTATTCGTTAGGGTGACCATCCGTCCCGTTTTTAAAGGGACAGTCCCGGTTTTGGGGACTTTTTCTTATATAGGCGCCTATTACCCCCCACCCCACACAGTTGCTATCTGGTAACCCTGTTACTAGTGGGTCTGTCTCTCGCATTTTGCTCTTGGATGGTGTGTGCCATATGAAAGCATCTAGCGAAGTGAGGCAAATGTGATTAAAATATACATCATCATTATTGTTTCATGCGTGCCCTGCTTGTCTAAGAGTTATTTACCCCAGGCTGCTTTCAGGATTGGCAGCTGTCATGTGATAGCGTGTGGATGGCTCAGTGGGCAGAGGAGAGAGGGGCTCCTTTTGAAAAGCAGGGTAGAAGTGTGGGTAGGTGGTTGTTGTTTCTTAACCCTTCGGATCCTGTGTTGGATGGAAGTTTGGGAGCCGTCGGGTGTCAGATTGCATCCTCGTTCCTCTGGATGATGTAACCTGATGGAGGTGTGGCAGAGGAGCGCACATCTGCTAAGCAGGCTCCGGCCAGTTAGGGTACGTCTACACTACCCGTCGGATCGGCGGGTAGCGATCGATCTATCGGGGATCGATTTATCGTGTGTAGTGTAGACGCGATAAATCAATCCCTGATCGCTCTCCCGTCGACTGCTGAACTCCAGCTCGGCGAGAGGCGGAAGCAAAGTCGACGGGGGAGCCGCGGTCATTGATTCCGCGCCACGAGGACACGAAGTAAGTGATTCTAAGTCGATCTAAGATACGTCGACTTCAGCTACGCTATTCTCTTAGCTGAAGTTGCGTATCTTAGATCGATTTCCCCCCCCTCCCCCCGTAGTGTAGACCAGGCCTCAGTGTCTGCAGGGAAGGAATTCCAAGGAAGCATCCAGGGTGCGGCAGGAAGTGGCACTGGTCATATCGCGCTTGATTCAGCTCCCATTGAATCAATGGGAGACTCTTCCCATTAGCTTCAGTGGCAGTTAGATCGGGCCCTTCATAAGTAGCCGTCTTCCCTCTGGGTCATCGCTGACCTCAGAGCTTCAGCATTGTGCAGGGTGGCCCGTCCTGCTGAGGTGTCATCTTTTGGCTCCGATGTGAAACTGAACTGTTGTGAAGGGTAGATACCGCTGTTGCGGTTGGCACTATTCCTCCCCAGAGGTGGCTGCATTTGGGAGGTGGGGGAAGTGGATGCCCAGTTCCTATTCACCTCTAGCGGAACAGAATAGACCCCTAGGTGCATAGAACACCCAACGGGAGGTGCTGAGCAGCCTCTGCTCCTAGTGAGGACAGTAAGAGTGACCGACATCCCGTAGCAGGCTCGGGCCTATTGTTTGTCATGCTGTGAGGCACATTGTGGCTTGGGCCTGGGGCTGCAGAACTCGAGCTGCGGCTGAACCGATCCGCTGAAGGCTCACCAGGCTGCCTGGGATGTACACGGGGTCCGCATGAGGACGGGCGCGCTGCTTAGAAAACTGAAAGATTGCTGGGTGTTGTGGGGGGAGGGGAGACTCCTGCTAGCACCGCTGGTGTCTCCACCAGTTTCACTGCAGCGCTGCTGTTAGGAAGCCTCTGTTTTCTGGATATGTAATTTGCCAAGGAGCTGCCGGCACAGCTGGGTTACCAAGACGTCTCTCGGACCCCTCCGGACAGATCAGCATGAGAGCTGTGTGGAGGCAGCTTATCTTGTATCTGCTTCCTCTGAACATCTGGTACCGGCCGTTGTCAGAGGCAGGGTACTGGACTGGATGGACTATGGGTCTGTTGTGGTCTGGCAGTCCCTGTGCTCATTGGTGAACTGGCCACAGCAAGCATGAAATTCAATACAGACAAGTGCAACGTAGTTCACTTAGGAAGGAAGAATCAAATGCACAACTACAAAATGGGGGACAGCTGGCTAGGCAGCAATGTCCTGCTGAAAAGAAGCTGGGGTTATAGCAGCTCACAGATTGAACATGAGTCAACAGGGTGATACTGTTGTAAAAAAGGCTGATCTCATTCTGGGGTGTATTAACAGGAGTGTCGTATGTAAGACGTGGGAGGTAATTGTCCTGCTCTACTCAGCACTGGTGAGGCCTCAGCCAGGGGTGAAAGCAATATTCAATTCTTACCGGTACGGGGGCCTGGCTCCGAGCCCCCGGAAGGGGCAGGGCCTCAGGCGGAAGGGGCGGGGCTGCGGGTCAGCCTCCCCCAGCCAGCCCATCCACGCTGCCTGGCCTGCACTGCCCGGGGCTCTGGTGGCGATTTAAAGGGCCCAGGGCTCCGCTTTAAGGAGGGTCCTTTGCCACAACAGCGCTTTAACGTCGCTGCCCCTCCCCCGCCGTCGGCGGGGTACGGGCCCGTACTGGCTTCTTACCGGTACCATACCAGCCCATACCGGCCCACTTTCACCCCTGGCCTCAGCTGGCATATAGTGTCCAGTTCTGGGTGCCACACTTTAGGAAAGAGGTGGATAAATTGGAGAAAGTCAAGAGGAGAGCAACAAAAATGATCAAAGGTTTATAAAACCTGGTCTCCGAGGTAAAGTTTTAAAACATTGGGCAAGTTTAGTCTTGAGAAAAGAAGACTGGGGGGGGGGGGAGACGACCTGATAACAGTCTTCAAATCTGTTAAGGGCTTTTAAAAAGAGGCTGGGGATCAATTGTTCTCCTTGTCCACTGAAGATAGGACAAGAAGTAATACATTTAATCTGCAACCTGGGAGACTTAGGTTAGATAGTAGGAAAAACTTTCCAACTCTAGGGATAGCTAAGCTCTGAAATTGGCGGCCAAGGGAGGTTGTGGAATCCCCACCACTGGAGGTTTTTAAAGAACAGGCTGGACAAACACCCGTCAGGGATCGTCTAGGTTTGCTTGGTCCTGCCTCAGTGCAGGGAGCCGGACTAGATGACCTCTCAAGGTCTAGTCCAGCCTGCCATTTCTGTGTTCCTACGATCAGCATGCTATTCTGCAGCACTCGGGAGGGAAGTGCCTCCTCTTACGGCGCTTTCCCATCGCCGATCACTGCAGCAGCAGGGCGTCATCGGCGTCAGGTTCCAGCACGGACGTGCCCGAGTGTCTGCAGACACATGTTGCTTCTCTTCCACTTTGGAGCCTTTCTGGAAACTCAAGTCTTTTAATGAGATGCAGAGGAACTTCTGTCAGGGCTCTGCACGGGGCCGAGTGGAGGTAGAAATGTCTTGCTGGCGTTACACCCTCAGTGGGGGAGTGTGAAGGGCTTGGTGGCCTTTACCCAGACAGGGACCAAAAGGCAGTGTGGGCCAATGGATAGAGTCTGTGGGCTGTGAGTCAGGAGGCCTGAGTTCTCTTCTCCCCTCTGTCCCGGCCTTGCTGCCTGACGCTGGGCAGGTCGGTTCGCCTCTGCTTCAAGGTGTCCTGCACTTTCATTTGAAGCCTCCGGTGCTGGAGACAAGATACTGGACAAGATTGATCTCAGAGCTGATCCAGTCTGACTGTCTCTCTCCATCTCAATTTCCCCCATCTTGGAAAACGGGGCTCTTGAGAAGAGAGTGCTTTGAGCTCTCTGGATGAGAAGCCCGACATCAGGGGTAACTCTCCCTCTTTTGCAAACCTGCCTGCACACGCAGGGCACGCACCTAGCCACGGGCATTTGCCACTGGGAAACGGCCCATGCAGACGTCCTTGTGTCTGTGCTAAGGCACCCCCCTCCCCCCGGTACTGGGAATCAGGCCCCAAATGTCCTGCTAGCCGTGCTTCCCACAGCCAAACCGATCCCAGGGTCTGTGTTTGCTCGCCCTCGTCATGAACACTCAGCACTCACCATGCCTAGGATACAGGCAGTGGGAAGGGGGGACCAGTCGACCTTGCCCCCTTGTAGGATGTAAAGCAACACCGAGCCATTCTACAGCAGCCGCCAAGTGCCGCCCTCACGCGCGTGAATTGAACCTGTGAGGTTGGTCGTCATCCTCATTTATACAGGGAGGGAACTGAGACACTGGGGATGCGCAGAAGGTCGTGGCAGAGGTAGGGCTGCGCTCCAGGTCTCCCGAGAGCCCTGTGCCTTAGCCACAAGAACACCCGTCCCCCGCGCTAGGAGTGGGCAGTCACTGTGCATTTGCACTAAGACGCGGCCTAGGACAATTTAGGTGCAAGAGATTCATGTTATTGCCCCTTCTGCCTTACTAGGGCCACTGGGATTGGGCCGCTCCTACTCGCTGACTTCTATGGCCCCTCATGCGCCAGGCTGGAGAAAGGTCCTTCCTGGTTCAGGGACCCCAACTCTTGTACTTGCTCTGTGCATCCACCTGCGTCCCACGCCCCCCTGCTTCCTTCAGGGCTCAGCTGGTTGCCTTTCTGTTCTTCTTCCTCTCAGGATGATTTCCCCTCCCGTCCTCGGCAGCTCGTCCCTGTTGGGCTGGCTTTCCCGTCAGCCCCTTCCAGCATGCGTTTGGTCAGAGTCGCCGGCTGCTTTCCTCCAGAGAGCGTGTTTGAATTCTCGGCAGCGTCCCCACTGTGTGCAGGGTTAATAGCAGAAAAGGCTCCCGGAAGGCGTTGTTCATCTCCAGGCAAACGGGATAAGACGTGTGTGCAGGTTTCCTAGGATTCTTATCTATTCTCAAGCGGGCCAGATCCCGTGCTGGTGGAGCTGCGTTGAAGTCAGTGGAACGATGCTGATTTACACCAGCTGAGGATCTGTTAAACTCTGGAAATTAAACTCAATTTCTTTACACTGAACCTCTCCCTTCCTCCAGTGGGGCCTGATCTGGGGAGAGAGTCTGCTGGCTGGGTCGGCACGTGCAGTAGCTCTCCAAGCCCCCAGTGCCACAGACACACACACACCTGCTCACCTCGTTCCCACTGATCTCCGTACTCACGGTAACAAGGTCAGCCATGTGCGAGGCCGTGTCTACACGACAGCCGCTACAGTGGCACAGCTGCAGCGCTGCGGCTCCACCACTGCAGAGCCCTAGTGTAGACACTTCCCGTGTCAATGGAAGGGGGGTTTCCCTCGGTTTAGTTAATCCACCTCTCAGAGAGATGGTAGCTAGACCGACAGACCTGGCTGCATCTGCAGTGCGGGGGAGGTCAATCTACCGATGGTGCTCAGAGCCCGAAATTTTTCCCAGCCCTGAGCGATGTAGCTAGGTTAATCTAAAGGCCTAGGCGTTTGCATGGTCGAGGCCAAACCTGCATGGGCTACTTGCAGTAGCGGTGCCAGCTTTGCCGGCGCCCTAGGCGGCGGCAGGTCCTGCCCCCGAAATCCCGCCCCCAACAGCGGCGGCGGAAGGCCCCGCCCCCAAATTTCTACGGGCGGCGGGGGCGCAGGCGCCCCCAAAATAGCAGCACCCTAGGCGACCGCCTAGGTCGCCTAATGGGAGCGCCGGCCCTGGCTACTTGTGTCAGCATGTCTTGACATCCCGTGTAGAATTGCCTTTGCTTCTTCCCCTAATTTATCAATGTTGATAAATGCAAAATAATGCACAATGAAAAACATAATCCCAACTATACATAGAAAATGACGGGGTCTAAATTAGCTGTTACCACTCAAGAAACTGATCTTGGAGTCACTGTGGATAGTTCTCTGAAAACATCCATTCAATGTGTAGCAGCAGTCAAAAAACCTAACAGAATGTTGGGAATCGTCAGAAAAGGGATAGATAAGACAGAAAATATCATATTGCCTCTATATAAATCCATGGTACGCCCACATCTTGAATACTGCGTGCAGATGTGGTCGCCCCATATCAAAAAAGATATACTGAAATTTGAAAAAGTTCAGAAAAGGGCAACCAAAATGATTAAGGGTATGGAACAGCTTCCATGTGAGGAGAGATTAATAAGACTGTGACTTTTCAGCTTGGAAAAGAGACGACTAAGGGGGGATATGATAGAGGTCTATAAAATCATAACTGGTGTGAAGAAAGTAAATGAGGAAGTGTTATTTACTCCTTCTCATAACACAAGAACTAGGGGTTACCAAATGAAATTAATAGGCAGCAGGTTTACAACAAACCAAAGGAAGTATTTCTTCACACAACGCACAGTCAACCTGTGGAACTCCTCGCCAGAGGATGTTGTGAAGGCCAAGACTATAACAGGGTTCAAAAAAGAACTAGATAAATTCACGGAGGATAGGTCCATGAATGGCTATTAGCCAGGATGCGCAGGGATGCTGTCCCTAGCCTCTGTTTGCCAGAAGCTGGGAATGGGTGACAGGGGATGGATCACTTGATGATTACCTGTTCTGTTCATTCCCTCTGGGGCACCTGGCATTGGCCACTGTCGGAAGATAGGATACTAGGCTAGATGGACCTTTGGTCTGACCCAGTATGGCCGTTCTTATGTTCCCCTCTGAGACATCCCGGGAGGGTGCCCACCTGAGATCTCCGTTATAATGGAGGGGAGGGGGGCGGTCAGTTTGCCGTCACTTTCTCCTGTGTACTTGAAATACTGGCAGCAGTAGCAGGAATCTGCAACTTTGATCACTGTTACCTGTCAGACCTTTTCCTTCTTGCCCTTCCCCCTGCTCTAGATCCCTGATCTGAGCGTCTGCAGCATCGCCTGGGCTGCTCTGAGCCCCCACCCCTGTAAGCCCCGGAAGCCAATGACGTTCTCTGGAAGACAAGCACTGAGGTCTCCCCCGCCCCTTGCAGAACAGCGGTTCTAATGGGGCGAGTAGCAGAGAGTTGTGTGCCTGCTAGATGCCATGTGGCTTTTATGTGTGGTCAGGTACCTGGGCACTGGGGAAGGGGGCATTAGAAATGCAGGTAGCTGAACAGACAGGCTTGGTGGGTGGGTGATCAGACGTTCAGAATAATCCCGTCCCCCCCAACACCGTTTCCAGGAGCTGCCTTCCTGGAATCCGCAGCTTCCCCTTTGGGCTGCTGCCGATCTCCTGGGGCTCTCCAGATCTCCTGGGGGGCGTTGGTTCCTTTGGCCATCCCTGTAGACCCCTTGCCATGACGTCTCTCCCTACCTGAGTGCTTCATGGCAGCCCCGGGCGCCCTCAGTGCATTGGCTGCAGCCTTGCGAGGCTGCTCGCCTCTGTTTTCCCTCCTCTAGTGGTTGACTCTGAAGGAGACCGAGGCGCTGGACCGAGATCCCTTGGTGACTAGGTGGCTGGGGTGGGCCTTCGAGGAGGCCGGCGTGTGTCTTCTGTGCCTGTGGCACCCAGTGGCAGAGAGAGACCCTCCAGGCCGGGCAAGCACTGATGGCCTTGCGTGTCCAGAGCAGAGCTCTAAGACCAGTGGGCGATCTGAACTGAATAACATGGGGACATGGGGCCCAGCCCTGAGCGGGGTCCGGGGCCAACGCGGGGGCTGCAGGAATAGCCGCTGGGGGCGGGCTGTCTCAGACGCTCCTTGGAGGCACAGTCCCCGCCTGGCTTCCCCGGTGCTCCAGGGGAACAGCGATTTGCTGCTAGCTTGTCCCCTCCTCCCCCAGCCTGCACCAGTTCCCTGCCCACTTGCTCCCAAGGGAGTAGCGGGTGTGCAGCACTTATCATTGATCCCAGGTTGGGGTACCCCACACAGGAGTGTCGGGGGCGGGGGGAGATTCTTCCTCCCCTGTGTGAGCATGCAGCCCATCGTAACGATCGGCCCAATCCTGAGCGCCTCACTGAGCCCTCACCCAGGCCAGGCTCCCCGTGAGCAGGGGCGGGTGAGCTGTCCAGACACAAGCGCAGGTGGTAGGCAAGCAGCCTGCGGTGGCCGAGATCCTTGCTGCTCTGCCAGAGACCCGCAGGGCCGTTTGCTGCTGCAGCTCGGGCTGTTTGTGTGGGTTGGAGAACAGCCGCGGGGCTGACTCACGTGCGTGGCCTGGAGCAGCAGCAGCACCTCTTAAAATGAACACTTAGATTAGTCCTCGGCATGTAATTAATCCAATAATTACGCCAGATTAGCCCAGTGGTGTGTTTAGAAGCTTTTAATTGATAATTAAGGAGCGAGGCCCGTGAACAGGCACCGGGTAGGAGTCGGAGCTCCGCTCTCCCACTGAAGAGCTCTCGGTAGGGGGTTGCCGGCGCTGCGGGAGGCATTCCATTGCTGATGTTCTGGAGTGTACCCTGCTGCGGGGCTGTAACTTTCCAGCAAGGTAGGGAGAATTGGATTGGAATAAATGACTCATCGGGTAGGACTTTTCCCTTGCGTGAGGACTGACTCCTGCCCGGTGGGGCATCAGGGGTCACTGTGCTGCAGGAGGTGTTGTTTTCTCTGATGAATACAGACCATGGGGCCATGTTTGATCATTAAAGACCCCTGAACCTTTTGGGCAAGAGCAGAGGTCTGCGTTCTTTGTGTTTCAGCCACCTTTCAGCTTGGATATTTACAGTCTGTCAATTAGTCTCTATATTTCCCCTGTCAGTGAAATGGACACAACATTCTCGGGCCCGGATGAGTACGGCACTCAAGCATATGCTTAAAATTAAGCTTCTGGTTAAGTGCTTTGCTGAGTCGGGGCCATAAACAGCTGCTGCATTCCTCCCCAGAGGTGGCTGCATTAAAGTGGTGGGCCAAGCCTAAGAAAAGAGCTGGGCTTTTTGCAGCGTGCCCTGAAGATCAACAGATCTGGGGTATTTCAGATCCTGGATGCAATGAATTCCAAATGCTCAGATCCCTCCGGGAAAACACCCTGCCAGAAGCTCCCTCTGTTAAATCAAGGGAGATGCAGCTCCGCTGGCTCTGCAGATGCTGCTGGGGCAGTATGTATGGCATAGCAGGGGGGAGTAGGTGTCACAAAGAGGGGGATCTAAGGCCATTTAGGGCTCCCTAGGTCACCAACCACACCTTGGACTCCATTGGGAACCTGCAGGCAGCCAGTGCCAAGCAGGGAGTACTAGGGTCACATGCTCCTAATGAGAAACCCCATTTGCCCAAATAGTTGCAGGTCCCCAGTCGATTTCCAGTGCACCCCCATGGAGAGCGCATTGCAGCAGCTTAATGTGGACAGGGCAAAGGCGTGGATGTTGGTAGCAAGGTCTGTGTGGCCAGAAACAAAGGGGGAAAATCCTGGCCCCGTCACGGCTGGTGTGTGATTGTCTTACAGCAGCTGGGGATCCAGCAAGGCCCTGGGTTGAGTAACAGATGGCTGGGAAGTGTCTCAGCGAAAGGGAGAGGTGTAATCCTGCCCGTGACTCATTGCCAAAGTACGGCCCAGGGCTGAGCCCAGCCTGTAGCGTTCTGCCGCCTACCTTGGTCTGCCTTTATCTTTAGAACAGAGGTCAAGGCCGCAGTTCCAAGCTTGACGTGTGATTCCCCAGCTTGACGTGTGATTCCCCAGCTTGACCCGGATCCAGATGGACTCTCCCGTGCTGGCATCTCTAATCTCCGCCAGCCCCGTTGCCGTATGGAATGTCGAGGCTGCTGCAGCGTGCTGTGTGGAGTTCAAATCGGGGTGACCTGTTGACTCGTGCCAGGCAGGCAGTGCTGCCCGGCTTTAGGCAAAGCTTGGGTGACTCCAGCCTGTGAAAAGGGGCTTGTTGCAAACCTGAGGGGGGGGGAACACCTGCTGTTACCCACTGCCTGCTTCTTTCGGAGGCATTTAATCAGTGCAGTGGGCTCTTTCCAGGCCTCCCGCCTGCTGGTGTGGCTCTAAGTGCCTGCTGGGCACATCAAAGCTCCTTGGAGCTTTCTTTGGCAGGAGCAATTTCACTTTCCCATTTATTTGCACTGTCGCTAAATCCCCGCACAGCCAACCCCAGCACGTGAGGGAGCAAGGTGCTGCTGCTCTAATGCCCTCCAGTCTCATGCTTACGCACATGGGCCTCGGCCGTCGGATCAGCAAACCCCTCGTTCCCCATCCCGCGCCAGCACTGTCACAAGGGCTGAAGTGCTGATGTTTGAGTGCTTTGTGTGCGGGTCTGGCCTGGTCGCAGCCCGTGGTACGGGAAGCTGGGAATACCGGAGGGGCAATGACTCACGATGGGCCAAAGTGGGTAGAAGTTGGAGGAAGGAGGTGAAATGAAATGAACGAGAATTTGGGAGTGAATCTCGGGGTGAAGTAGGGACGGGTGGAATAGGCTCTCAAGGGAACCAACGACCGTCCTATTGCTCAAATGGAGCTATGACCATTTACACCAGCTGCCCCCATCGGACTTTAATTTTGATCTCACGCCAGTGTAAACTTGGCATCCTTCCAGGAAGTCAGCGGAATTGCACTGATGTGAAACTGGCGTGAAATGAGCATTGGTGTCTTAATTTCTTGCTGCAAAAGGATGACTAAAAAGAGCACTTCTGTGTTGAGCTGGGCTATTTAAAAGTTTCTGGTGGCTTTTGGGGTTTTTTTAATGTGCGAGTAGCAGGGCAATCAGGAGCCAAAAGAAGAAATAGGTTGAAAGTGTTGAGGGGCCATTTCCTCAAATTCAAACTTCCTATGCAGTTATTTTAAGTGAATAATGGCTATGTTGCTGCTGCTTCCTTTCTGCAGCCATTATCAGGTGGTGCCTTCTCTGCGGCTATCTCTGTTTGCTGCAAGCACCATTCATTATCCTAAGCTAAGGTGTGTGCAGTACTGACTTGACAGCCTCGCTCTGACAAATTTGGTACAGCTGAGAAGAGGTCAGGCATTAGGGTAGAGGCAAGCAGCGTCTGAGAAGGGATCAGTGTGAGCAGCCTTCACAAAGAAGGTCAGAATCATTTTTTTTTTTTTACACATAGGGAAACTGAGGCACAGAAAGGTGCAGTGACTGGCCCAAGGTCATCCAGCAGATTGGGGAATAGAACCCAGGTCTCTGGGAGTCCTAGGCCAGTGTTCTGTCCACTAGGACGTGCTGCCTCCCCTGTAAAAGCCTCTAGATGTTTCCTGAGTGTAAAGAATGGTGTGACAAAGTCCTGAGGCGCTGGAGCGAGAGAGAGACAAGGGGGACCCCAAAGGAGAGTATGGGTTAGAGCATAGGAACATAGGACTGGAAGGGACCTCCTGGGTTCAGTCCCCTGCTATCACAGGCATCCCCATCATATAATCCCAGTCATACACTTATCAAGCTCCATGTTACATTAAGTGAGGTTTGTGGAGCAGTGGCTGTCCAGCTTTCGAAGGGAATAATCTTCTTCCCTGTATGACCCCTTCATCCCCCGGTGCTTGGTTGTCAAACTGTTTCGTTGTGCAGAACACCAGGAAGGGCGCCCCACAGCACAGCTTGAGGGGTGTCTCCACAGGGGAAGAGGCAGCAGGATTCTGTGAGAACCTGCATGTGGGGGAGAAGGATAGACACAAACCCCCAGACGACACTGAGACTGTAAGTCTGGGGGACCGAGTGGACAGTGGAGACAGTGGTGGTGATGGATAGGGAGAGGGGAGGGAATGGGGCGGTACCAAGGATGCAGCCTGACTTTCAGACATGTTGCGCATCTGCAGGTCCTGTTGACTTCAGCTGGGTGCTCAGCATTGCTGGAGTGGGGTGGAGTGCTGCCGGAGCAGTCCAGAGCATCACTCCAGTGCCTGAAATACAGGACAGAGCTCCGGCATGGCTCCAGCACTACACCCAGTCCTCCTGCACCACTGCTCCTGGAGATCGGGCACTTCGCTCTGACTGTCCTGAGAGCCCAGCATGGTTCTGAAGAGGGAAGGAGCCGTAGTCACTGAGAGACTTAACGTATTGTTTCAAATGCTCCGCCTGTGCTTGCAGGGAATCCAAAACTGTCCTCACAGGCTTATGGGCAAAACCCCACCACTGCACCACAGAGGCTTGCAATCTGGTCATCGAGCACGCTTAGGCCAGCCCTCTTGAAAAACCCCTATGCTAAATGTTTCATTAGCGGTAGCCTGAACTCTTACCGCGGAGAGACTGGCATCTGGCAGACAGGGCGGGTGGAACTCAGGACTCCTGGGTTCTATTCTCCATTCTGCCACTAACCTAGTGTGTCAACTTGAGCAGCCCTCTTAGGACCCAGCCCCATTCACACTGAAGTCAGCGTTACTGGCTTGAATCAGAGTGTGACTGGGTGCTTGGTGCGTTAGCATTCCAGCCTGGGAAGTAGGTATAATAATAAGATCCTCACACAGAGGGCTGAGCTAATGTGTGCAGATGAGAGGCAGTACAGCGGGTTGATATTGTTATTGCTGCTTTTCATCCTGAGGTATCCTGGACACACACATCCTGGATGTCCAGAAACCTACTCACCCCCGGCTCCCTCTGGACACTAGAAGACTCCACTCTTGATAAAGATACACTTTTGACCCCTCATCTGCTCAGACTGTAGTAAAGTCTAGGATGATCCATTGCATTTACTTTTATACTGGCTTAAATCAGTGTCTCTTCTGGCAGGAAGGTCCTGCTGGGGGAATGTCTGATAGAGCTTGTGCGTCCCTGGGGGTTTGGAGGCTAGCTGACCTCCCTCACTTTTATGCGATGGAGAGGTCTCTTTACCCAGAGCATTAAGATGAACAGGGTTGGGGGGTTAGCTACAGATGGATCCCAGTCACAGTGGAGCCCGGTCACAGAGAATGCCCCTCATTGGGGAGTATGTTTCTTGACCTCCTGGCTCTTGCTCCAACACATATCGATGGTGCAAAACCCCCTGCCTAGGGAACGGTCCCTCGGCACTGCAGAATATTTTGATTTTTAATGGACACATCTGTAAACCAAGCCACCGCCATCTGTTTCAGCCTCTGATTTAAGATTCCAAAATTCTTCCGCATCATACAAGGAGCGAGCCGGATACAGGGGGGAATTAAAGAGGCCTTGCCAAGAATTTGTCTGGGGGCTAAATCGCCAGAGTTCGGGATGCAAGCCAAGCCGGTTTCTGACAGTGACCAGCCAGCTCTGCGGCATCGCCGCCTCCTGGCCCCTCATATGGTGAGGGATCAAGAGGGGTGAGAGTGAAGGGACGGGCAGGAGGGAATAGGAAAGGAGCTGGGGAAATAGCTGTGAATCCATCATCCCTATAAATGGGCGGAGCATCTGCTTTAAAGTTTGTATAGCCTGGGGTTGTACCAACTTTTCTGCCCCGTGCCGGGGGTGTTCCAGGGTCAGCTGCTAGCAAGGGGAGCCCAGCCATCACCACGGGGGCTCCCTGTCATAATCCTGATCTCCACTGGAGCCCCTGAGATCCATTAACTTTGGCAGCTAAACCTCCCTGCTCAAGGGAGGCAAAATAATTGCCCCCCTCCGCTCATGGGGAATAAGGATGGATGGTTAACTTGTGCTCCTGCTGACTCATTGGCCTTGCAATAAATAGCAGGGCACAAATTGTTGTAGGGCCTACATAAATACCCAAACCTACTCCAATTGAAATCAGCGGCAGAATTTCTGTCATGAATAACAGGAGCAGGATCGGGCCCACTAACGTGGCTATTATTGTACTGTATCTTTAATGAGCAAGGGCGACGGGGGCTTGGCAGTGACACTACATGATGGCACCGAGCTGTTTCTTTCGGGGGCCTGCCCCCCATCATAGAGCACTGCTAGACCATTTCCCTTCTCGTGCTGAGTATTCAATGAATGCAAAAGGTGGGGCCCAGAGAACAATACGCAGATCGAGGGCCACGTCCAAAGCCCAAGGAAGCCCTGTGACATCCCCCACTCCCACCCTGAAAGCCCCATGGCTTTGGCACACCCTGCTAGCAGAAGGTGACCTTCTGGGGAAGGAGAGCACTCAGTTCAGTCCTCCAAGGGCTGCCCAGAGGGACTGCCCAAGAGCAGCAGCAATGAGGATTGGTTCTCAGGCAGGAGCCAATCAGGGCTCATCAGGCAAGATAAAAATGTCTGGCTGCTTCTTCCAGAGGCCAATTCTGGGTGAAGCTGGAACAGGGGAGGAAGGATCTTAACCCAAGAAGCCTGGCCTGCGCCTATCTCTGACTGCACCTTTTGGTTAAGCCAGCAAAGGGCTGTTTTATGTTTGGGAATTTTGATTTAAGTATCAATTTACAGCTGTGAAATCAGGGTGCACTCACTTCATGAGACATTTCGTTGGCCCAGGCAAGCCTGTGACATACTATTAGGTGTCTACTCATTGATCTCTGGATCAGGTCTTAATGGGTAATGTCAAAAAACCTAACTTCTCACCTGGTCTATATATATACCCTGAAATCACCTCCCTTCCGAGAAAAGGCTGAGAAAATCAGGACTCAGATCCCATGGGGATGAGTGCCACGTAAGAACCTAAATACAGCAGAGCAGCAGTACACCATGCCCTAAAGGGTCAACAGACTTGGCCACCATTAGAGCAGGGAGGAGAATGTCCTTCCTCTATATAGTAAAAAGTGAAAGAATAATATATAACAAATAGAAGAAAGGCGAAGTTGATAGCCACGAATATAAATCAGAAGTTAGGAATTGTGGAAAATTGATAAGGGAAGCCAAGGAACACAAGGAGAAATCTAGGGCCAGTCGAGTTAAGGACAATAAGAAGGAGTTTTTAAAATATAATAGGAACAAAAAGAATCCTGACAATGGTGTTGGTCCATTGGTAGATGGAAATGCTAGAATTATCAGTAATAATGCAGAAAAGGCAGAAGTGTTCAATGAATATTTCTGTTCTGTGTTTGGGGGGAAAAACAGATGATATAGTCTCATCACAGGGTGATGATAACACTCTTTCTGTTCCATTAGTATCTCTGGAGGATATTAAACAGACACTACTAAAATAAGTCATTTTTAAATCAGCAAGTCCAGAGAACTTGCATCCAAGAGTTTTAAAAGAGCTGGGAAGGCTCTCGCTGGACCATTAATGTTGATTTTCAGTAAATCTTGGAGCACTAAGGAAATTCCATAACACTTGAAGAAAGCTAATGTGCCAATTTTTAAAAAAGGTAAATGGGATGACTCGGGTAATTATTGGCCATCAATCTCCGGAAAGATAATGTGGTAGCTGATACAGGACTCAATTAATAAAGAATTAAAGGAGGGTAATGTAATTAATGCTAGTCAACAGGGGTTTATGGAAAGCAGATCCTGTCACACTTGATTTTTTTTTTTTTATGAGATGACAAATTTGATTGATAAAGGCAATAGTGTTGACATAATATACTTAGACTTCTGTGGGGCATTTGACTTGGTACCACATGACATTTCAATTAAAAAACTACAATGATATAAAGTTAACATGGTGCACACATTAAATGGATTAAAAATTGGCTAACTGATAGATCTCAAAATGTAACTGTAAATGGGGAATCGTCATCAAGCTGGTATATTTCCAGTGGAGTCCCACAGGGATTGAGCTCCATCCTCTTTGGAACACCCCTTCATTTGTATTTATTATATTTTGTCTTTATTATAATTGCTATTTTTAATCATTAGCTGTTGTCTGTCAACAATGTGTTCTGCGCTAAATGGGACCCAAATACAAACACAGTTGCTTAGAAACGATGGGCCCAAAATGCGTAATACCTAGGGTAGCACTTAGTACAGTGCAGTAATAACAGGTTAGAAAAGTGATAATAACAAAGTTGTAACCACTTCTACCTTGAATAAGTGTTTTGAGGTTTGGGCTCTAAGAGAGAAAACCAGGTAAGATAAGATGATCTTATAAGAGGGGAAGCTTAGGGACTGTCATTTAGGTTTCCTGGTCTCGCTCTTCTCCCCTGTACTTCATTGCTAAGGTGGATAACGCATGCAACGTGGGTTAGTGTGTGTGTGCATGGGGTGGGAGTGAGGGCACATCACAGAAGAAATGGCTTTTGGCGTCTTGATCTATCCAATAGAGTAGCAAGCAGGCGGTGCTTAAAGAGATGTGGTCTGATTTCTCTGAGGTTTATTCTTTAGTATGTCTGACATCTGTTGGGATTTCTTAGTTCTCTTTTCTCTTCTGTAACTCATTGCAGCACATGTTTGTGATTTTATAGCTAGTTGGGTTGGTTACAATGCATGCAGGTTTTTAGGGGGAAACCAAGAAATGAAAAGACTGAGTAAATATACCAGGAAGGGGCTGACAGCACCATTAAAAGTACAAAGTTTGGTCTATAAAACAACCTACTTGAATAGGATTTTGCTTGAAGGAAAGGGAGAGTAGTTTAGTGCTGAGAGTAAAGGAATCTGGATTCCTCCTGTCTCCTTTAGCTCTTGCATTGACTCACTATGAAATCTTGAGCGACTCACTTTAACATGATGGTGATAAACATACCTACCTCCTGGGAGCATGGGAGGGATTTTCTACATGGGGAGTTGCTCTGGTTTATTTAACAAAAGGTGTGAATTTAAACCGGTGCAAACCCATGTGGACATTTTTACATCAGTTTAGTTTAAGCCGATTAGGAACAGGTTTGAGCTAAACCAGTAGCCCCTCTTAAACTGAAATCAGAGCGTTCACACAGAGGGTTGCACTGGTTCAACTAACCCAGTTTAATTAAACCAGTGCAAGTCTGTGTGTAGCCAAAGCCTGAGTATTAATAAATTAACGAGCATGAAACGCTTTGAGATCCCAGGTGGAGGGGTGCTGTAGAAGTGAAGCGCTAACGCTCATTATTTTGGTTTAGACCAGGCTTATTTCGCTGTAGCTTAAGTTGATTAGGAAGAAGTTTAAGATAAACTGAAATAAGCCCCTCTTAAACCAAAATCAGACGATCTCTACAAGGTTTTACACTGGCTCAACTATAAACCAATTCAGCTAAAGCAGTGCAAGTGGACAAGGCCTCGGGTCCGCCCTCACCTTCTTCTCTTTCCAGCTGATCCTGGATAGGGTGAGCTGTCCCCAGTGTAAGGCTGTGCCTCCCCCCAAGTTGATTAGAGAAAGGGAAAGCAGAATGAGTGATTGTCCTCAGCTTTGTGCCTTGTTCCCTCACGTAGGCCAATGGCAGCATTTCACACTGAAATGGCACAAGTGCACGTGGCTGCACAAGGCGTCAGGCAGTGGAGAAAACAGTACAACAAACAAGAGTTGTGGAAGGAATATCAACCCCATCATTGCTTGAGACAGGGCTTCTTCCACTGAAGCTGGTGCTAGTCACGGTCAGAGATGGGCCCCTGGCTAGAGGGACCCCGGGTCTGATCCAGTCTGGCAGGTCCTGTGCTCCTGATCAGGCCCAATGGGCATAGTCACCAGCTGGCAGGGAGGAAGGGGCTGCAACTGCTTCTCTTCTGCATTTAAAGGGCCAGTGATGAGACAAGCCTGCAAGGGGAGGTTCCTGGGTAAAGGGGGAGCTTCCATGGTGACTAGGTGGTTGTGGAAAAGACTGCTTGAAGGGGAGGGACATTTGCCATCACCGGGTTTCTCCGGGTGTCGCCCTGGGGTTTGAGGCAGCTGGGTCTTTATGCTGACACCATATTTCTGTCGGTAAGAGCTGAGCCAGACAGTCTGTGTTCAGTGGCCTAGGCTGCGCTGCCCAGATGAAGCCCAAAATGGTGGGTTTTGGTGCCGTCCTCTCGCCCATAAACCAAACGTCCTGGGTGCATGTGATGTGCCAGAGGGCCTGGCCTTCTCTGGGTTCGGGGGCCTTTGTGTGCCCCCAGCGTGCTGACAATCAGGCCTTTTCTCTCTCGCTGTCTCTGACTGCAAGGCCTGGTAGTGAAAAAGAATAACATGGAGGGAGTTCTCCTGGGCAGGCGCCTGCGGCAAAGGCTCCCAGGGGCTGGTTCGGCCGTGGCCCTCCAAGTTCCACGTTGCTTGCAGAGTGCTTGCCATCACCTGGGTTCTCACCATCTCTCTTTCCTTCCCTGCAGGACATGCGGAAACATGTCACCATGACGCTCCTGGATACAGAGCAGTCCTACGTGGAGTCCCTCCGCACCCTGATGCAGGTATCGTGCTGCCGAGGCCCGTGCAGAACGCCCCAGGGGAGGGGAGCGGGGGAGCGATCGCACAAACCCATGGACTGCGTGCAGAGATTGGAACCTGTGTCCCACATGGGACAGCGAGGCTGGGACACAAGACCCATTCCAAAAGAGACAGCTCTTTAGCCATCAGTAGTAGTGGGGCTTTTATCATATGCAGATATTCATCCACTAGAGGGCAGTGCTGCGCATAGCTATGGCTCCGAAAGCAGGGTAGTGAGTATGGTACTATCTGGTCTCTTTCCCTTTGCAAATGCTCCTGCTGTCTCCCCTACCTCAAAAGAAGCTGGGCAGGCCTCTCGCTAGACTGGGATTGTCAGTGTCTGTATCATTGTGCTGCAGTAGCGAGCACAGGGCCAAATCCTGCCTTCACGTACAGCTGAGGATGTCATTGGGGCTGCATGGCTGGAATGTGGCCCATAGCCATCGTGGGAGCGGTGATGTCTTAGGTAGCAAGGACCAGTTCCATGGAGGACTTTGACTGTCAAGGCAGAGACCCTGAACTGGCCTCTGTGTTCGGTGGGAGCCTCCGGGGCGAGCAGAGCGCTGGGGTGCTGTGCTCACTGTGACCTGTGCCAGCATCCTCTCTCTTGTCTGGGGTTAGCTTTAGACACTCAACCTTCATGCAGGCACTGAGAAAGCAGGGCGATGGTGCTGCTTCCAGTGGGTGTAAAGGAGGCGCAGAGCTGGAGTGGTCTGCGTGCCGCTAACACCTCGCTGCGCCCCCGGCGGCTCTGCCTAGATGTTGGATACCCTGGGGAAGAGGCATGAACTTTGCCGGACTCCGCAGGTGACAGCTCTGGGATTGGAGCAAGAGGAGCCCAGAATGACCCTCTAAGTTTGGTCTGGGAGTAACAACCTGAGCCGTTCCCCACCACAGGCTCATGGAGGTGGGATGGTACTTGGGGACCAGCAGTATCGCACATTGCAGAGAAGTCCAGCGGGACGAGTGTGGCTGTAGCTCCCTTGCCTAGGGACCGGAGGAGGCAATCCATCACAGCAGTGGCCGGCAGCCTGACTCAGAGGAGGCCCTGCCTCCCCAGACAATGGCTGACGTTCTGCTCTTCAGAGGGGCTCTGGACTCCTGTCCCTTGGGATGGGCGTGCAGCGTTTGATGTTAGATGTCTCTACATGCAGACAGATTTCACCAGACCGGCAGGTGTTTAACTTTCAAGGGTCCGCATCGGAATAACCCCAGACAGGGTCACATGACACTTTGTAACGCTGATCTTCATTAACCGCTTGGAACAAAATGTGTATTCCCAGGCCCAGCTCCCTCATAAGAACATAAGAATGGCCGTACCGGGTCAGACCAAAGGTCCATCTAGCCCAGTATCCTGTCTACCGACAGTGGCCAATGCCAGGTGCCCCAGAGGGAGAGAACCTAACAGGCAATGATCAAGTGATCTCCCTCCTGCCATCCATCTCCACCCTCTGACAGACAGAGTCTAGGGACACCATCCTTACCCATCCTGGCTAATAGCCATTAATGGATTTAACCTCCATGAATTTATCCAGTTCTCTTTTAAACCCTGTTATAGTCCTAGCCTTCACAACCTCCTCAGGTAAGGAGTTCCACAGGTTGACTGTGCGCTGCGTGAAGAAGAACTTCCTTTTATTTGTTTTAAACCTGCTGCCCATTAATTTCATTTGGTGGCCCCCTCAGGGACCTTTGAATGAACTCTGTAGGGAAAGGACTTTGAAAAGCTGCCTGCACCTGGGGGTGACCTGGTAGGATGTGCAGCGGCTGATATCCAGCTTCATATTCATAAACTGCTGCTAAGCCGTGACTTGTACCCACAGACCTGGGGAATGCAATGGCTTTAAGAGGTCACTCAGTCTCTGCTACAGCCAGCCAGCTGCAGCCAGGATACAGAGGTGGCCAAGGTGCAGACCCCGGGGCATTCACGTATGGCCTTGGAGAAATCTCTCACGTAGCCTGTGGTTGCCCTTGTCTCTGATACAGAGGAGAGGACCTATGGAGATTACCGGGATAAACCACCTCTGCTGGGGCCTGGATTCTCCCCAGGCTGCCGTGCAATATTAATGATGACAAAGTTAATCAAGGAGCCCATGGAAGAGACATCTCCAGAGCAGGGACGAGCTTGCAGCAGCATGGAGATGGACTAGATGTTCGTGTCCAGATTGTGTTGGTCTAGAAGTGAGCTGCTTGAGACACTCAGCTGGCTACTGTTAGTGCTAAAAGGGACCCGCACAGGGAGCAGAAGTTGGTCATGTGCCCTTTTTAGTCTTCGTGAGGCATAAAAACGGCCCGAAAGGATGGGGGGGGGGGGGTTTGGATAAGGGAGCATTATTTTTAATCTTTGTTTCTAATAGAGTAGCACGTAGAGGATCAGGGTCACATTGTGCTAGGTACAAATATAGAGCAGGACAATTCCTGCCCCGAAGAGCTCAAACTAATCTAAGCTAAGGGGCAACGGCTGGCCTAACAGAGGCGGGAAAGGATGGTCCAGCGGTTGGGGTGCTTGCCTGGAACTTGGCTGTCCCAGGTTCAATCTCCTGTCCTGCCACAGGCATTCTGCGGGACCTTGGGCAAGTCCCTTAGGCTCTGTCTACACTACAGACCTTACAGTGGCACAGCTGTACCGCTGCAGCTGCGCCGCCGTAAGGTCTCCCATGTAGCCGCTCTTTGCCGATGGGGGAGAGCTCTCCTGCCGGCATAATTAAACCACCCGAAATGAGTGGCAGTAGCTATGTCGGCAGGAGAGCATCTCCCACCGACGTAGCACTGTCGCACCAGCGCTTTTGTCCATGAAACTTATGTCGGTCAGGGGGGTGCTTTTTCATACCCCTGACCGACAAAAGTTTGACTGAC
This sequence comes from Platysternon megacephalum, assembly GCA_003942145.1. Lineage (NCBI taxonomy): Eukaryota > Metazoa > Chordata > Testudines > Platysternidae > Platysternon > Platysternon megacephalum. Next base: position 2,159,188 of record QXTE01000147.1, read on the forward strand.
AAAAGTGCTAGTGTAGACAAGACTCCCGCCTCTCAGTTCTCCATCTGTACAACGAGAAGAACAGCCCTGGCCTACCTCAGAGGGGTGGGGTGAGAATAAATGTTAAAGGCTGGGAGGCGCTCCTATACCACGGTGATGGGGGCCATACAAATAGCCGAGATGAGGGACACTACACGAACAACGTGTGTTAACACAGTGCCAGCGGCTTTGCATCTCCCATCCCATTCGTCCTCTCTCAGTGAATAGATGGGCGGATTCTCTCCCCTGAGGTCCTAGCTCCTTAGTGGGAGACCGGCAAAAGTCCTCCAGCTCCCAGAGAAAAATGCAGCAGATAGATTTGACTCCGATGCAGCGACACCAAGAATACAGGGACTGGCAGGCATGAAAGGCTGCTCTTTGCAGGGTGGTTTTTCTGCCGCTTGTTCAGCTACATCTTTGATTTATTGCTTTGTAAAAGAAAACCCTTTGGTCTAAACCAAGCCAGAAAGTCTCTGCTTTTCAGGGAATGGCCTCGGAGCCACGGCGCACAGGAGCCAGGGGAAAAATAGCCCTGAGGCTTAGGAGAGAACCGCATGATGCAGAACATAAGCTCTCGGGAGAGAGTGCTAATGCACAAGCGCTTCCCCTAGGATATCCCATGATGCTCAGGGAGCATTCCTGCATTGGGTCACTCCACGGAGGGGAGGCTCGGAGTTCAGAGAGGAACTGGCTTTGTGGGGATGATTAACAGGCCTAGGAACGTTCCCATCACAGTTGCTCCAGCCCATCAGGCTGTGACAAGGGGCTTTCTGCTTAGAGCCACGTGGCTGAGGCCAGGCAGTTACATTTAATAGGAGCATTCCTTTCTCCTTCTCTGCTGGGATTGCCAGGCTGGATACGGGCGCTTAGCTTGAAACCAGGTGTGCGCTCACTAAACAGTTTGGGTGAGATCCTGGCCCCATTGAAGTCAGTGGACGTTTTGCTATTGATTGCAACGGAGCCAGGATTTCACCCTTCGCAACAAGGAGAATGACTCTCCCAAGCAATCAGCCCCTTTGACATAATGTTAAAAAAATGCACTAAAATAACATCAGTACCGCACATCGTCTCAGTGTGGTTTTCCTCCCCCCCCCTTCCCCTGGCCCCCAGCTGTTCATTGTATTTGCATATTGTCACTCATTAACGCTGTAGTAAGCGTGTCAGTTCTTCAGGGCCGGGATGGGTGTGTACAACACCTAGCACAGCGTGGTTCTGATCCCTGATTGGGACCTCTCGGCGTCACCGTCATCTGAACCATCATTACATGGCCGGCCACAGAGATCGAATCAACCATCTCCTNGTACAAATATAGAGCAGGACAATTCCTGCCCCGAAGAGCTCAAACTAATCTAAGCTAAGGGGCAACGGCTGGCCTAACAGAGGCGGGAAAGGATGGTCCAGCGGTTGGGGTGCTTGCCTGGAACTTGGCTGTCCCAGGTTCAATCTCCTGTCCTGCCACAGGCATTCTGCGGGACCTTGGGCAAGTCCCTTAGGCTCTGTCTACACTACAGACCTTACAGTGGCACAGCTGTACCGCTGCAGCTGCGCCGCCGTAAGGTCTCCCATGTAGCCGCTCTTTGCCGATGGGGGAGAGCTCTCCTGCCGGCATAATTAAACCACCCGAAACGAGTGGCAGTAGCTATGTCGGCAGGAGAGCGTCTCCCACCGACGTAGCACTGTCACACCAGCGCTTTTGTCCATGAAACTTAAGTCGGTCGGGGGGTGCTTTTTCATACCCCTGACCGACAAAAGTTTAACTGACAAAAGTGCTAGTGTAGACAAGACTCCCGCCTCTCAGTTCTCCATCTGTACAACGAGAAGAACAGCCCTGGCCTACCTCAGAGGGGTGGGGGGAGAATAAATGTTAAAGACTGGGAGGCGCTCCTATACCACGGCGATGAGGGCCATATAAATAGATAGCTGAGATGAGGGACACTACACGAACAACGTGTGTTAACACAGTGCCAGCGGCTTTGCATCTCCCAACCCATTCCTCTTCTCTCAGTGAATAGATGGGCGGATTCTCTCCCCTGAGGTCCTAGCTCCTTAGTGGGAGACCAGCAAAAGTCCTCCAGCTCCCAGAGAAAAATGCAGCAGACAGATTTGACTCCGATGCATCGACACCAAGAATACAGGGACTGGCAGGCATGAAAGGCTGCTCTTTGCAGGGTGGTTTTTCTGCCGCTTGTTCAGCTACATCTTTGATTTATTGCTTTGTAAAAGAAAACCCTTTGGTCTAAACCAAGCCAGAAAGTCTCTGCTTTTCAGGGAATGGCCTCGGAGCCACGGCGCACAGGAGCCAGGGGAAAAATAGCCCTGAGGCTTAGGAGAGAACCGCATGATGCAGAACATAAGCTCTCGGGAGAGAGTGCTAATGCACAAGCGCTTCCCCTAGGATATCCCATGATGCTCAGGGAGCATTCCTGCATTGGGTCACTCCACGGAGGGGAGGCTCGGAGTTCAGAGAGGAACTGGCTTTGTGGGGATGATTAACAGGCCTAGGAACGTTCCCATCACAGTTGCTCCAGCCCATCAGGCTGTGACAAGGGGCTTTCTGCTTAGAGCCACGTGGCTGAGGCCAGGCAGTTACATTTAATAGGAGCATTCCTTTCTCCTTCTCTGCTGGGATTGCCAGGCTGGATACGGGCGCTTAGCTTGAAACCAGGTGTGCGCTCACGAAACAGTTTGGGTGAGATCCTGGCCCCATTGAAGTCAGTGGACGTTTTGCTATTGATTGCCAGGATTTCACCCTTCGCAACAAGGAGAATGCCTCTCCCAAGCAATCAGCCCCTTTGACATAATGTTAAAAAAATGCACTAAAATAACATCAGTACCGCACATCGTCTCAGTGTGGTTTTCCTCCCCACCCTTCCCCTGGCCCCCGGCTGTTCATTGTATTTGCATATTGTCACTCATTAACGCTGTAGTAAGCGTGTCAGTTCTTCAGGGCCGGGATGGGTGTGTACAACACCTAGCACAACGTGGTTCTGATCCCTGATTGGGACCTCTAGGTGTCACCGTCATCTGAACCATCATTACATGACCGGCCACAGAGATCGAATCAACCATCTCCTACCAGGCCTGCAGTCACGCCATATCCTGTCCCATCGCGCCCCTTCCTGCTCAAATGCCCGAGCAAGTCGAAGGGCCTTGCAACGTACTCGGAAGGTCACCAGATTCAGGCTGCTTCAGACCGAGCACTGGTGTCATTTCATCACCTAACAAGCACTCGGCACGGGCAGCCCTGCCTAGAGAGCCTGGCAGCGGATGGCAAAGCCACCGACCACGCTGGCAAGGGCCCCGTGCAAAAGAACCAGACTGCAAGTTTCAGGCAAGATGCAGCTGCCATGGGATCATGTGACACCAGCTGGCAGTGTGGCAGTGCCCTCCCCCCCGCTGTGAAATCTCATGCCAAATGATGGACACGCCCCTTCAATCAAACGTGCCAATGTCACCTTCATGACGACTTCTGGTTGGTTCCCCCAGCCTACCAGCACCATCTCGCTTTTATCCAACGGGCCTTCAGCGAGCTAGTTGACATCCACACCTCAAGCATTGGGGAAGGTCATTGACGGCACTGGCTGGGTCGGATGAAGTAGAGTTCATGCCTCCTCCTCCCAACAGCCCCCTAGATACACTGAACATGGGAGGTGCCTGGAGAAACGCTCCACGCACAAGAGCAACGGCTCCCAGATTTGTGCAGTAAGAATGAACCCGCTGGGGGGAACCCCATCTGCTCCCATTGGAGCTCACAGGGGAACCAACACCTCGTGAAGGCAGCTGATAGCTCCCACAGTCTAAGCATGAATGCCCAATGTCTATCCCTCACCAGGAGTAGAGGTAGCAGTTTTCACCCCTTAACCCTCCTTGCAAAGATCCTGAAAGGCTCAGTTAATGAATGTTTGAGAAGCTCTCTGAGATCATGGGTATTATGATGGGGGTGAGGGATAGCTCAATGGTTTGAGCATTGGCCTGCTAAACCTAGGGCTGTGAGTTCAATCCTTGAGGGGGGCCACTTAGGGATCTGGGGCAAAATCAGTACTCGGTCCTGCTAATGAAGGCAGGGGGCTGGACTCAGTGACCTTTCAGGGTCCCTTCCAGTTCTATGGCATAGGTATAAAAAAAAAATCCTCATTGTATAAATGGGGGAATAAGAGGTTAAGTGATTTGGCCAAGGTCAAACAGCAAAGCAGTGTCACAGCCAGGAAGGCAACCCAAGAGTTCTGGCTGCCGGCCTCTTGCTCTAACCCCTAAACGCGCTCCATTCCCGCCTGTGTGTTAACTCAACCCCAGTGATTATGGCAAATGAGAGATGTTAGTCTGAGACCGTTTGGTTTTAAAGTCAGTGGAACTTATTTCTGGGCAAGATCCTAAATCCAGATGAAAAATGTGTTCTCTAGCTAAGGCCTTGTATCCTGAAGCTCGTCCCAGAATGACTGAAAACAGCTTTATTCTAAACCCCCGAATAAAGGGGGGGATTTCTCGTGTTTCATGTCCCCTGTGCGGCATTAGAAGCCCCACTGCAGTCTAACCTTTTAAATGAACCCTACATCAGTCCCATCTCCCTCTGAAGTGGAAAACTGTGCCAGTAATCTAAGCCATGTGAACTGCATGTCATCTAGTCATGTATACAAAGGGGAAATGTCACCGTGTCTGAGGCCAGCTGGCCGTTGAGTGAGTAGAAGCACCCAAGGTCGTCCTCATTCCACCAGGCCGTTTGGAATGCTCTGCCGGAACTGGCCTCCCTAAATATAATCCTGGCCTCAGCTTGGCAGCGAGCAGCACAGCTCAGGTCACCCCGGGCCTCTCGTTGCAAGCCCCCGCTTTCAGTTGCAAGCCCCCGGCTTTCAGTCGCTCATAACTTTCCAAAGACTTTGCTCTGTGGAGCTGAAACATTCCAACTTGGGGATCAACACTGAGGCACATGGCCTGGAATAAGTGAGGAAAGGCCTGTTTTCCGAGGTCCCAGATAAGAGATTTGCCCAAGATCATATAGCAAGTCTGTAGCAGGCCCACGTCTTTTGAGTCCGACTCCAGTGCCCTAACACAGGGCCACCTGGCTCAGCAGGGTGGCAGTTAGCATTATGTCTGGTAGCGAATGTTTGCAGCGTTGTGTTTCCATGGGAAGCGTAACTCCTGAATCCTTTCACTGGGGCTAATGCAGGACATGGATTTTGCGGCTTGGTCCCTTGAGCAATAAGGGCCCAGCTCTGTCCCCAGATGCACGAGCACAACTTCCTCTGACGTCAGTGAGCACCACCCACACGCATCCGAGAGCGCTCAGGGGCTGCAGTGGTGGGAAAGAACCAAAATAGAATATCATGGAAGAGAGGGCAGAATCCGCTCCAGGGGTCCTGATTGTGAACGGCCCCTCAGCCCAGCCTCCTGCTTGGCTCCTGCACTCTTGTAATGCAAAAAGATGCCCAGTACCCAGTCTGTGGGCACGTAGGTGGTGATTAAGTGGCACCAGTGCTCCCACGTTATTTTTGTGCCTGCCCTAGTAAATAATGATTTCCACCCACTGGCCAAAATCTTGGCCCCCTGCTCTGCTCGCTTTGCACCACGCCAGCAGCACGACGAGGACAGAAACAGGCTGGCATAGAACCAGCCTGGCTGGCTCCTAGCTACCCTCCCAAAGCACCTCTGGCAGGGGGTGGGGAGGAGGCATTGCTGTAGCCTACGTTCCCTGTAAGCTGCGCAGCCGTGTGGCCACCCAGCAGCCTATTTAGCGCCGTGCTGGCACTCAGTGAACCCTCCCAGAGCGGGGACCTGCCGGGGGAGGGGAGGGGCACCCTCCCCCAGCCCCCAACCTGTCATGGGTGGGGCGCCCCTCCCCAGCCCCAACTCAGCCTGCGGCCCGGACCTGTCGCGGCTGGGGCGGGTCAGCCAGATCGGGCCCAGGCCAGCCCCAGGTGTGGCCAGGGCAGCGTGGCCCGGACCAGCCCCAGAGTGGCCCGGACCCAGTCGCAGCCAGGGCGGCAAGGCCCGCCCCGGAGCTGCCTAGACCCAGCAGCAGCCCAACCCCGTAGCAGCCCTCCCCCGACCCGGACCTGCTGGGGCAGGGGGAGGGGCACCTATCCTACAGCCCCAGCCCCAGACTCCCGTGGCGGGGAGAGAGCGCTGGGGGGAGCCCTCTCTCCCCGCTATAGCCCCGGAGCACCCTTCTGCACTCCAAACCCCTCATCCCCGGCCCCACCCCAGAGCCCACACCCCCAGCCAGAGCCCTCACACCCCTGCACCCCACTCCTCTGCCACAGCCCTGAGCCCCTCCTCCCCGGCCCCACCCAGAGCCCGCACCCCCAGTCAGAGCCCTCACACCCCTGCACCCCACTCCTCTGCCCCAGCCCTGAGCCCCTCCTCCCT